>VCRD01000026.1:408754-588224 GCA_006783055.1 Trinorchestia longiramus
GGAGTGGAGTGCTGGAGTGGAGTGCTGGAGCGGAGTGCTGGAGTGGAGTGCTGGAGTGGAGTGATGGAATGGAGTGCCAGCTCGTAGCTTCTAGCTAACTGTTGTGTTACGATATCTTGGAATGGAACTCAGGGAATAATTGTTTGGGATTGAGGGGCTACTTTATAATTACCTAAATCACCTTTGATTGACAGTCATGGCGTTTCGAGGAATCTGATTCATGTTGCAACTACTTAAAAATGAGATTCATTTTATGGTTCATGTGAATCACTTCGCAATTTCCTGTAGATGAGTCACTTGAATATTGCGTGGGACTGAGTTACTGCAGTTCAACATAATAACCAAAATGTAGTAATGTTTCCTGATGGGAATCAGATTATCATAATCTTGGTGTATTTTTCTAATTTCTGACCGTGACAAAATAATTCCAGTTCATTACGTGTTAAAATTCTCAAAAGGTTGTTAATTATTTAACGAAAATATATCATAAGTTCCTAAAAACACTGCGTTTCGATTTTAGCAACATTGTCATCGGGCTGAAACAAAAGAGAAAAAATTACGATTACGCTAAAAAAAAATCGGAATATTATTGAAGTTGTGTTAGACATCGTTCGGAAGTAAGCGTCCACGCACACCTAAAATGACAAGAAAACCTAAAATTGCACTACACAATAAGATATTCACGGTACCGCAGACCAAGGCTACATGCATAGAGTATCAAAATTTATTTTATCCATGTTCCAAATAAAGTCATTTAATTATTTTGGTGTCAGAGTAGTTTTTGGTGACTTAAATATTTTTAATTCTTTCTATTATCCATAAACTTGGAGTATCTTTGGCTCTCTCCAAAATGGACACGATTCCCATTAATTACCAACTGGAATGATTTTGCGTTACTCATAACCTTTAGCAACCTCGTTATGCCTATAAAATGGAATTACTTTCCATCACTCTTAACCTTGAGCGACCCCTTTGTGCCCATAAACTGGAATCAGTTTCCATTCATGAGAAATGTGAGCCGTTCCAGCGTTGCTTGGAAATGGGAGTTGGTTGTCCATTAGCTTAGGAGAGAACTTCCGCGCCACTGCCACGCGCAGATTACGAGAAAACGGCCGTTGTCGCTAGGCTTCAATTCTGCGCTGGTGGCCGTGCTTTGTTTGAGTGCAGCGTCTGTTTTGAGGCGTGACATACGAACGTCTTCTCGTCAAGTGCCAGTCTTGTGTTGTTGCTTCAGTGTTCGGCACGAGCCCTCAACTGGGTGAGATGAGTTTACTAACAGAAATGGTTGTGTTGTGTTCTAATATTAATGCGTATTTCATGTTCTCTTGCTGCTTTGTGATACTCATTTGCCGTATAGCGAAGCTGAGCTTTAAAGTTGTTACTCAAATTGTAATTTTTAACAAGTATTATTCAAATTATTATAGGCACCAATACTCTTAGGTTTAATTTTGGGCACCGCTAACTCCAAGTACATAGCTCACGCTGAAATGAATAGAGCACAGTAGACACAAATTAAATGCCACTCTTGGAAGAGAAGAAATTGCGCGATAACTGTCAAAGGACATTAGTACTCACATTTATTTCATGAATAAAAAACCTATATATCCTTTACGGAAATGATCATCCAAAGTTGCATAAGAAACGAGTGCAGTGGCTATAGAGGAGGCTTGTCAAAATATTTTTTATTGTAAATTACTGAACTACGTTTCCTACGAGCTTTGTTAAAGGCTCCATATGAAGCACAAACTAAGGAAGGAACAGGCCGTTTTTTCCCCATAAGCGCCGAGTATTATGTTAATGACTTTATTCATTAGGCCCTTTCCCCCCATCAGCGCCAAGTATCATGATGATGACCTTATTCATTAGGCCTTTTTCCTACACAAACCGTCCAGTATCACGTTCATGACCTACTCATTCGGCCTTTTTACCCCCATAAGCGCCGAGTATCACATTCATGACCCATTCATTATCCTTTTCTTCCCTTTGAGCACCGAGTACCAGGTTCATGACTGATTCATTAGCAAACAACACATGATTTAAGTATCCGCTGCAAATTCAGAGCTAATGCAGCCACCAAGGAATAAATAAAGTAAATTTACTCATTGAAAGAAGCTACAACTAAAGAGTGACAGATGTCTGTTCGTTCCAAGGTTTTAGCAGCCCTTTATGGTTATGGAAATGTCGGTGAGTTTGGCGACCTGCAGTATACGAACGTAGATTATATTTTTCTGCACGCACTTAATAGACTTTTTTGAAGCTCCAAGCGATATTTCTTTTCTTTACTTCAATCATCAAGGTTACTTCCATGTTTTCACGATTGCATGAGCACATATTAAAAATTACAAATTTTCAGTTTGTTATATTTGATTTATACATTAGCCACTAAATATGTATATCTGCATTGAAAGGCAAAATGAATAGCACAAAATTACTTACATCTTTTGAAGACATTGTTGTAAGTTGTACACGCTTCAATTGCATATAAGCACATATTTTGAGGTTGTTCGATAATTTTGTTCTAGAAAAGCCGAAGTTTGAATTTACGAAGCACGAAATAGCTGGTGGTAAGTACATTGTTAGGTGAATGACGCGCCGTTTATGACCCTAATGTTTGCGTTCAATTTCCAGTGAAAATGAGAGAATTTAGTGTCAACATCAGAAGTGCTGCGGCAACCACCATTCAAAGCACTATTGCTTTCACGTAAATCATTCTTTCACGTGAGACACTTCAGATGGGAATATTATTAATGAAATTCCTGGTTTTACAATGTCGTCACTTCTCAGGGAGTGAAAGTGAGTACTGAACGGATGCTGCGTTGTTGTCTCTATTTCTGCTAACGATTAAAATATCGAAAAATGGATTTCACCATTAAATACCTGATTTTTATGATCACATGATCAATATGGAAACAAAATGTAAGATTTACCTACAAAAATCAAAACAGCAGCAGCGTCATTTTTCGAATCAGACAAATGACATCTCTCCTACTGAATGACATTCTTTCCCCATAACCGCGACTGTTTCACTGGTGCAATGTTACTCTCTGTCAAGTGCCCAAGACCACACTGTTCGCGTGCAAAAGTGAAACTCAAGAGAGTAAAGAAGTCAATACCTTGTGCTCGTGATGAATTACTAGCGGGTTGTCCAGGGCATCTAAGGCTGGACTGACATCAGTTGGAGGACAGCGTGCCAGATGCTTCAGCTCGGCGTGTCAACACGAGCAGAGGGCGAGGCTCCGTTCAGTTCTTCACTCAAATAATTTATCGAGGTTTTAAATAAACTAATTCATACTCATGAATCAGTGAATGAGCTTTGATGTGTGTTAGTCAAAGGCGATTACTTCATGTTATGGAACTTGTTTAACTTGAGAACCACGATCACGAATGGCCCTCAGAGAATTTTTGACATACTAGTAAGAGACACGGGCACTGAAATATTTTCTTGAATTCAGGGATATTCTAGATATAGAAATGAAGAACATAACAATTTATAAATTATATGTCAAGTGCTACATTGTTCATACTGCGAGTTACATATTTTTTCTGTCATTTACCATCATCTTCATTTTATTGTCATTTAAACTGCAAAATGCGGTGCAGTATGCACGAGTAAATCCTCAACAAAATAATTTTTGGAATTTAGAGCAAAGATACATAACTATCTCATAATTAGTTTTATGTCACGGAGTATATTAAATTGTTAATTTATATTTTTACCGTATAATATTCGATATGGGCTACTTTCCATCGATACATCATAGACAGGGCGCAGTGTTACTCTACTGCATATCAATGTAGTTATTTGCGTATTCGTGTTCATGCTAATTGGGAAACTAGAAATAAACTTGTAAACCTCTTGAAATCGAAACATGAAGAAAAATTCTATTTTCCGCAAGATTAATTACGTATTTGTTTTACTCTTTTAACATGTTCGCGGCCACTGACGAGTGACACATTCTGTTTCCCGTTGTGAACTTAGTTTTATCTTATTTCTCTAATTGATACTAAAGACTACTTGTTTGGTGATAATCTACTACCTTTGACTACTGAAATTGATTCTAAAGCCAAATGTTCTCAATGCGTAATAAATAACAAAGAGAGTTCAATTTATTTCTTACACCTAAAATATTGTCTAACATTCTTCGTGGCAGATGCTATCTACGTCTTATCTTGACCATTGACAGTACAAAGAGTGTGTATTAGTGTTACTAATACACATTATTGCTAACACAAAAAGTTGATTTCACATACCAGTTCATTGTAAACGTGCTGTATACGAAACTAAGGGCTACGAGTAATCGGCAGCGAACTTGTTAAAAAGGTTATTAATAATTTTAATTGGCCTAGCCGAAAACTTGGTCTGCGTAAGGAAATACACTGTGTATGAACTGCTATTGTGCTTATTATTCATCTATCAAGCGCTAATTTATGTAATAAAAGTTTATTCACAAAAGTACTGCACAAGACTTATGGTAATTTCATTGCAGCGAGTTGTTGAAGTGTAAGACTGAAGGGAACTGAAGTGTTCAGTATCGTTGCACGGGCACTTGAGGCCGCCACCTTCCTTCAAGTTGACCTACTTAAAGGCAGCGGTGCCGGTTATTTATTCTAAGCTCTTCTCGAGTATCTTTGTAGCTTTTAGTTTCAAAGTTATGATAATACTTGTCGAACTTGTGTAGATTTTATGAATCAGAACTGTATTTATTCGTCCAGACGGATACTGTATCTAAACTATGAAAGCTGTGGCTAGTCGACATTGAGATTAAACTGGCACCCAAAATTTTGGTTAGAGAATTGCATCGAGAAATCATGAAGTAAGACGCAGTGTGATGAGAAACTGACAATAATTTGTCTAAATTGAATTCATTTCGTATCTTTATTCATATTCAAAGTTGTGATAGTTTTGATCAAAATGACTTCTATTGTGTTCTCGTGTTCTAGCTCTCAGTGAATGCTCATCGTCGTCAGTTTCGCGGTATGCGGGTTGACTCTTACACTGTGATTCAAGAAATATTCCCAATTCTTCCTGTGAATTATGTAACTGAAATACGGCTGCAACAATCAGCAGGCACTTTCAACAGTATATTTGGTCAATTAGTTTTCATTAACTAATCAAATTTGACAAAATTATTTAATCGAATCATTTTAGTACGACAGTGCACTAAACGTTCGAACACTTTAATTACCCTTTCCACTCTGACGGGACTCAGAAGTCCCGCCTCAAATTCGTAATATATTGTACTCAAATGTTTCGAAGGTGTTGAATGCGATGTTACGTGCTTTTAGGTTAATTAACTACAGTTATTGGAGGAAATTTTTCTATTCAAATTTTGTCCTCGAATTTCAGAATTCCACGAAAATATAAAATGCTTGGAGGCTACTGTAGTAGCCGTCAGGACCGAAAGGGTTAAACAAACATTTTGCAGGGCTCTAAACTATGGGTACATCCACACCATAAATATGACCGAGTCCTCAAAAATACACAACTGACTGCTACTCCTTGGCCTCTGAGTCAAAATACTGCAAGGTCTGCACCGCTTTGAAATTATTATTCATTTAGGCTTTCGTTCTAATTAGCTGGATTAGCGTGTTCGTTTCTGAAGTCGGAGCACGCATCGTCACACATCACCTGCTCCCGTGAACCAGGCTGCTCATCCATTTAACGATAAGCCTCCTGCATAATTTAGGTTCTTTTTTCTGTAACTTTTCTAGACTCTTTGCTGAGGGAAATTGTTCTCTGATAAATGTTTTCCTTGTTTGAATAACAGGCGTAAAAATAATGAATAATATTTTTTTGTCGCACTGATTTAGAACGAAAAGATTGTTAACCAAAAGTTATCAAAGCAAATGAAAATAAATACACTGTTCCAAATGAAGAGCGTGTAACTACACAAACCCGCTTGTAAGTTTTAGGGATTTTTCACAATAGGTCTTCGGATCTTCGAATTGGCGTAATAGAAATACGGGGAGTCGACTTTTGAATATATGAGTAAATTGCAGTGTGTGTAATGTCTCACTTATGGGTGCCAATAAAGACTTTTTTCTAGTTTATTCTATATTCTGAATTTTTGTGGATAGCCTTGCTCGTTTTCTTCTATGAATTTTTTTTGTCTCGTCAGACCCGTGCGTTCTGCCTTGTAATTTATGCTCCAGTCGATTTGAAGTATCTTACATTTATCTTTAATTCTCTTTTTTCTAGTCTTATATATTTACAGCACAGTTGAAATTCCGCGTGGACTAAAATACTTGACACCAATACCGATACTTTGGTTAATCCTTTCCTTATTGCTCCCGTATGTGGTTTCTAAAATTAGGACAGAAGGTAGAGTCGTAGAAAAGCACATGGGCGACAATTATGGCCCCATTTCCTGGAATTGAGGAAAGCGGGATTTGAGTGAAATGGTTATGCACTACTGGGCGGCACTGAACTGCCGCCGTCAAGCATTTCAGCAGCCCCATTTCCTTGCAGTTTCCGTACTCAAGTCCATCGATCGAAGTCTTCCAATTTGTAGTTTGTACAACATATGAACGCCTGCATACTACATCTGGTCAAGACTAGCCTTCAGGACTGTGGTGACCGCGATTTATAGATGACTGTTTCATTTAGCATCTGTGATAGAATGCTTCATCTGCAGTATATCATGTCGCATCCAATAAAATTCTGCATTGCACTATCAAACATTACTTATTAAAATTATGAATGTACACTAAAGTCATAATACAATTTTTTACACGAATTTGGTTGACGGGAGATTAAACAGACTCAGTCTGCAAATGTTGAGCATGAAACCTAATTTAAAAATGCAGCTCTCGTAAAACAAGGCAGAATTAAAAGCTTATTTTTATAACTTGGATTTGTTTATTGTTACATTTACAGTTTTGAGTAACTTAAACTTTACTACGTATTCTCAATCGGAATTAACAAGTAACATTTCTTTATGATATTAACTCGTTCAAAACAGCCACGTAGCTCCACGGCTAACCTTTCTCATGTTTGCGATACTTTATTGCTCATATTTTTTAGCGGTATTTTTGGCCGCGAGCCTGTCAGCGCTACAATGGCATTCTCTGCATAGGCGGCATTTCTGGCTAGAGGCGCTCTCTTTCCTTTGATTCTCTTCGGTATTAAATGTGCAGAATTATAGCTAGTACTTTTGACGATGATAGAATAAGGGAAATCTATGTTGCCAATTCTAGTTTCTGGCCTTGCATGAACGGAGTACTTACTGTACCTCATAAAAATGATCGGTAATAAAAACTGCATTTATACATACGTTGTGTTGCATCACTAGCAATGCTTATTTTATTATAAAAACTGAAAAATGCTCGATATGTGTTCAATATTTTTTATTTTTTGTAGGGATTATAATTCCGAACGAAACTTGTAACGATTAACTTTAAGAAATTTAGTGTTCACAATATTTTAAATTTTCTTGCTCTAAATAAGGTTTTATGAAAATTTCTGCCGCATGTTTATATTTTATCTCGAAATTTATTTATTCAAAACTCTGTGTTATGACGTCAGAGCTTTCACTCTGAGACAATATCCCATTGTATTCTGTTTGTTTACTTAAGTCACACCTTGACTTTAATTTCAGTTATTTGCTATTATTTCATTTATTCTATCATTTTTCCATATGCTCTCAAACTGTTTTACTAATGTGGTTTTGTTATATAATTTGGAATGGTTTATAACCTAATTATAACTTATTAACTGCCTGTTAAAACTTTATTGTGGCCTGACCAAGGTTTAATTACTGAGTTTCTACTTAAAGGAAAATTGAGGGTATATAGTACATGTAGAATTCAATTTACGCCATAGGCTTGCATATGAAATGCCCATATCGATCCCTACAAAACAATTACCATTGGTTCTTAATTACATGGAGAAGCTCTAAGATATATCTTACCAATTTGAATAACTTTCTCTTACTTTACTACAGGTTCGTCTCTTGTTACTGTAACATTACTCATTTGAGTTATTTTGTGCCACTTTGCGGTGAATAAACTGAAGGTGAGATTATAGAGGGCTAACATCTAAGGAATTTGTTCATAATGGATACAATCAGAAAAAAAGCCATCTTAAAAGGGGTTCTGATTTTTCTACGGTCGTCAGGTGTCAGTATAATCTATGGAGTAACTTGTTGCTGAGTTTCACGTATTGTGACTGAAGTTCTGTTGAGCGTCCTCTCAGTTCTGTTGTGCTAGAGCCAAACCCCCTGAGCTTTGATTAAGAAATAAAACGTGTTGTATAGTAAAATTTTAGGTGAGGGCACTGTGCCTAACTATGAAAGATTACCTATGAGGATCTTTATACGGGTGATTCATTTATTAATGATTCTAAATTGTTTTGTTCAGCTGGAAGTTCAGTGGTTCCTTAACTATGTTACAATGAATGTAACTGAGTGATAGGAAGATAATATTTGAAATATGCATAGTTATCTGCTGTGAATAAAGAATTAATTTTCCTTTTGATACTTTATGGGAAAAAAGTTTCCTAATAGTTTCGAGTTGGATATAAGAACAACGTATGATTTTAAATGTTCGGTTGCAATGAAGCGAAGATTATCTGAAGCATCTGGAGCGCCTTTGCAAGGCAGTAACGCCAACTCTCCTAAGCATGTTAAATATATTTCAAGTGAAAACAAAAAAAATCCTAACAAATCTATCTACTGCATTTCGAATCTCCCCTTTACATCGTCCTCAGCATGCGTCATTTTAGTCGTTCAGCTGCCATCCCATGAATAACTCAAAACTCAATTTTAACCCTAAGCTACACGGCACAATATTCAAACGTTGCGGATGACCTTGTTCGAGGTTACGGCTGTTTTGTTCCTAATATAGTTATGTTCTTCCATTTTGCTATGACTGAGTCCTGTTTCTTGATACAAATTTATGACCTTAGCGTTTCTAGGAGACTTCAGTAACTTAGGCTTTGATGATCAGGGCTTGCTTCGTTACCGCAGTTCGTAGGCAGGGATACACGATTACTGTCACTCAAGTATCTTCTGCATCTCTGTTATTATTCTTAATCCTAATTTGATATTAGAAAGAATCTTTTCAGGATATTTTCAGCGTTTTTTCTCTTCAATATGTCTGTTAGAGCAAATTAGGCTTGCTTCTAGTATCTCACACGACGAGTTTTTCAATTAATACAATACATCTTTCATTCAGGAATATTCTCTCAGTTCACACACCCATGCAGTGCTCTGTTATCTTCATTTTCTGAACTTTATGAGACCGCTGCCTTGGAAGTATTGACCGTCTTATTTTAATGAAGTGATGAGCAGGAAACGTTAATTATTCATTCTGCGGCACCTGTGGCCGTAAACACTGAAAATGGTACAGACATCCGCATTCGCAGATGTCCGCATGATTTTTTAGATCAGCATCCGCATCCACGCTATGAAATACGGATGTCTTATATAATACATTATTTTAGTAAAGAAGTTATATTTCCTTTCATTTCGTAGACAATTGAAAACCAATCAACTAAACTTTATGCTGTGTTTAATAAATACATCTTGTAGTGCTTGTATGATGCTAGGGATAAAGTTGATATGTGTTTGTATCATACAAAGGGCAGACTGGGGGCAACATGAGTGAAGATGTTATGTAATATTGAAGAACTTTGCCCAACAGATGTTTCCAAAGAAACTACCACAATGATTGACATTTGTGAACGAATGGAACGTGTGCGTATATATATCAGAAGATCCTCTCCTTTGGTGGCGTATGAAGGCTCAGTCGTATCCTTCCCTTTATTATACTTGCTAGGACATACTCAGCCTGTCCCTCCAGCAGTGTAGCCAGCGAGCGCCTATTTAGTGGAGCTGGCATCATTTATGGGCAGAAATCTAGGTTAGCTCCTCAACGAGCACAGAAACTTTTGTTTTTGAAACACAGCTTGCCAATAATTACCTACAATTATTAAATGTAAGTAGCAGGCTTTTCTGAATGGGTGGTGGCTGGGGGGAGAGGTTGGTGGGGTGCATTTGAGTTGGGTACTCGTCCTGCATCCTGGTGACACAGATGATCAAGTCACTCAATACTATTGCTTTTAAATTTGTGCTACTTTTGTAATAAATTTTCATTGTATAATTCCATTTATGAGCTCACTAAATTACTAAACTACTTCATTCATTAGTCGTATTCATTGAAGCAATTATTCCTCCCCACATTATAACTATTTTCATTGATTATCTGTGGCTGAAACTCAATAGTCAAAGTTTAATATAAAAAATCCCGGACATCTGCATCCACGGATATTGAAAATCAAAATCCGTATCCGCATCTGCATATGTCGTATAATCCACATTCGGTACATCACTAGTCAACACTGTTAACCTCTGACCAGATGAGGTAGTTATCAGGTGTTGTCTTTCTTAAAAACAATGTAACAACGCGTGGTTATCATCAGGCGTGATCCCTTTTTTCTAACTTTGCGTAGTGTTACCATCAGATGTGATCCCACGAGCAGTTAAACTTAGTGTGCTGCAACCATCAAGTCTTTTTTCACTAGCTTTTAAACTTTGTGTTATCAGATGTCATCTTTCTCACAAACCTATTGTACAAATGGTAGGAAGAAATGACATTGAACGAATACAGCAATACTAATGCAAACTCAGACTGTTTCATACAGACGGTTCAAAGACAAACTCAGGCTCGCCTGCACGGATGTGTTCTCATACAGCTGTAGTTTCTCCTCACCGTGTCCTTGGCGTCAGTGTTGTTGCATCAGAATTGTACGCCACCTTTAATGGGATAAATTCAATAGCTACATTTTTAGAACTCACTTAAACGATTTATATCCCTCGAGACTATAATTGCATTTTTACGTTATTCATCTAAAAATGCCCTTATGTTCTAAATTTAAAGTAAAGTGCTGGAGCCAATAAGCATTTGACTTTCTGTTTGCTCAACGAAATGCGCGCAGCTCCAGCTGGGCGACTGGATGAGGTGGCACGTGAGGTTACTTCAGCTACTCTATGCTCAGTGGTCTCCTGCGATCATAGTTCCAAATTACACACACAACAACTTCAAATGTTCCCAACGTCGGAAAGCTGTGATGTACAAGTATTAGACGATTAACAAATATATAATATCATCATCGAATTCAATTTCTATCGCTGTATATTGGAGAAATGACATTAGTTCGTCTATGGATAGGCTATACGAGATTACTTCACAGGTATATGATTAAGGAAGGGCATTTGCAATATTGTGATGACTGCCTAGTTCCTCTCACTCTTCTTCATTTGCTTTATGTAGATTGCCCTCAACTCTAATATTTAATAAAAACTTAGACAACCAACTCACAGCCACCCAAGGCTCACGCGAACATTTTTGTTGTAGGTAAAGATTCATGGTATATTTTGCAAAATACAATTCAGAAGTTTACGCATCGGTTACTACGAATCAAAATTAAGTTTTCTAACGTACGGAAATTGCTCAATGGTAACGTATACCGGTGCAAAAATACCTCTTGACCATTGTGCATACCTCAACGCAGCCCACCATGTGATATTTTTCTTAATTTGACACACAAACGCCCTATGTAGAAATACAATGTTCACTGAATCACCATCAGAACTGCTGTTGGCCCTAACCCATGGTAATTTTTATATTAATAATAATAATAACAAGCTATTCCAAGGCAAGGGAGTGAGCTATACGTAGTGACACTCGTTTAATGCTTTCAAGGATAGTTCAATTTTAAGGATCACTGATACATCAAAAAATTATTCAAAAACGGTGCTTTTGAAACATTGAAAAAGGTATATACCGTGAGAAACTTGACCGCGTAACCATGACCGAAGTCAGGAGTGAAGTTGAGTAGTTGAGCACTGCTCTCCAATATTGCGTTCAGTGCACACATGCCGCAAGCCTCGCATCAGCAACTCCTACATCGCTCCGTAGCTTTTGCTTTGTCTTGGCCAACTTAGGGCGCTCAGACTCCCAACTTTCGTAATGCGATCCGCCGAAACCGCACAACTCCGATGGTCTCTATTGCAGAAACTTTATCGTCCTGAAAAATATTCCCGAATATTCCATTCAAATATTTGCTGCCAAAACTCTTGGAATACTTCTACTTCTTAATTGAATTCAACCATTGGACGTTAGCATTTCATTTCTCGTACTTGATAAAATCTCATACAAGCGTATAATAGGAGTCTAAAATCTCTGAGTTCATACCTGATGTCTCGTACGTGTAGAAAATATGTAGGTTGCAAAAACATGTATTTTCAATCTCTGCGCTGGTTAGCTGACTTCAGTTGAGCGGCAGCAAGCGAAGTTTTCGTGGGCCATCATTGTGAGCTCCTGCTCGACACGCTTCATGTTTTTGTTGCAGTTCATTGAAAACAAAGCCTGAGTTTGCTTTTATGTTCTGTGAAGCGTTCGATCCAGCTGCTCTCTTATCATTTACTGTGATCTTCACTAAAAACTGCTATTGATCATCTAGGCTGCGTGGCATTGTTTTGGGAAACAGAAAGAACGAATTCTTCACTTCTACTGATGGCATCAGTTTGATAAGTTATCTTTGATATGCCAAAGTAAATCGACAGATTCCTTTGTACTTTTTATTAAATCTTTCACTGGTGCATGAAACTAGGCAGCATAAAATATTTTCTACTAATATCTCATTGTGAAACTAAGTCATTAATAATTAAGTTATTTCTTCATTCGACTGAGTGTGGAAAGCATTTCAAAATAAAAATCTCTAAAGGAATAATTTTTTAGAATATAATGAAAATTTTGACATACACGCCCAACAATTTTTCGACTGCAATTTTTGTTACATTTTGTATGAGCTATTCTTTTTAGGAATAGACAACTGTTCTGTTTGCTGTGGGTTGAGTTTGATGGTTTTAACATCAATGTTCTTGAATTATACGTAGTGAACAATGGGAGCTGGATATACAGTATATATGTACATATATATACATACCAATTTGCTATTACACAGGGTGACCCATAAGTAAAGTACCTTTTTAAAATTATTATAGCTATAAAACTAAAAATGGTTAAGAGATTTGGTTAATTCAGAATGAAAGAAGAATTTTCAAAGTTTAATATACGAGTAAACTTATAAATGAAACAATAAAATACGTTTAACCATGGAGTACAATATCTTTTCAATGACCTCCATTATTAGTCAAAAATGGCGTGCTCTTTCTTTTGCCGTGCAGAGTACAGTACTCAACAGCACAGCAACGTTCACTACAGCACAGCAACGTTCACTACAGCACAGCAACGTTCACTACAGCACAGCAACGTTCACTACAGCACAGCAACGTTCACTACAGCACAGCAACGTTCACTACAGCACAGCAACGTTCACTACAGCACAGCAACGTTCACTACAGCATTTCTACGGGAACAACGAAGGAAAACTGCATGCTTGAGGTCCCGTGCAGAGATTCAGTTTAATAACAAATGTTGTTTTAATAAATGATAAAGATGAACGCAATGGAATAATATTTTCACAGTATTATACTAATCAGATTTAGTTCTAAGAGCATTCAACCTTCTCAAAAGTTGTTGCTGATGCTTACGTTGTATGATTTAATTGACCTCTGGACCGGATGCATGAATACCAACAAAGCCTTTGTTGGTGTTTATATTGTTATATTCCAGATGTCCCTGGTCAGTTTTATTTTATTGTCAGTATTTCTTTAATGGGTATATCATCCTGGAACAACACATATGAAACGGAACTACACAGCTAAGTAGTTTTTAGTTACAAGTGTTATGAAAATGTTACTTAAATTCTTTCGTTTCACTGTATACTAAATTACTCCAATGAGAAGTAAATTGGCTCGTTCATGTTCACCCTCTAATCAGAGCTTGAGACCAGCAGTTTATTGCTGCTACTTTAATTCCGTATTCGTTATATTCATACGAGACTGTCCATGTCCACGAATAAGTACCATTTCAATCCGTCAACTCATGCCATCACATACAGCCAATTTCAATTATTTTCAGAAATTAAGTGATTTTATCTCATGGTACCTAGTAATATTTGATTTTGACACATTAAAGCCAATTCAATTTATTTTGAAAGTTCATGTCATTAAAGCATTACAAATTGTAAACCTTTAAACACTGAAGTATTTAAGGAGTTAGTGAGACACTCAATGCTTTATGAGTAGAAAAGGAAGGTCGGTAGCTGATGCGACTCAAAATATTCACTCAGCTTTTGGAGGAAAGTTGAATGAAAAAACTCAAAGAAGATGGTTTGTAAAACTCAGAAGTATTTACAGCCTTGAAGATGAAGTCCGAACAGGACGTCCAATTCTGTTTGATCAAAAGCTTCTTTTGGCATCACTTGAAGGATGACACCCTGCTCCTTCAGACTACTATTTGTTCGCTAGTTTCCTAATTTATGCAAATGAGTTAACTCTCCAATGGGTGAAAATTTGAAAACTTATGTTTCAGAATTTTTTTTTCAAATTCAAGAGTTTTTCACTAATTGACTTAAATAGCTTTCGAATAGCTGAGAAGAGGTTATAGATAATCATTTAAATTACACAAGGGATTAAATTTAATTAAAATATACGATGTGATTACTCTATTTTCTTCCTCAAAATTCTTATAGGATGACTTGAAATTTAATGTTACCACGATATACACATTTGCAAGGTTTTTGCTCTGTTTCACTCAAGCTAACCAACTTCCGATTTTAATAGCAAAGTCTTTCCTCATCTGTTGGTGTAAATATCTGGAATACTTGTTAATATTTGAGAACTCTACAATGCCATTTACGTCACAATATCCTTGACAAGTAACGAACTTTGAGGACACTACAGTTGCAGTCCAGACCGTGGTAATAAGGGGCGAATACGAGGTAATTAGGCGTGTTGGTGCGGCCACCAAGTCCGCTTGGGTCTTGAAATCTCGTTTGCTTCAGCAGACTCTCCAGCGCTGCCACAACGACCACCGGTTCGTCTTGGAATCCTTTAAGACTCACAATTAAGTCACTTAACGAAACTTAGTACTTGAAAGAAATGCCTTAATTGCAGCGTTTCTCTTCCAGTCCCTGGAGGTCTCAGATTGGCCAAAAAAGCAACATTCTGGCGTAACTTGGAATCCTCCGTAATCCAGGCTACCTTTCGACGGCTGGGGTCGTATGGTTGTTTTTTTATATTCTGGTGAGATTGTCACAGGCCTAGTTCGATCTCAATTTTTTCTTTTTGTGTTTGGGCCCAGTTGCCCCAGTCAAGCTTGATTGAGCTCAGGCTTGTTTGTGGGTGTACACTTGATGAATTCAATCTGTCGCGTTAAGGAATCGGCCACGAGTGTAATTTCTATTCATGGTCGTATTTTTTTGTAATTGATTTTGCTGTCGATTCGTGGAGCATGTTTTCATCACTCAGGTGTGATAGTCGACATTATCTTTATTGCAGTGTGGAACTACAAATATATCAGCATTCTTATAGCATTTAAAATTTGTCCTATGTAAGAAGTTTATGCTGCCACTATTTTATGATCACTAATTTGTTATGACTATAGCATGCAAGGATTCCGTACTCAAATTGATATATTTGCCATTAAACGTACATTTTATATATGAATATAACGCAAAGGAATTTTCTTAATAGAGCTAGACGTTGATTCACAACCCAGGACGCTGCGATACCACTATTCAAATTTGTGCATATTTTGAGCTTAATGTTTTGTCATGGTTTTGCTACACTCGAGTAAGCATTATTGTTGCAGGTAATTAACATGGGAGTTAAGTTACTCTTGCTGCTACAAATAGAACGGACGTCCAAAAAAATAGGGTCTAATATCTTTGTACTGTTAACCTATATGCGGTTGTGTATCTAGGATCCATAATTGAATGTTATTTATCAATCAAATTCATAAATCTAATAAACTAGTGCACCCAGCCGTCAAAAATGACGGCATAGATTTGTGATAATAACCGTGTAATCAAAAATGATGGCAAATACTGTTGGAAAGATATTAAATAAAATTACATATAAGAATGCAATGCAATACATTTAGTTTTATATATATTTACACCGGACAAACGTTTTAATTGAGTATTTCTTTAATGACAACATTCCTAGTGAAAACTAAGACACTTAGTTTTCTACTGCTGCAATTGACTCTGCAATTCGTGTCATAATCATAGGGCAATACCCCGCCGAACGCGGTATCCACGATACGGACTCGAGTATTAAAGGCTCTGGATCTCTGTAATTTTCTTGAAAGTGAGACGAAATATATCAATAAATATATAAATTAATGAATATATAAACACACGACGGTCATTTTTAGTATTAGATGTTTTGACATAAAGTTTTATGTTCTCTCCCAAATAGTTTTTGAGTTATAAAAGTTTTTTAATGGGGCATCCTTTCCGGCCCACCCTGTATATGTACAGGGTGGCGCATAAGTAACGCACCCTTTTAAAAAATTAATAATAAATAAAGTGTTACCGCAATATACACTGGGTATCTGTAGACAGGATACGACATGTAAATAAACTTTAAGAGTTCTTCGATCGTTTGCAATTATTCCCATCGTTATACCTTTCATAGTCTATTTATTATTAATTTTTTAAAAGGGTGCGTTACTTATGCGCCACCCTGTAGATTAACATTGTATCTCCATTTCTCTCACTCTCTCTCTCCGTCTCTCTATATGTGTGTGTCCGTTAATATGCCGATTTTTGATTTGCTCCTCTGTTGTGATTGTACTGCAATGTAATTGTACTGATATGTATGAGGCCAAGAAAATTGATATTTTCCGACATGCTCTAAAAGTAAACCAATAAACCAGGCTTTCTGCTTTCCAGAGTACAGTTTAATTAATTTTCTGACAAAGTCAACATAGACTTGAAAAGCAAGAAGATAATATCTTGAGTTGATGTAGAGATTTCACCTGACAAGATCTGTAGAAGATAACTTCTTGCATTTACAATTATAGAGAAGCTTGTTGAAAGTAGGGTGATACAAAATCAGATACAAGAGCGTACTGTCAAACATCAGTTTTACATTTGAGAGTCGGTGAATTGTTTAGCAGACTCTAGATCATCAATGTGATCGAATTCTTTCAAGAAGTCGCTAATTAATCCCTTCATCGATAAAAAAACCTTCAGCCTCTGAGTACAAGCTCTATAAAAAATTAGCGACCACTTCAGAAAAAATGTTCCTTCTTGTTTTTGTATCTCGAGTTGTAAAAGTTTAGAAAGAATTGTATATCCTCACTGACGTTTCGAAAAGCGTATTGGTATCATGGGATGTTCTCTAGAAACTACATGTAGACTCTTTCACAGGATGGAACGACTAGCCTTGCAGCTCGTGTAGGACAACTGTTGTGTAGGAACAAGAAGAAAAGAAAGAATGAAGCAGTGCTTCAAAGGTGACTGAGTAATCAAAACTTCATCAGCCTATCACAAAATATGCTTTTCCTAGGCATCAGTATCAGTATCTCCACCGTATATAACACACCGAGAGCACCATGCAAACATTGAATTTTTAAATGATCTGACTAGCCTTACAGTCCTATGACAGTCGGGAGGGTTAAGAGTAAAACTACTCGTATTATATCACTTACTGAACACTGCTTAGCTCTGTTAATAATTTATTTCCCCTCAGAACTGTAAAATCTGTTGAGACCTTGTATTCTCTAATAGGTACTCTACCTCCTCCATACATCAAACATTTATCTTTATCAATGGGTTCATGAATCGCAAAGTTAGCGGAACGTCATCAGTAATGGTAATGAGTTTGTTTTTAAACGGAGCAGAAATACCCAACGTACGGAGTGAATCAGACTACTGAATGCAATGCCTTGTGAACTTAATAAATTGACGCCGCGTTGTGGGGCACATTTGTAGTCACTGCTCGCACTACAGAGGTTTGCTTGCTCGCTCATGCGACTTAAAAACTAGAGAATATGCTCGTGGTTGCCTCTGGGACTCCTTCAAATTGATGAGTGCAGTAACGGCTGTGGAGTTTGGATGCGTCTAACGCATGTCAGTGCTGCTTTAGCTTTCCACTTGTACATTTTCCTTCCCTCGCAGCTCATGCATTTCTTCTATTCATGCGCTCTCGCCCCTGAAAAAGCCGTCCAATCTCTTTAATTTCTGTGACTTGATTCTTTTCCATGCGTTTTTGTTCGTGGTGGTTTCCATTACTACGGTTGCCAATTCTTTTTGGACCTGCTATAGCTTTTTTGCTTTATTGCTTTTCCTTTTTTGATTTCCTGGCTTCTGCTCTTTTCTTGCTTTGATGTCACTTGTGTTATGCCATTTTCTTTATTTGTGTCATTTCACTTCTTGCATCAGTTTTTGTCATTCGTGGCAAAATTTTGTTATTTTTCATCCTATTCATGCCTTTTGTCATTTGCTTATAATTTGATACGGTTTCAATAGTTTGCAATTTTCTTTACTGACATTTTCGCAGTTATTATAGTGCAGAATAGAGCCATGTTTTGTATTCCTCCAGCATTCCTTCTCAAGTAATTTCTCAACGAAGGAATGAAAAGTTGGAGCAGTCTAGCTGTTTTTATTCGGAGTAACTTGCTAGTTTCTGTAGCAATCTTGGGGAACACCAAAAGTTGGGGAAAATCGCCTGATGAACATCGACGGAGGAATGGTGATCTGTTCAGTTGTTCTCGTACAACGATCAGTCCTCCGGTGAGGCTCACTATGAAGTGAGATACTGTGAGGGTAGTTCAATTAACGGTGGGCAGAGAAATAATAACTGTATTTATAGAAAGGGTTATGAAATATGAATTCAGAAAATATACTCGCAGAGGAGAAGGAAAATTAATATCAGTTTTCGTGAACATTATCTTTAGGATACAATAAGTTACATTCAATGCTCAGTACTCATATCCTATAATGCTCCTCAAATGTAGGACAATAGGATTATGGTACGTAGCATACACAGAAACAACAGAAGGAATAGTTGATTACATCCGGTGCAACAACCATAAGACAAAATTTGCATTACAGTTTGATGTTTATTTATGACCTTTCTTAGCAACAGAAAAATTAATGCTATGAACCTGTATAAATTATTAAAAACCTTGATAGAAGTATGGGAAAACCTCACTCGATCATTATGGAAGATATTTTTTTAACGGTGAAGATGCCAGGTTACTTTATGCAATCTATCGTATTCCAAATAATAATTTTCCATCAAGTTGCTAATCAAGGTAGAATTTCAAGTTATCCTACAACTGTTGAAGGAGATGAACTTGGAGTTTCACGATCAATTTCCAGCCTTCTATCAATTAATTGCTGCATTATTTTGAAACTTTGAAAGGTTAATTTCATATGTTATTTTATTTCGGGAATAATGCTTCAAGTTTCCAAGTTGTTCACATATTTTCTCAATTTACTGCATTATTCTTTTCTCATAGAATTTAGTTGTTACACTGTATGATATTTTCCCTGAAAAACAGATATCGTCGGGAAGATAGAAAGATCTTAGTAAAATATGTTTTCTATAATTAAAGTTATTCAAAAAATTAGTCTTCGTTTTTTTTTTCATAGGAGTCGAACTCGAATGGAAGATACGGTGAGCTACTGAGATAATTCATGAACAACATTTTTACTCTAGGAAATAATGCAGAAATTGCAGAATAATGAGGAAAATTGCATTTGCATTGACACGCGCCACGAGCACAAGTCAATAAAGTGATGGATTTATTAGCTAAAATCTCAACTTTCTTCGTGCTCCATCACAGCAGCTGTAGGCAGCACCACTCGTCCTTCTTCGTTGTTACTTTGTTGGGTGTGTTTATTAAAGTATTTTTATCCAAGCATTCATTATTTTAATGTAGATCGAGGATGATAATCTGAAGTTCATTACAGTTATACTACCACAAATAAAGAACTTTATATTTTTGTGCAAGTTGATGTTTGATCGCTCATGCTTCTGTGCTATGACAGGATCTACACTGGTATCGTGGAACGACAGGTGGAAATTTTTATCGCAAGCTGGACTATAATATATCATCGTCCGATGTAGCTCATAGTGTACTGCATCATAAGTGGCGACTTTCACTTGTAATGATGGACTCAATTTTCTTGTACCAGGTACGCTTAGTGTCGAAAATAGCACATTTCATGACATTAGGGACGGGACATTGTACGACTATGCCCTCAGTGTCGTTATTGGTTCACTTCCCAATGTAAAGGACGCGCATGCGGGCAGGAATGCGATTATGTTCACGGTGTCGGAACTTGATGACAGGAGCAGCGTACGCTCCAGACCTAATGTGACCGTGCACTTGCTGTCGTGAGTTGTGCACTCTCACGACACACAGCGACTCCACACCTGCTGTCGTGAGTCGCTCACTTGACGTGAGGGGCGCAACGCTCCAGACGTAATTCAACTGTGCATTTGATGTCATAAGTGGCTCACTTGGTGTCGTAAGTGGCTCAGTTGGTGTCGTAAGTGGCTCACTTGGTGTCGTGCAAGATGCGCACGTCTATAGACTCGAGAACACGGGTTATGCAGGAGCGACTCACTCACTGGATTTCCCTGGAGTGGAACCGGAAAAAATCGCCTATATTTTCTAAGGGCAAATTCAGTTTTCTATGCCGTCGGGTAAGCTTCTTTTATTAGTTCACGATAAGGAGCCTTGCCGTGACGCATTCAAGCTCCAGTTTTCAGCCCAAAACTTCTATCTCTTGTAATTTGAGTAAGAAATTCAATATTTGTTGATTAGGGGACTATTCGCAATTATTATCGGGCTAATTTTTGCATTTTATTTTTACTATAACGATGAAGTTTCTCAGAATTTTCCATCAAGCGACCAATTTTCAGCAGCACAAGATTGATTATATTTGACATTAGTTAATCATATATCTGGTGCAAACTTTTAAATTTTCCCATGAAATATTTTTAGATTTAGAAATTATTTACTTCAACTGTTGAAAAAGAGGCGTAAAAAAAATGTTAATTTTCATGAGTTGCAGTTTTATTTTTCGATTTAATCAGGGGTTTTACAGCGTCTTTAATTGATTAATCCTTAATATTGTTCATAGAATATGTACGAGTATCTGAGCTCTATTTTTATAGCTTGGTAATAGACAACTCCAAATAACAGGTTGCTTTGCCTCTCTTTGTAAAATTAGTTTTAAAATATCCATAACCTCGTCCAACAGTTGTGAAAACTTTCAAACAGGCGCCTGACATCTCATTCTTTGGGCTTCTCTATTGTTAATCCATTCTTCCTGTGAAGCTTGTTGCTGATCCAGTTCTAGAGACCTGAACTCCGGGTGGTCAGCTCCTGGGTCTCTGGGTGGTCAGCTCCTGGGTCTCTGGGTGGTCAGCTGCTGGGTCTCTGGGTGGTCAGCTCCTGGGTCTCTGGGTGGTCAGCTCCTGGGTCTCGGATTGGAGAACTCGGAGAACTGACTTACTCGCGTAGATCAGTTCTCGTTTGTCATTGAAGCTGTAAGGGTCAGTTCTGTGGTACTGGCTGGAAAACCATGATTTTCTAAACCTTAATTCTCGATCCTCAGAACCCATCCGCCTTCGCCAGAGACCTTTATGCGCCTTCGAAGACGCTGCAAATGTTGGAGTGTTTCATGGGACGGAATTGTGTTCGAGGCTGTATGAAATCTCGTGATGTACAGCTGGTCACTTCTCCATTTGAAGTCATAGGGTTTTTACAGCACCTGATAAATTTGTAGGAGTTGAGATCAATTGTTTGAATTTGTATTCATCATTTCGTACTGAACACTTGTAAATAAATTCTATGTATTTAAATTGATAGGGGCTCTTCCCTGGACTCGGGTTATTATATTTCTAGTCCATTTGCATTTCTATGAAAATTTTATACAGTGTTGGATTTTATGCTAATAGTGGGTGGCGCATGAGTAACATCTCCTTTTTAGAAAGTTAATAACTAATTAATAAATGATTCGACTAACTATTAACTAATAATAAATTATTTAATTAATTCCATACCTTTTTAGTTTCCTTTAAACCCTAAAGATAATCAAGATCTTTACAAAATTGCTTAGGCACAGCTGCTTGCTGCTTAGCGCAAGGGTTAGGCAGTATGCAAGGTATTCAATACCTGACACGTGAGAAAAAGAGGCAGGAAAATCAGTACAAAGCTTACATGTATAATCACGACGTTTTTTGACAAACGCACGTAGTTTCCTGCATTTTCTCTACCTCAATGACACAAGAATTCGGCCAGTTAAGTGACGAGACTTTCTGAATACAAGCTCAGCTTTGTAATTTTGACAGAAATGACACACTCATTGTCCAATAGCTCACGGAATGTATCGTGAAGCAATTCTACCCCAAGAGCAATAGCATGAAACTCAAGGGATGGAAACTTTTTGTGTGAAGCAAACTATTGACCAAGCGATTTGGGCCCAAAGAAAACTTACATTACCGCTAAGCAGGTCTCTAATGAGCACTACTACACCGTACATCAACTGACTAGCGTCGGTAAACGCAATTAGTTCTTAATTGCAGCTTCTGGGCCCCAACTGTCCTGTTTATTTTATATCCTCTCCTTTGTTGACTTGTTTAGTAATTTTGGACCATTCTTGCTGGAGGCTCTGAGGTAAGATATCATCCCAGCCCCTCTGCTGGTCGACCTACAGCTTATGAGCAAATATTCTAGCTCTGTTTAGGACGGCGCCACTAACCTGAAACAAATCATAATTCCAGGTTATGAAACACATTACCTTCCTTTTAGTATTAGTGCTGCTGCTCAACTTCATTTTAGGGGCAAGTATTTCGTCCTTCGGTCAATCTCATTTCAAACTGAAAAGCTTTACCATCTCAGGGGCTTTTACCTGCAAGACAGAACAGTTCGTGTGAAACTACTGACGGGAAAACTTGAGCTCGAAAATTTTTAAGCTCTCGTAAAATGCCCAACGTAGGTCAGCTGAGCTGACTGACGAAACATAAATCGTCCATATAAGCCAAACGGCACATCAACTTTTTTAGATCATGAAGTTCAGGGGCGTCAGCAACACTCTTCTACCCCAGAATATGAAACAAGGCAAACATGAAACTGGTTGGAGACAAGTTTTTGTACTCTACTATCCTGAAATCAGAATCTCTTGCATTCGTGTACCAGGGGAACCATTTTTTTGATCCCCCTCTGGCAAAGCAATGCTCAGAAAAGCTTCCTTTATATCAAAAGTTAGTAGATATTTGTCAAAACGCAATAATATCAAAGAGCTAGATAATTTTTTGTTAAGATTTGGCCCTCTGTTCATTGCCTGGTTATGAGACAAAGTAGGAGGCCTAGAATGATCTTTCTCACCCAAATTAGACAAGTATACAATTCTACGTTCGTGCCCTCCCGTGTGAATACCACATATGTGGTGAGGAACTCTCAGGTGGATTAGCTTTCATGAAATTTAAAATATTTTCCACCCTCTCGATCACTTTATCTTCGACCTGATCTTTTATGACTTTATTATGAATGCTTAAATATTTTTGCTTACGCTTCAACTGAATAAGATAGAATATTTGAATTTGGTTAGAGAGATTGAAACTCTGACCAAGCAAATTACGTACTTCATCATTCCATAGCAGAGGCATAACCAATCTATCTCTTGTTCTGAGTAAGACCGGTATTATCTTGAATTGAAGTAAATAGCTCTACGTCTCTTTCAATGGTCACATTTTCATAATTAGGATAAGTATATTGGTGGAGATTAGGTGGTTCACCGAATCTAGAATCTAGGATAGAACCAGATTTTCAGTATAATTTAAGAGATTTTAATTCAAGTGTGAAAATCTGCCATATAAGCCCCCTTCTCCACTTACTAGGCTGCTAAAATTACTAAGCTTCCAAACATCACGCCTGTCTAAAAGTTTCAGTGCATGTAAGCAGCACTAGGAGCCCCTGGATCACCTATCTTAGCTTCTTGCAACCATGTTAATTTTTTTAACATACGTTCAACACTTCCCAAGAGTGGGACTCCCAAAAAAGCTCGTGAAAATACCGACTGTTGACTCTCCAAATAGTTCCTCATCTTGAGGTAAGATCTGAGAGGCCAAGTTTATCAATGTAAAATCTAAATTGGTAACCTAAATATTACAGCTCGGTAAACTAGAATCAGTCAACGTGTATCCTTTGAAAATGAAGTACTACACAATTCTAGCGAGCACTGGTAAATAAAGAGTAGTTTTTATTTCCGGCACACAAATAACACCAGTTCACAGTATCTTCTACTAGTCGAGTTCTGTGCGTTTGCGTGAAATTAAACCTATTCACTGGGAATAAGAAATAGTCGTTAACCACTGGTAAATTTAACCTTCGAGCTCAGGTTCGTAATAAAATTAGATTGACGACTGCTCTCAGACTTCTAATGCTACCATCACTTAATTGTACCATGAGGGTAGGAATGATCGAGTCTCTTCCATAGTTGACAGAGTGAAAGAGCCACCATATTAACAAAAACTGAACGAACACAATTATTCAGTTCTTTTTTTTCCGTTAGCCTCAGAGGGGTCAATCGAGTTAAGTTTTACTGTTTTCGCTGACACTTTTTTTCCGTGACCGAAATGGTCACTCGCGCACTAAAAATAAAACAACGCACCGTAAGCAGTGTTTCTTGAATTGAAACCGACAAGCTTTAGATTCCTGACTTTTTTTTTTGCACAACGCATACAGCCATTCATTGCTTACAATCTCTCACATTTTGCCTTAGGCATAGCATAGATTGGCCTATTCAAAGTATTGGGTTGTCTGGAAGTAGTAGTAGTAGTAGTTCATCTTTCGACTTATAAAGAACATGATTGAGTTTGGAAAGTAAAATTTTACTGCACCTCCATTTACAGCACACCTAATGCTTTTCCATTTCCATAGAGGAAAAATTCATCACAGCAACCAAAGAAAAATACGTGTTTACAGTGATCCATCAGACTAATGCCAGACCACACGTTTTATTTTGAAACTTGTCAAAAATTGCTGCAGCTTGGCTGGGATGTGTAATCCCACCTTCCATATTCACCAGATATTGCTCCGTCAGATGATCATTTATTTCGGTCTTAGCAGAATAGTCTTAATGGTAAAAGTTTCAATTTCTTGGATGACCTAAAAAGATACCCTGATGAATTCTTTGGCATGAAACCACCTTAATTCTGCGATGAGAGTATTTTCTAGTCAAAAGAAAGATGGAAACACTTTATGCAACAATGGTTCATATATGGTTGATTAAATATGTACTGGCTTTATATATATATATATATATATATATATATATATATATATATATATATATATATATATATATATATATATATATATATATATACATACAGGGTGTCCCACAAAAAAGAAGGCCAAAATTGCAATTTATATAACTTTAAAGCTATTGCATGTCATTCGGTTCTGTAAAAAATATTTTGTTAATAAACTTACATGTATCAGTGCTACAACTGTCATGACAGACTGTAACTATGAAAATGGGAGCATAAATGTAAACTATCCTTACATAAGTGATATCAAATAACCACCTTGATATAACCTTTCATCATGCAGCTAACAACGAAGCGAGTGTTTTCAGTAACAACCTACGTTCAAACTGGAAGTATTAAACAAGTACAACATTTATTTGCAGAATGCTTTCCAGATAGACGTTCGCCATCCAAGTCTGTGATTCAGAATAATGCCAGGAAATACCAAACAAAAGATACTTGCTTGAATCTTAACAAAGGCTGTTCCGGTAGAAGGAAAACTGTGAGAACTGAAGAAAACACTGAAATGGTTCGGTCGGTAATTCAAGAAAACGAAACCGTACCATGCAGAAAAAATAACTCGCAGTTGTCAAAATCATCATTTAACCGGATTGTTAAGAGATGTAAAATGGTATCCATACAAGATGCATTTAAGACACCAACTCACTGACAATGATTATGTACGTCGTGAAAATTTCGTTGGATGGTTTCTTCGCAAACTTGATCGATATATTGATAACATTATTGTTGGCGATGAGGCAGTTTTTTTCATGAATGGCGAAGTTAATAATCATAATGTCAGGAAATATGCTCCACAAAACAACCCACCGGAATGGAACTTTGAAAAAAGTATTTGTCAGGATAAACTAAGTCTTTGGATTGGCTTATGCGGAAATGGCTCTCTCGTTGGTCCATTGTTTTATAATAATAACCTCACTGGTGTTGCTTATTTGGATTTGATCAACGAAGCAATAGTCGCTGAACTCCGCCACATTTATGCAAATGGATTTAACAGGCTCTGGTGGTTTCAGGATGGTGCTCCTGCTCATCGTTTACGCGTTGTCAAAGAACGGTTAAGACAGGTTTTTGGCACTCGCATTGTAGCATTGAGTCATGATATTGAATGGCCACCCAGATCCCCGGATTTAACTCCCTGCGACTATTTTCTATGGGGATATTTGAAGAATAAAGTCTACTGCAGGCCTCCGGAAAACATAAACCAGTTGCGTGAAAAAATAAAGCATGAAGTAAATTTGCTCAAAAATAATCCAGAGATGATCAAGGGAGCCATGAGAACAATGAGATCGAGAGCTCAATTATGCTTTGATAGGAATGGAAGACACGTGGAAGGAAATGGGCGTTAAAGAAATAATTCCAAATATTTATTTTTTATCATCGAATCATTTTACTATAAATGAATTAAAAGGATTAAATATTATTTGTTATAATAAAATAAATGTTATCTGAAATCTAATTTTAAGCTCTTTTACCCTTGCGCAAAAAGGCTTTTCGGTAGGCAGTGTGAAATTGCTACTGTACGAATACCATGAGCGATAATTAAATGAAATTTCTAACATTGATAGACAAAAGCTGTATTCAAAAAATATATTTACAGAACCGAATTACATGCAATAGATTTGAAGTTTTATAAATTGAAATTTCGGACCTCTTTTTTTTGTGGGACACCCTGTATATATAAAACTTTTTCTCTCTTTTAAAAATCGGCATGATCTTTCCGGACAATCTGATAGAATGCAAGATCTCTTAGTAACCCTGACACAGCAAAGACTAGTTTATTTTTTTTATCGAGGGCACTGCAGCTTTTAACATTTTGTGTCAGCAGTAAAATTTGCACCATTTTGTTATATGAACGGCAAGATGTTCGTACCACTGACCATATAACGTTCTGTGACGTAATAAACGTGCTCCATCAAATCATCAAGGAGAGGCTTATTTTTATTTGTTATAGGAAAAAATTGTTTTTGAAGATCTTTATTCATACCATTTCAAAATAAGTACTGAAGCGTGATGCTAGAATGAATTTCGAGCGTTTTAAAACCTCAAATCAAAGATCGCATTTGCCCACTTTCAAAGTAGTGATCTTCCCCTTTCAGAAATCTCGTTTCTGACAATCGTTCAATTGTCTCATACTGTCGAGTTAGTGGAGAAGCGAACGCTCTTTGTAGCAGCTCCTTAGCATTCTTATGATTCTGCTTATTCTACCAAAGATTGGATTAGTACGTTAGGAATATTCTTAAGATGCTTTTGCAAAAAAAATGAACTGCTCAAAGCTTGTTAGATTATACTTGGACAAAGTGTTTTCAAAGTTCTGAAAAAAATTATTCAAAAATGATTATTCCCTCTGAGTGTTCGCACTCTTGTAGTTGTCCATACTGTAATATAACTGGCTACGGTACATCGTACACCGCGTTTACGTGATGCAGCCGCGTCAGAGCTTCACTCAGAGAGTTCGGAAGTGGTAACAGTGGCAATTAGTTTATCGGAGCAATCGGCAACTACTGTGACTATTTTGGACTTCTAGGACTGTATTCGGACTACAACTTTGCTTCGTTTGAAAACAATAGCGGTGAAATTTACGATCAATGTATTTAAGATCATTCACCAACGACTGCAGCTGCACGGCACTCCGAAGCCTTTCCATTGTGGAAATGAGGAGAAACATTGGTTACAACGCTATTATGCGTGCGAGTTATTTCCTCACGGATATTCTTCCTATTGTATATGAAGAAATTTAGATCTATCAAACAAACAAACAAACAAACAAACAAACAAACAAACAAACAAACAAACAAACAAAAACGTATATTTCCAATTAAGTTGGTACATAAGAAATGTAACAGCATTGGTTTTTAAAAATGCCTTATCATAAAATCTTTAAGTGGTAGGTATTCTATGCGTAGTATCATAGATGATAGAACAGCAGTACCTAAGGGTATACGTAAACATTCACATAACGCAATGAACGTTAAATATACATGGGGAAACAAATGAAACTTCACTTTTTTCAATGATGACTTAAGAGGTAATCATTGGTGATACATATAAATTCTGACGTGGTAGGTATTATACGCATTTTAGGTGATAAGCGAAATATTTTCTTTAGGTACAGCTTAAACTTGACATTACATTTAACTGAATTGGGTGTTTAACATCCGAGAAAGACCGAGAAAGAAAAATTATGAGAGCAAAAACTTAAAACATAAAGTTGTGATTGTTATTAAATTGAAATTGTAATTTCTAATTACTGGTTGACCGTATGGTATGGCTTGCTGATGATCGATTTAATTTAATCATTATTACAGTTATCTGTAAACATCGTGTTTAATATGAACGGGCGTTACATATCAGAGAAAGAGAGTAAAAAATAAAATATAACAGTGAATGCGTCACATTTTCAATACTTAGATGTTGATATAGATAAGAAAAGCTGTAGTAGACTAAAGTTCTGAGGTTTCACAGTCACTTATTGTAGCACTTCACAGTCACTTATTGTAGCACTTCACAGTCACTTATTGTAGCACACGATCACAATCATATGCAGCTAGACAGCTAGACATAGCTGAGAATAAGACAAACTGATAATTACGAGTTCACACCGAATCTCATTCACAAATTCTGTAATGAATCTAAAATTTTCAGCAATTAATGCGAGTTCATGGTTCCAGTGTCGCGGACAGCGGAAGGCAAGGCAGCAACAGAGATCTCACTCTGCCTCGCGTTGGAGCCATTTCAATAATGGCCAGTGGAGAAAAATCCATTTCAAAATTACGTCTTGCATATCATTGCGAATTTATTAATTGAAAAAGAATACTCATGAAATCAGATTGAGCGAGTTTTGGAGCGATCCAACGGATGATCACGTCGGTAGCGCTACTTCAGGTCGAGCCAACTGGCATCCGTGAAGAAGTCGAGGGCTTTGAACGAATCCGTAGTTATGTTGTTGTGTTTCGTGAGAGTAAAGAACGAATCTTTCACCGACGGGTCTGTAATCTGTATCTAGCGATTGATAGAAGAACAGAATGATCAATAAACATATTTACCAAGTTATGAATAAAGTCAAAGAGGTTATTCCATTAGGCATATTGTTATAATTTCGAATTAGCAGTTTATATTTACCCATAGAGTATACAGTAAGCGATGTTAAACTAAAAATATGATTTCACACAGTGAATTACATAGTTAACGTTAAATTAGAAATTTAACGGTAATCTGGAGTATATAGTAAGCAGTTTATCTTCTACTTTACTTTACGTTCTACTTATCTTAAGTAATATACAATTGTAAAGGCATAATTTGCAGTCCTAAGGTTCTTTCAGAGAGTGGTTTTAGATTATTGCCAAACCGTTAGTTAAGGTGGGAAATAAATAGTCGCATTTATACAATTTGATATTAGTAATTTTATAACTAACAAATACTGAAACTGATAAATCATGAAATCTTGACCCATGAACAAGTTTAACTCAAACTAACAGAACGGTTTGCTTGAGACAGAACAGTCTGATCCTGAAAGAACGAAATAAGTTGAACTATGTTTAGTTGGTCGCAATTGTGCGGGAGTAAACGTTTAACGAACTACATATATCTATGTTTATCTACTTATCTTTGTTCGCCTATATCCACATATGCTATAGTTATCTATGCTGAACCGACACGGGCATAAGACGCCGCTGGTGAGGTCAGACCTGACGAAGAAGAAAGTACACTTTTTTATTTAGAAATGAACAAACATTACAAATCTAATTTTTCTATGTTTCTAAGCTTTCCTACTATGCAGCACTGTTTTGTCTCTTACCGATTGCGAGGCAGAAAGCTAGCACAATGAAACTCTAAACAGGGCCGACTAATCCACGGAACGAAGAAAAAGGACTTGGGTGAAAGAAAGTCTGATCCATCCGCTCACAACAACCCAGGTACGAGAACCCTTTGCAACTCTTCCAATTGATTTACAAGAACACAGTGATAACAATATTGATGTATAACTTTACTTCTAAAGCTGCCAGGACATTGCACCAGATGTGAGTGCAACTCGCCTGGAGAGGGAGTCAGTCCTGTAGTTTCTCAGACTGCTGCTGAGCCAAGGCTGGATGGCTGGTAGATGCAAATCGTAGCAACGAGTTAAATGGTCTCACATCGTCCTCTGCAGCCGTAGGCCAGAGATCACTTTGGATCTAATACGCTGCCTGGAGAGTGTCACTCAAGTGAGGGAAATTCTCCAACCGAAGAGGCACATCAAGCTGCTTAGAAATGCAGTCGTAGCGACTAATTAACATGGGGTGGATGCTGAGCAAGACCTGCTGCACGAAGTATAGCCACTCTCCACGTTTAATCGTACTTTATCATCAGCTTACAGTATGTCGGATTGTACGACCTACTGCTCAATGTGTACCAGTAACTTTATTGACTTTGTTGGTAAGATTCTCGCACCTTTTCTATTCAAGAAAACCTTTAGTGCAATTTATTTTATACACATCCTTTCTTAACGCTACCAGCTACATTATTTAATTTGATAACAGAATAATTATGAACGTGAGTAGTAATGTCTTCTCTACTCTATTACATCTATTTGTCAACTACATTAGGTTACTTCAGCAACATGCACATTATATATTGATCACAATTCGAAGTTTTACGCTCCAATTTTACGTATTTTTACTTGGCTTCTGTTATCGGTCTACTTTGGTTGAAAACAATGAACATTTCTGTATTTTTTTGCAGAATGTTTAACTGGATATTTTTTAGCCATTTAATATTTTGAAAAGGCGAGGAGTTTTTCTCACTATTAAGTCCAAAAAATTGACGAACAGTATTCAAACTTTGTAAGCGACGGCAGAAGAGTTTTGTTAATAATCAGAAAATGACAAAGGTCTAGGATTTGATCATGAGTCTACAGCGGAGAGAAAAACTACAATCTAACACAACCTGAACGCCGATGAAGTCTAGGAAATTACCAATAATTAACTTTGAGAGTTTCTCACAGAGCTCACACAACTGCGTCCGTGTTTTAAGTGTTAGTAAAACTCGACACAGTTTTTGCGAGAATTCATGCGTAAGCAATACTCCGCACCATGCCGTAAGTGTTCAATATCCAGACTCACGGTATCCTGCAATACTCTGTTCAGTACTTGAGTATGTCAGCAATACGCGAACAGAAGACTCAGGAATGACTGTTGGAAAACAGTGCTCTGTCATTTGACCTCCAAGCTCGCCTGACTTTCTGTGTGGATTGCGCAGGAATGAGAAGCTAAAGCATTCTGCAACAATACGGAGGAGGGGCTGAAGACCACGATCTCCAGTCCCTACAGGGACATGATTCGGGATTCAGTGGTAAAGGCCTCTGTCGTATCCGAGGCTGCTTCTGGGTTGTCATTGAAGCTAGAGGAAGGTTCAGCGCTCGAAATCGTCAGTCCATGACAACAAACTGAGCAAGCTTTGAAGAATAGATCTCAACGAATAAAGTACTATACTGATTCTCCTCGACTGACTAAGATTTGAGTAGACAAGTATCATCTACACTGTGTATTTACGCGTATTTTTGTTTTTAATAACTTTCCCGCATATTTGTGAAACACACGTAGTTTGAATCCGTTTCATCGCCATGGATTTTTATGTTAGAAAAGATAAAAAAAGTTGCTGCAACAAAAGTTCTCGGTTGCAAGTGATTTATCGGCACACTATTAGTGGCTGTGCACCAATTATCTCATAAAGAGAAAGATTAACTTATAAATACTCTGTGAGTCATAATATGCTAAGGTCAAATTTTTTGAATGCGCTGCTAAAATTTGAAATCTTTCAATGAAATCCATGTTATATTTTTAGTCGCTAAACACACTACAACATTTTTATATCGATTCAGAATGCGCGAGAGAATCAAGAAACCTTCCCAAAGACGTCTCAAAGCACTCAAGGTAACTCAATGACCATAAATTTGAGGGCTTGTTGAGTAGGTCTTACGTACCTTGATGCTCACAACTAAAGTGTTGATAAGGGAAGGTCGTGTTATAGAGAGGATAATTGGTTACATATGCTGAAAAAATGAATGAAACTTTCAACACCTTTATATAATTAATTTAAATAAAATTGAAAGAAAAACAGTTGCAATAGGAACTGAAAATGTTACGTGTCGTTCTTAGTGCAATGCATAACTCGATTTTTTTTTGGAAAGCACAGTACAAAAGTCTTTGAATTGCCTCTATTGGTGAAATATTATTAAAATGTAAAAAATAATCAAATTAAGAACTGTTGAGTAATCTTTATCAACATATAAGCATATATTCAGAACGTTGAAATTCAACATGTTATGAATTTTTATTGTCTATATGTATCCTTTGTTATTGAATTCATCTGATGTAAAAATATATCTTTTAAGTTAATTCCGCATGAATTTTGAATGTTAAAAGTTTCTTACTACGAGGCCCCTTCAACTTCAGCCTTTTGTTTTGTGGTTCTTTAATACATCAGTTTAAAATTCTGAACTTGAATTTTTTGGCTGACGCTTATCAATAGCAAACATAGTTTCGATGGTTGAGTGCGCCCAAGAAACTACCAATAAAAATATATGCGATGGAGCTATTCTATTCTTTAAAATTCACTGAAAGATTTATAGCACCTTGAAGTGTTCTTTGAAAATCAATACATGCCAATACTGCCTATAAAAATACTCGCATTTTCGAGTAGGAGGTGCATTGGCAGCGGATTTTGTCAACCTTTTGAGCCCGTGCGGTGCATTGGCGATATTTTGATGGCAAGCTATTGTAAAGTAACGATGATGCGATTATTTCACTGTTTGTTAAATGAGACAGCTTACTGCAACTGATACGTCCAGACCATTCGCGTATGGTCAGAAACATTGCGCATTTTACATTTCTTAACAATGGCAAACCGACGAGTACAAGAAACCATTTCGTAGTTGATGGTAGTTTTCAACTTGAAATCCTGTTTTGAATTCCGAAAATTTCAAATGTTTGTGTATCGCAGATTATTGTACAGCTGATGTACATTTTATGTTTGAAGGGCAGTGCAGTCAAATCTCGTTTATGGCAATCGATTTTGTGAGTGAGGGAACTTTTTGCAGTCAGTCTTTAATCCTAAGTTAAATATTGAATAGTACTCGGTCATCGTAAGTGTGGCACCGCACCCGATGTTCATAGTTATCTGAGCAGGAGCTGTTTAAAATAAATGGTGTGGGCAAAATTACGTAGAGCTTATAGTTTGGGAAGCATTGTTTTCAGGTAAAAGCCTAACATGAGTACAAGTTCGTTGCTAAATACCAAACTATACATTAACTGCAGCACTGTTTGAAATTGGTGTTCACAAGACTCATGACGTCATCTAAAAAAAGGAATGTTCTATGTCTCTTACTGCGAACTAGATGGATGGTGTGATAAATAATCGAGAACATGATACGACTCATTAGATAATTTTTCCAGAAAAACGTTCTAAAGAGAGAAGACTTTGGCTGAGTAAAATACAGATTTGTGCTTAGATACTTGATACCATGAACGGAAAGGATTCTTTGATATCACCTGAATCGTAGCCGAGGTTCTGAAATCAGTTGTTCGGTTTCTGATGCATCATTATTTTAAATCTTCTTGTATAAAATACTGATACTCAGACCATTATGAAAATAAATGCAATTTAAACAAAATTAAAAGTTTTACTTATATCTTATGAACATCCTCATTTTTCTTTTTTAAAGTAAGCTTGTATTTGCATTGTCAGCTACTAAATTTATTGCAGGTTCGAGTGCAAGGATGTGCTACAATTAATACGTAATGTAAACTAAATTATCAGGCGTTTGAGGAATGGATTGCAGGGAAAATAAAGAAAAAAGAGATTCCGACTGATGTGCTCTGGCACAAAGGAAAGAATTGCGGTGGAAGTGGTCACAAGGAACCAGAAAACATGAAAATACGAATATTGATGTGGAAAAGTTAAGCTTCGGTAGGAAAAGTCTAAAGAAGTTGCAGGAGAATTGTTCACAGGAAAAATATGAATTGTTGAATTTCATTGTTTGATGTAAATGGTTTGAATGACGGTTTACTGAGGTGGTGCAAAGGACCGATGTCGTTACTAGTGTAGCAAGTTCTTGAGACGAATAGATTTAATGATGATGATGATGAAGAAAATAGTAAGAGAAAAGAATGTTAAAAACTGACTCAAGCATGGATGGAATTAGAGGAGCGTTGCAAGACTGATACAGGCATGTACGAGCATGTGCGTAATGCAAGAATTAAAGTTAGAGGCAAAAATACAAAGGTGTAGCGTAATAGCTACTAAGATAACCGGTACTGCCCCTAGTTATCTTGTTTGTGGGATCTACGTGGCGTGTTATTAAATTAAAATACCGTTTTGAAATTCCTTCGGTGTAGTTTGCATTTGGCGCATGTGTACTGTGTACCGCACTCTGCTGGCAAGCCACAGACGCCAGTACAAAGTCATTTGGCGTGTGTACGTTTGTTTGTGAGTATTTTAAATTTCTCCTTCGATTGAGAATCCCACCAACTGTTAAAACAAACTGTGATTCGTTTTCTTAGTGATAAAGGCATGAAAGCCGCTGAAATTTATAGTTGCATCAGTGAAATGCATGGAGAAAATTGTATTAGCCATGGGATGGACGGCAATGGTTGAGAACTTTTAAAAATGGCTGTACAAATGTGCATGATGAGGAATGAAGTGGGCAATCTTCAGTCATTACTGACAATTTGGAGCAGAAAGAAAATGAAAAAGTGAGAAAGAACAGACTCTTTACAATTTCGACGTTATGTGAAGAATTTTTTCAAGAGTCAAGAAGTGTGTTCTATGTAATTGTTTCAGAATGGTTGAATTATTGAGATGCAATGGTTGTCTAATCAATCGGCAGATTTGTACGAGGATGGTATTCAAAATCTGGTTGTACGATACAATAAGTAACTTTATATTGGCAAAAATTATGCAGAAAAGTATATTAAAGTACAGGCTTCCATGTAAACAAAGAATTGCGCAGAAAAGTCTGCTTAATTTATTTTATTTCAAAACGGTACTTCAAAAACACGCCTTGTATATTGACCTGAGATGACTTGTGCGGGGTAAAACCCATCGGTAAACCATCTAGAGCAGTTGTGTCTTACTCTTTTACTACTGATGTGTGATGAGAGCTTCAGTGCTGGTGCACAATCTACATGACAAGCCACAAGTAAACAAGTAACGTAGCTCAGCGGATGTAGGATTGTCGGTAGCACTGCTACGCCAGCAGAACTGATATGCTGAAAATATACCTTACTTATGGCTCATCCTGTATATGTGATAGAAAAATTACCACCAGTAATAGAACTATTCAGCTATCAAACTAAAGTTTTCTGGCATAAATCCTGAATCACATTAAATTCCCAAATTTTACAAATGAGCAATTCTCGTTAATGAATTTGCACTTGTACGTTAGTATCCAAAAATTGATATTGACACAAATACAAATTTTTAGTGCACATCAATATTTATTCAGTAATTTATAATTAACAAATAGTTTTGCACAACACGACAGGCGAAGAATTTCCTCATCTAGCTTCACGGCAGACATTTGTGCCAATCAAAAAAACGGAGCTCCTGATTTTAATTGATTTATTGGGTAATTTTATTGCTATTACTGGGATATGTTATTGGAAAAAAATGAATACTTTCGGCTAATTAATCAATCCTCTAGTGTTATGCGTCTCTTTCAAATATTTTCGATTTTTCACAACGTTTATTTCCAGTTTAAATCTCATGAATAACAATGGTTTTAAATTAACTCACATAAGTTACTGAATGATGACGCATTTGCTCACTTTTTGTGTCGTATTTATTTTTAGAATTTTATTCTGATAGTTCTTTTTGAAGGAAGTTTCCCCGTCTCGTGTGAAACACTTCCTCACGAGCCCTTCACTGTTAGATGCGTCAGCACGCTGGCAGATGAGCGCACCCTGATATTTACCTGGGACTGAATCCTCAATAAAATACCCTCCTTGAACTTCTAAATTCCCCAGTGCAAACAACCAAGATTCAGCGTAATCTTGTTCCCTCATTCGTCCATGATCCCTTTGCAGAGCTTCGACCTATTCTCTCTTCAACCATTCCACTTGAAGAAAATCAAGTACAACCACTTGACATTTTAATTCATGACTAGTCTGTGTGTAAAGTGATGCATTAATGTTGTTTTTCTTACGCAATTTTACTAGACTAAGAAGAACAGGGATAGCCACTTACTACTTTAACATTTTATAGACTACAATTTGCAGAAAACTGTTAAACAACTTTTTAAAAAAGATAAACGTTTCGACCTTAAAGATCATTTTAACATATGAAAATATCAAATGCATAATAAGTAATCGGTAAGCTGAACAACGACACATTTCAGCGCAGACAAGAATGAAATATCTAAACTATTTGCAGGGGGTAAGCGAATTGCTTATCATCTATAACAGGTTTGTGTCGTAAAATGAATAAAGATTCAAAAATGCTTAGATGTAAAGTGCTAGATGCAGTAGTGGTAACATTGAAATCTTCTAATTTGACTGGAGGCTTGCATTTTGTGCGTGCGTACGTCAGAATGATAAGAGATAAGAAGGGGACGGTAAATACGAAAACTCCTTCCAGTAAAATTGTTACGATAACAGCCAGTCAAGCTACACACATCCACTGTTTTACGTGGAAATGTTACCTTTTTATAGCTGAATATTTTCTTCTATAAAATGATTCGGGAATTTTTTAAAATATCAACATTTTTAACTTGAACTATTGCGTGAGATTAAAAAATTAGAAAATAATTGTGAAAAGAATTTTGAGGAACAGCTTTTGCAATATGAATATCAAGTAGCACTTCTTTCACATTGATTTGGGTGATTTTTGAAAGAATCTGGGTCATGTTCCTAAAAAACAAGGCGAGCGCTTTCATTAGGACATTACAGTCGTGGAAGAACACTTCCAGAGCACATGAAACTCCAGTATGATGACCGACTGCTGTTGGAGCTCGATCTTCCAACTGTATTACATCACAGAATGTTAAAAAAGAGGAAATGCATGAAATTGTCACACAATCATAACTAATAAATATTTTTGGTTTCTGTATATCATTTCTTTACTATAAGCATAAAATTGCCTCTTCTGGCAAAAATATAACATATTGTGTGTGATTTTTTCTGGATTCAACACACGAAAATGAACTAAAATTTGATAGTAAATCTCGTGTGGAAAAGAGTGTTTTGCCGGTGTAATGTTTATTTTTTATTTCACAAAACACGTTTGAGGGAGAAACAGGTAAAAAGTATTTGGAATTTTTGGACCTTTTAAAATCAAAATACCTTCAGTTTCGAGGACCTAGATGTCGATACATTTTAGTTATTGTTTTATTGAGTAGTTCCTTTGCAGTAGTTCCTTGATTAAGTATAATTTTTTATATTAAAGTGTCGTACAATAAGCTTAAATCGTGTCAATAAAATACGCAGCATGTTAGGCAATGGGTTCATCATACAGAACTAAAGAAAGATGTGAGCAAACCATCGTATGATTCAAATAAAATAAAGTTTTTAAGGTCATACATTCTGCCTCACTGAAGTTATTGCCTGGAAAATTGCCATTTCAGATAGATGTTAATCCCTATGGGCCGTAAACTTGAGCAATCGCTCTTTTTATTTTACTTTTCATGTAGCCTCTCAGAATTCTGCAAAATTTTGCCTTGTGAAGTCATTCAGTTTCGCAAATCGAGAGAAACTCCTCAAAAGCAGCCCGGATTGCAACATAGATTTTTTTTCAAAATGTCTAATCAATTCTGAGAACATGTGCGGACATTTTCAGGAGAAGTAATTATTTATACTGATATATGCATGTTTGTTCATTTGTTAGAGTACTTAATTGAAGTAAGATGAATACACCTTGTCAGATTTCAATTTCAGTCGTCACTTTTTGTCATTAGTTGATTCGGTGCTGTACCGTGGTCCCTGAAGTACCGTGAGTTCAAATCACTATAAAAAGTCCAGGAGTAAAAAATTTACAATGATTTTTGTAAATTTGAAGTTTGGAAGTCGATGTCGTGACATTTGAAATTGTCAGCCAGGTGCCTAGCGTTTCTGTAGCCGAGCTTAGAGGTTTGGGTGATGGATGCACACACGTGCCTCGCTCTCGCACGCTTGTGATGTACACCTCTTTGCACCAGCACATAAATAGAGCAACTTTCAAGTGACTCACAAAAGGCTTAAAATAAAAATATAAAGTACCACTTTCTCAATAGTTAATTTCAGACAATGAATAAGTGGGAATACTGGGCTGAAGAATACATTTTCTGTACAGATTCTGTTAGTTTAAGGAGCGTCAGTCAACACTATGTATGCCAGCGCTTGCATAATATTTCCTTGTGAGAAAGATTGGTTGCATTGACGCTCAACTGCAGGGCGGACCATAAGTAAGACACCTCTAAGGATGTGGGATTGTCAGTAGTATTGCTACGATAGTAGAGCTGATACGCTGAAAATAATTGAGTTAAAGAAAATTAAATCCGCAGAGGCACCTTACTTATGGCCCGCCCAATGTGCACTTGAGGCGTTCAGAAGTCCTCCAAGCATTGACACGCTGTAGGAAAGCTAGGCTGTGTCTGCTATTGTTGATTCACAATTTGTATTCACTTATCTCACCCCAACTCATGTACTGAGGGGTCTCCAACATGCAGAGCCTATTGTTCTCGCTCTGATTGTCGATCTCAGTGAAATATTTATGGGCTTCCAATTACTGTAGGTGGGTGTGTTCTAGTCTCCTGAACGCTACCTTCGCTACCCGCAGCGCTTGCAACTCTAAACTCGTCACACTACGCCGTTTCCTGCAGGCGGACATGCGATGATACTTGCAATGTGAACATTTCCTTTAATATTATTTTCTCTATGAATATCGTATAAGATGCATGTTAAGGCTAATAAATTGTCCATGTTCATGGGTAGAGCGCTGCTGTTTGAGGGAAATACTATCTTATGTGGGCAAAAGTTTCGACTCGATGTCCTTTAATGTTAAGTTCTGGTTGGTTGCTAGAAATTTAATTCCGTAGAGGTCCAAATTAAAAAGATAATTGGTATACATTTCTTTACAAGCTATAAATTTGTAAGTGTATCCACGTTGTCATCATTGCGAAATAAAATTAACACAAAAATTACTGAGGCTGCATTCTATTTTGAGCTATTGGAATAGTGGAGGTAAGTTATTATTTCATTAAATAATTCCCGTCGAAATTTCACGGTTTAAATTTGACAAATTGGAAATTATTATATTGACTGATATACAGGGTGTCCATAAAGTCTTTTTACTATTTCAAAAATTTATTAGAAATACAATTCATAAGATATTTTATTCAGATTTGTTCTTTTGCATTCAGTGTTTATTACAGTTTTTAATCACATTTTTTATTTGTGCATTTCAGGGATCCTGTTTGCGAAAGAGGTGCTGTTGAGACTTTATGATAGACTTTTATAAGAGATTTTATGGACACCCTGTATTAAAAATTTAAGATGAATTATTGTGTTTTGAATGAATATTTTTAAAGAATATATACAGAACTTCCATTCTGTATCGATAACATGGTTTAGATAGTACTCGTGGAAATTTCATGGTTTAAAAGTGATAAAATCAAGGATATGTGAAACGGAAAAAATTATTTTTCAGTTTTGCCCTTGGTACTATCATAACCTGGATATTTTTCATGAATAGGCACAAAACTTCCATTCCGTATCTTATCTATCGATAACATGGCCGTTTAGGATAAGAAAGCCAATAATGGGAAAAAATGACGTATTTTATAGTAATCTGGTGCCTTATAATGCATGCATACCAGTTATGATTTCAGTGAAATAATTTTTCTTCAGTAATAGATTAGAAGAAATATGACGAGCACGCAGAGATAGATAGATGGAGAGAGAGATAAAAAAGATTGAAGGAGATAGAGATACACTGTCTGTCTATTATATACGTAGATTGTTTTAAATATGCAGGATCTTTTGAAAATCAACTTGAACCAGTCAAAATAATTTCCCATCGGGGTCATAGGGGAGGTGTATAAACGAGAAGCGTATTGCTGGTGTGTTTTCTTTTCTCGAGAGTAAAACTTGACAAAGTATGCGGCGTTGGTTTGCCTTGCTAATTTCAGGAAACGAATGCATTTCCGATCTTTTATAGCTTCGGGTTTCACGAACTACGAGTCACCTGTTCTGTTCTGTTCTCTGAGTTCTGCCTAAAACTGCCTGAAAAATGAATAAAATTTGGCATGCCCAAGTTCTCAAAACCGAGTTCATTTAGGCATATTTTTGCTGTCGTTTTGTTAGTAACTGCATTTCATTGCGTTAAGATATTTCGGTGTTGCAAATTTTGAGGAGTTGTGTTAATTCCAACAACTGTACTTTTTTCGAGTGGATCTATTTTTACCTTGACATGAATAAGCCACGCAGCTTCTAGGTTAGTGTGCCCAGAGTTTGATAGAATTCCACTTTTATTTAGCATGCAAAAGTGGATCGCTTTTTCTTGCGTGACTTCGAGTTCGTTACTCTGAACCGTGTGACCAGTAGTCGCTCTTAGGAAGATCCTCATATGAATGGTAGCTGCTGTTAGGAAGATGCAGCCTCATAAGAACGGTAGCTGCTGTTAGGAAGATGCAGCCTCATAAGAACGGTAGCTGCTGTTAGGAAGATGCAGCCTCATAAGAACGGTAGCTGCTGTTAGGAAGATGCAGCCTCATAAGAACGGTAGCTGCTGTTAGGAAGATGCAGCCTCATAAGAACGGTAGCTGAGTGCTTGTGCGTCACTTTTTGAACACCACGACAGCCTCTGTCATTAATGATCATTGTAACCTGTTCGTTTCTGTGAAAATACAGTAAATTTAAATTAAAATCAGATTTGAATTTGATATCATTTTAATTATATAGTAAAACAATTCGAGTAGTATTGCTTTATTGTTGACCTGTACTTGTTGCATAAGAGCTTGTTTTTTACCTGCCTCTGTATTTCTTGCCTTTTTATGGTCTAAATGTGTTCCAAATGATTCAAGCTCATTTAATAAATAGATTGAAAAATATTTTTCGTTTATAGCCTCATTTCTTTTCTCAGACTTGCTCGAGTTTTATTTACGTATATTTTTTAAAGCAATGGTATTATTAAAGCGTTTATCAGTTCAACTTTTCTCACAGCAGATCATGGGCTACGTTCTCTAACTAAATTTTCTCTATTCTGATCCAGACTAGAAGTGATAGATCGTAAGCATAAGAAATACCTTACTAAGTTCATTACGTCAGCAGATATTTCATCTGCACCACCAAAGAAAAATCTCAGATTTAGTGAAGAATGCCTATGACATTTATTTTGCAGCTCAACTAGAGGTCTCAAATGGGCCATTAGCTTTACACGTCTGCTCAAAAACATGGATAAAAAATTGTCGAGATCAGAGGAATGAAAACAGAAACTGTGTATCATTTTGCATCTCCATGGTATGCATCGGAAGGAAAAACACATCATCGACGTCTTCTGCATGACAAATTTTAAATGGAAGGCTTCAGTCGCAAGCATGTCTCCGTATGGCTTTGATCATTTTCTTTCAGATCCCGATCTCACCATGAAATGTGCATCTTGTATGCGAACGACGGATGCAGCTGAGCGTAGTGTATACAAGACAAACGAGCTGCTGTCGCCATTGACTCGAGTCAACTTGACTCAACCTGACACGTAACTTCAACTTTCCAAGGGATCTGCTATTAAGTTCACGACTGCCACAGAAATACCTGGTGGCACATGATGTAACACTCTATTTGCATCGAGACTCAACAGGGAATGCAGAAAATTCTTCACAATTGATTAACGTCTTCCCTGATCTATAGCAACATTACTGACCTGATGAAAGCAGTGGGCCTGAAGTTCAGAGCCGTGGCAAAATATTTTCATTGATTCATCTGACACAGGTTTTGAGACAGTTTATGAAAAACAAAAATGAGTTTTCTGAAGAACGGAAATGAGTTTTGAGAACCGAAAATGAGCAATTGTCAGTTACTTGCATTTTAATTGCGCAAGTGAGGGATGCTACTTACTTTTGATGTTACATACTTCACTCCTTGAGTGGATTTATCATTTGTATGTACGAAGTTATTCATCAGTCGAAATTTGTGTGTAGTCGCAGTAGCAAAATTTTGTTTGGCTCATAGAGATGTGGCAATAATAAAAATATTATAAGTACGTCTGGCTATTATTTTCTCAATTATTTATCTCCACCATTATTTTTTGAAAAAAAATACGAGAGCACACTACAAATACATGGTTTTTCATGTATTGTACATGCATGACATTGGTAAAGAAAAGAAAAATCATAACATGATCACCTCCGTGAGGGACTCAAACCTCCACAGATAAAATAATTAAAAGATTCACATTTCGATGGCAGACGTGAGAAATGATACTAAACACGTAGAAAGCTTAACCTCATTTTATTGTAATAGTCACGAAAAATGGTCGAATGGCAGAAGTCTGTCCTAATAAGGCAGATAAAATCGTCTTCCTAATTGATTAGATTAGGCCGAATACAGGACTGGGATCATTACACTGCAGCTCTAAGACTAGTCGCTATCAATAGAGATCAATTGTTTCCTTAACTGCTGAAAAGTTGGCTACGAAACTGATAAATTTCTGATGATAAATTTCTTCATAAAAAATGATTTTATTCGATCGCTTACTTCATTTTACCTTGAAATAATATCAACCTGAGCACTTGTAAATCGCACTGGAGATTCGTCGCTGGTAGCAAAAATATCCTAATTTATCACTCATAAATAGCACCTTAGGACAAAACCTGCTGTCTTCTTTCAACTACGGCGCCTAAAAACTGCATGTTTCCCTGCTCTGTAAGCCACCTAGATGCTGCAAAAGTATACGAATCATGTACCATATAAGAATGCTTTCAACGCACACGTTTTAGTGCACGTGCAAGATCTGCTGCCGTCCGTCAACATGATGGTCTTAATTTGATTTGCCTTAAACATTTGCCCTACCCATTCACGAGGCGCCAAATCACCGTAAGTGGTGACCAGGAAATCATGCTCCTTCCCTCGTTGAAATCTATTTGCCAATCTTCCCCCCTCTTTTGACGAATCCGTCGCCATTTTATACGACCTGAGCACTTGAATCGTGTGTAGTTCTATCTTCCGATCATAGGTTAGATTCCTTTCTCGTGCAGGTTCCCTTTTCGATGTAACTCCCTTGAGCCAATTGTATGAAATCAATTTCTGGTAGAATTCTTCATTGTAGACAACCCTTATAACACACTCCGTCTACTTTGAGGTAATTTTCTTCTGCATCTTTAAATAAAATCAACATTTGGCAAACTAACACTCAATGAGTATCCATTTTTTCAGGCCAACCTGTGCGTCTCTTGAAGAGGCATCAGGTGGTCTCATAAATGTACTTGGTTCGATGTGACGAGGATTTTCCACGTAAATCGATGCTACGTTCACTTTCTTCGCAAGTAATCTTCTGACCTTCAGGTTCATGGTTACAGTGTTACCTTCCCCTCCTTTTACAGTAATACAGTGTTACGGCTGGAAAGTCCATATTTCTTGCAAAAGGTAATACGTGACAAATACAGTACATCAATTACGTATATATTGATTTCGTCTGAAAAGTCCCTATTTCTTACAAACGGTACTATTTTCCTGACTGATAGGTGGATAAGGAACACTTTTATTCTCGGGCTCTAAAGATTAATGAGATAGCCAGTCTACCTTAATGGTGTGGAAACCCGTTACACGGCTGTTCCATTTACACAGAAACCAGCTGTATTTGGTTTATCCGCCCTGCAAGCCGACAACCTTTCAATCGCCTGAGAGCTGCCACCGCCGTTTATCATTTTCATTGACTGCGTTGTAGGCTCTATGTTCTCATATTTCTTTCATATGTTCTGCATAGTCCAAAGGTATTGATTGTGTGCCATGTCAGTCATGCAGACGCATTTCAGACTCGTTTTTGTTGACTCTGTGAACTGCCTCCAGCAGTGACTGACCTTGCAGTGAATACTTATCTTTCCATCAGACTGTTAATGCTGTCAGAGACACGAAATTACTTTTCATTGAGAACAAACGGTTGAGCTGTTCTTGAGTGTAATAAAGTTTTGAAAGTATCACATTAGTGTACTAATAAATAGAGAAGTTACCGAAAATGCGTACGTTCTTGCCCAATGATTAATGCACTCATGACAAAGAATTCATGAGTTGTTAGGGCATCAGCAATTAGTGATTATTATATATCTTATCACCCTCTCATGTGTAGTTAAGATTCTGTGAATATTTTCACCGATAAACAAATATATTTCTCTCAAATTTTCCTTGTGTTTACATTACGTGGAACATATATTAATTTAGACAAATAACGTAATGATTGGTCTATAACAGTAAACTAATTTAATGGAGATGTTGTTTACTGCTTATTATCTACCGTGTGAGTTTTCGCTTGGAATATTTTAATTTCTTTTTCCTGTTTTTTGTCTATTTGGGAAATTATCGGATCAGCAGCGCACACTTCAATCTGATCATTAATAGCGAACCATATTTTACAGTAATTCAAGTAAAACTAGCTGGCAAATCATGGGAGATTATCAGTTGTGAAACCTATATTTATCTCTCACAACGCATTCTAATTGCATCTGAATTATTACTATTCTAAATGAGCTGCTTTCAATAACGACGAGGGGAAAAATTCAGAAAGGCTTTATATGTACGTGATGTATAACATTTAAAAACAAACAGCAAAAACCGGTGTATGATTCATGATTGAACATAACATTTTAGTCTAAGAAACTTCCACAACCTTCATAAGAACTGATCGAATGCAGAGCTGCTATTCGCATTTAATGTTCTCAATTAACTTAGACAGGTTCTTATCAGACGACATAAACGTTATCAATACGTCCTTTGTGATCAGAAACATGGGAACTGGGAAATGTAACCTTGTTTCTGACATTTCAGTGAATGTTGTGAAGTATTTTGAATTTGAAAGACAGTTGTGCATGTGGTGCGTCGTGTGTGTAGCCGTGACTTAGGAGTTAGGACTGTCCTAATCAAATGTCGCTAGACAAAGTATTTAGAATTGTATATTTTGACTCTGTAATACCTGCTGAAAATTACCCTTACGATATGAAAGAAAACACACGACAGTTGACCTTTGTTTTATAAACTGATAAGTCAGCAAAGAAAGTGCTGAAAACTCCCAAATTGTCGAGGAGACGCTAAACTCGGATAAATACTTAAGAACATAATGTATTGTGAGCTTTGGGCATAACTGTTACTTCCTTTAACACCTCTAAGTTCAAAAGCGTCTTTTCTTCAGCGTAGTTTATTATTTCTCAAACTGATGCTCCTGAACCATACCAAAATTACTAAAAATTGTTAACAGATTATGATGCGGATGGTATTCTTGTATATTGTTCATTCAACAAACAAAAATTTATTTACCCAATATCGTACACTTGCTACTAAAACCTTTGTAGTACTCAGGGGAAATGTGCATGATATGGAAAACACGTTAGCTCTGCTCAAATGAAAATTTGTCAATAGGACGATATTCACGTCTAGTCAAACCAATCACCAACTCCAAATAAGCATTCTTAGTAAAGACTGAAACGAGCCTCTGAGGAATACATATGTGTGTCTGAAAAAATGTAAATTGTTACTTTACATTTGGCTCGTAAGCCTGCCTGAGAAATACCAGAAATGATGAAGGAAAGCCTTTGTAGTGTACAAATACCAATTATTGACTGGTTAAAAAATGCACTTGAAGTCCATTGCTGAGTGATCCAGGAACTGAGCAGCGAGATTACATGAGTTACATGGATGACCACATGGATGATGTTTGATGATGGCCCCAAGAAATATTTCACTGTGTGCAGTGCCGTGCAGAATTAAGGAACAAATATGAAAACTGCCAAATCTTAAAGAAATATGAATCAATTTTTCTTATTTTTTAATGAGTGCAGACATACAGTACTTGAACCATTTCTCCAATTTCCAGGCTGCATAAATAATACTATCATAGTTATTTACCATTTTATTACTTTTGAGTGTCCAAAATTGAGGAACAAGATCACGTTATTACCTAAACACAGCAGAACACAGATTTTTTTGTATTTAGTATCACGACCTTTGCTTTCAATCACAGCAGTGCATCTACGAACGAAGGATTTTAGTAAATCTTAACACTGAACAACCGCAATCTTTGCCCATTCCTTTGATAATTTAAGCCACACACTTTGAACTATAGTCTAGTTTCTTGCCATAAAATTTTGCACTAGAGTTTTCCATAGACTTTCTATTGGATTCATGTCGACTGCAAGAAGACGACTCCAGAACCTTTACTCCTTGTTTTACAAAATAAATTGATCAATGTAAAAATTTGCATTAATTTTTAAGATAAAAATACCTCTTACTTAGCAATTTGGGCGACTGAGTTCATTAATTACGGTAATGGAATTTAAACTTTTTCATCAATTATTCAAAGAAATTCAAAATAGTCAATAGTTGAGTTTTTGTGTATTGTATAATGTGGTCAGATCCCGGTTGTATTATGCGAAATTGGGGCTCGTGTATGCTGCTTTGTTTACTTAAATATATTTTCATATTCTCTTTGATAATCTATTTTTTATTATTCAGATTTTTTCATTTGATCACAAGGCATCGACACTAAAGACAAAACGTCTGTTGTTATCGTACTTTAATACTTTTGTTAGCAATTTACATAGGGAAAAAATACGAGACAAGAGACATATCAAACATTGCAATACCTTGTATTCGTCACCATACTTAACTCCGTCAAGTTGCTGAAGCTGTAACTGCTGCTTTCATAGATGCTTTCCCCATCAAACAAGAGGATTTATCTTTGGTAATATAATAGATCGCAATAAAATTGGAAGAATATCGCAAAACGTAATGCGCGAGCTATTTGATTAAAAAGAAGGGCCATTCAGTGAAATGGGGCGCATTCAGCTATTATTTTAACAAAGGATAGGTGGAACGAAAGTTATGCATTAAGTAAAAAGAAAACACAGAAAAGTTACAGGTTTAAAAAAAGATAACTCTATACTGTTCATTTTAAATTTGGTGGTGCAAAGTTTTTGTTTCATTTTACACCTAAAGTTGAAATGAAAGGAATAATTGTGGATAATGTGTTAATTTGACTTTGAGAGAATAAGCATGGAAATTCACTGCAGACTGCTGTGAAGATTTAACTGCAGTGAATACTCGGCTGAGAAGACGTGTAAAGAGTTATTTAAAGAAAACACTTGGGAAAAGATCGAGTTGGATTGTCAATCATTACATACAAGAGCTGCCTCTGTGTTCTTTCATCCATGAAAATAAAGGATCTATAAAAAGCAACATAAGTGGCTAGATTCCCTCGGTTTTCTGCTGATTGAAGTAACATGGACGGAAATAATTTCCTAGTTTTTAAAGATTGAAGTAGGTCCATCCATTCCCAGGTTTCCTCATAAAATTCCTGATTACCTCAGCACAGATCAATCCTCAGCTTATCGTGTTACTAGGTAATGAAGACAACTGCCCCCAATACTGGCACGCTCTCAGATTGGACCTGTTAGTAGCCTCCGTAAGCTAACTACAGTACAACTATGTCATTCTGGCTGATTTGGATCTCCAAGTGCAAATTGAAAGGAAAGACAGTAAAGAATTTGAGGTTCACTAATGTCTTTGTAATTGGTGTATATCTTTCCTAAAGATATAATGTGACATCAATCGTAAGTGGGTCCATGGTCGCAATCACCTGTTATTTCGGAGATAAGGTCACTAATTAAGTTGGTGAGAGACATTGTGCTCCCCGTAGAGAAGAAGTCAGCCTGGTGCGCTCGATCAGGAGCAGTGTTCGAGTAACGCTTTTCAGTTAATGTTCAAAACTTCGTGCTGAAGCTGTAGATATAATTCTAAGAGTTAAGGTAGTCCACTTGATGATAACTATTTAAGAGACTGCGTATTTAATACAAGAAAAGTGGCCCATTTAAATGTTCTTACCAACAAAGCTTATGAGTTTTGTGATTTGAATTCTGAAATTCTTAAACCATCATTGGCAACGGAAGAAGGTTTAGAAACCTTTGAAGACGCTCAATCAAAGTGGACTTGGTTACAATTGTTTTGGTTATGCACTCGAAGTGTGAAAAGATGCATTAGAACAGTCACCGATGCTGCTGGCCATGTTCACAGTCTCAACATTCACAAAAGTTACATCGAAGCACATCATCAAGCAATTATCTGATGAAAAGAAACAACAGCCATAAAGAGATGCAGTCTTTGAATAATTTCTGTTTGTATATGCATGTTTGACCATCGGAAACTTAAATCAGGGAGATGGACGTGGGAAACATAAACTTCAAACTATTATCGACGTAAGTATGTAGATGATATTTAAAATTAGTTTTCATACCAGACTTTGGTTTGTATATCTCAACACCATAAATATCGGCACTGAAAGAAAAGATTATTATTTTTGTATTTTCCTCCCCAGATCGTTAGACAGTTCATATCCATTGAGCGTAAGTGGATCATGGTTTATGTATGATGAGTGATAATTTTTTAAAATAGAATTGCCGCCTCAGTCTCCGGACTTGAATTCCATCGACAATTTATGGGATCAGTACGAGAGAAAGCTCAGAGTTTCGAGGATCTCATTGGCGTTTGTTCTGTTCGTGGGTAAGCACTTACTTGGAATATTTCTGACATCTTCTTGAATATAATGTATGAATTAAATAAAGAAATTAGTTTTAAAAGTACACAAATAAATACTAAACACACGTGATTTAACTTTATCTCTATGGGATACATTTTTTAATACAGTAGTGTGTAACATTCAAGCGAACATAAAAATGTTGGTAACGTTGCTTAAAATATTTTACATTACGAGGTAAGACTTCCAGATGCAAATACAGTTTCCATTGGAAATCATTTACGTTTTGCTACACATCACTGTCAGCTAGGAGGACTCACTCACCAGCTTGGTCGACTGGTGAGCGAGTCTGCTTGCGAGCGGGAAGACCCGGGTTCGAATCCCGCTGCCGACATGGTTGACGCGGCTAGAAATACGGCATGGGACTTGGGTAAACAACCGAATAATTATCGAAGTAATTATCCGACCCAAGAATGGGCCAGAAGGTTCGTTCCTATAGCCTCATTCTATTCTATTCTATTCTATCCAGCGCAAAAGTTTGAGCGATGTTAGAGTACGTGAATGTTCTGATCTAATAGAGTTTTTTAAAGAAAATTATGTGAAACATTGCTCTTCAGTGATTCGCCTAAACATATTGTACAGGATAGCCAAAAATCACTAAGTATTTCAGTTTTAAAAACCCTTAATTTCAGAAAAAATGTGTGGAATTTTATAATACAATATGAAGGACGTAAAAGAGGTTAGCATGTATTAATCAATTCTCGTCATACCACTACATGACGTTTGAAAAATGGCATCGTTTAAATGGCGTTTATTTTTGGCTTTGCACACCTGTGTTGTGCGCTTTCCTAAACCCGGTTTGTGGTTGCATCAGAGCAGAACCGCTGCTACTGCCAGAAAGGCACTGCAGTTGCTAGGCAGTGCTTTGGAGTGAGAAAAATCTCCCGTGACGGCTGTGTCAACTCGCCACCGCATTCACCAGATTTGACTACTCTGTCTTTTCTTTGCGGAAGAATCTAAAGGGGGAAGTTTATGTCAACAACTGGAGACCCTAAAGCTGCAGAAGAATAACAATAGAGAAATTGGTGAAGTGATGCTGGAAAAGTTCTTATGGTGCAAATTTTGGGAAGAGTGTGCAGAGCCGAAAATTGATGCCATTTAAAAGATGTTACTTTTTGTATGTGATGTTGAAGTGTGACAAAAATTGCCTAAAGCGTAATAATCCCTATTGTGTACCTTACAGCGTTTTGAAATTTCTTTCTTTTTTAATAACATTAGGGAAGTTATTGAAAATTTAGTCCTCTGTGACTTTTGCGGCACCATGTAAAACCAAAGATATTAAATAAACAGTGTACACATTTTTTTAATTCGCAGCCGAATGCAAGTTATTTTTTAGTAGTAACTCAAATTTAGAAATCCTGGTAGATGTGGAGTATACCTGCTCAACATGTGTCTGATAGAAATCGTTCTATTTGTGTCGGAGGAACTCTTAAAGCCGTATTGAAGTGTGTGAAAAGAGATCCTTGAGGAAGTAAAGAATTTATTGAAACACTTTATATCGCTGAATTTTCAGTTAACAAGTATCTCAAATATAATTCATAGCAACTGGTGTAGTCGACAACGAATAATAATTACAATCCAATTTGATAACTTCATCGATTTCAAACGGCTATACAGGAAAAAAATTGATGACGATGATCTATACCACCGCCGAGTCTTCATCTGTTCAATTAAGAAAAATCTTCTAGTGAGAGGCGTTACGTATGAGCCGAAGTATATATGTGTATTCTTCGTAAAAATATTAGAGGCAGCTACACTCATTTCGACAGTTTGAAACGAATAGAAGTCATGGTGTGAGCACCAGTTGCTTCTAATGCTTCCAAGTCCCTTTTGATGATCCGTTATAAGGGCATAAAGGTGAGAAAATTGAATTTGCATCCCGGCTGATGTCATGTTTTCTCAATTCACGGTTCAATTTTGGTGGAAAAAGTGGCTCCCTAACTGCTCAGTAATACTCATTTCTGAGCTATGATCAAATTTAATGTCTACTTGAAGTATTACTGTAATACATTCATACTGTGTAATGTAATTTACACATCAAGTTTGTTAGGCTAACCTCATTAAACGTTTTGTAACGCTTTATTCGTAAAATGAGCATTTTTCATGGGATATAATGAATAATAAATGTAGGACTCATTTTTAGTATCAGTTGTCTAGAGACGCTTACGATCAAACACCTTGATTGCCGCCACACAGTCGGTCAATTAAACTGAATCTAAAATTGTTTTCCAGCCCACGGCGTAGGGTAAATCTACATCATTAATGGGTGGATGAATAGTGCCATGTAGAGGAGGATACTTGAAGAGAAGCTTCTCCTAAGTTCAAAAACTATCCATGGCCGACTCCAAATAATGTTTCAGCAAGATAACGATCTAGAATATTAAATAAAATTGACACTATAATAGTTTGAAAATGAGAGAATAAGTGCTCCCCATTGCTTGATCATCCAGCAGACCTCAATCCTATAGAGAATTTGCTGATCGTATTAATGGGGAAAATTAATACAACTTTGACAACTTGGTAAACTTTGGTAAAATATGACAAATTGAAGGCCAAAAGCTAGTTTTCACTTCAAATAACAGTGTTTATGCTTTTATTGCGAACATCAGTTACGCGATCAAATACGGAAGGACGTGACTTTCCTATTACTTCTTACTCCTAACAAATTCTCAAAATTTCGATAAATAAAAATTTAATTTTGCAAATACTTGTGTTCAGTCACTATACATATGCCTCAGTCCCTTTTTCACTGTTTGAATTTCCTGGTATTGTAAGAAATGAATTTTACTGTTTGTACTTTGATATTTTCCATTTCCGTAAAATACGAGTCCTAGTATTTTCACTCGCATCTGTTAAATATTTCGAATGTATTCAGTTGGGATGTTTACTGTAAATGCCACAATTTCTGAGTTTTTCTCTATTTTGTGAATGATTTCTTCATTAGATTGAAGCCGTGCTACGACTGAGTTTTCTGCGAGAACAGGTCTTGAAAACTCGTAAATTTTGTGCAGGCAAAGGAACCTACTTACGCTCCTTTTTAGCAGCACACTGATCATCACAGCGAGCATCCTGTATAAAAAACTGTATGCCCAGCTGCCTCTTGCTTTTACCTCTTTTGGAATGAGTTTTATTGTTTTTTCTGTATTTTTGTAATTTTTAATTAGGGTACATTCAATTTTCTTTAATAGGCATTTCATGAGGGCCACGGGGCCTAGTAAGGTCTACTGTGTTCATTGGTTGGTGCTTGGATCTTAAGTGGCCGCTCTCACTGGGAGGCTCGCATACATGGGACCTCATTTGGTGTTGGGCACAAGCAGGCGCAAAGATAATTCCTTTACAAGAGGAGTTATTGTGCTGGTACAAGTCCTTGCATAGCTGCTTTTGCTAAATTGACATTTAAATCTTCTCAATGGTTCACGTGTCTGGTTTATAGAGTGTGTCCTTTTACGCGAAATGGTTTTATGCTTGATTAACATATACTTGTACTGTGTACGCCTCTGTTCAAGGAAAAATCAATGAGTAAAATAACCATTGTATAAATGTATACAACAACTATATAATTACAGTGTATAGTTGAGCGATTTACATTTAACTTGACTGTGAAGTACGCACTATAAATTCTTTTGCTAGGAAGGTTCCATTGAAGTTTCTAGTTTGGTTTTCCTAGTTCATCTCCTTTCCAACACAACAAACTGCTGCACTCAGGAGTTCACATTCGATGACTTCATCTGAAATATTGTAGTTGCGTTTTAGACACGGTGTTGAGTCTGTGTGAGCTTTATAGTGGGTTGTTGTTTTCACCTACGATGGTGATATTAGGATAAACAATGTCACTAGCAGCCGTGAGATGTTAGCTTCTAATTTGAAAAGCCGATTCCTTGTAATGTGCATTTATGCTGTACTCTGTGATTTATCGGAGTAAAGTTGATTTATTTATTAGTATTTCGTTGTCTGTGCATTTTTTGCCAAAAAATATTGTTCCAGAGTAAATGGCTTCTAAATTTTTGCCATTTTCTCTGTTCAACTAATTTTCTGAGGATAAATATCAAATGTGTACCATCTTTTTAATAGATATGTCACTACTAAAGTCTTACGAATCAAAATTAAACTTTTACTATGGTTTCTGAGCATTGTTAAATTCTATATTGCATCCATCGGGTGTTAAATTCTTCATTGCATATCGTTAGAAAAATTTGAATTTTCTTTTAAATTAGGTACAGAAAAATACACATTGATAACATAACTAACTGATTTTGTTAAGAATAAATTGCAGGTATTTTTGCGTTAGTTCCATTCCTCACTTTAATTTAATTTCTTAATTTTCGTTTTTAAGATCTGAAAAGATTACATGTTGTTTGGCATTCTTTTTACGTCGGATTCTGAACAGTGGCACCTGCATTCCATGTATAACATATACCTTCATATTAGTGGACACCTGCCACTCTCATGTTAGTGCACACCTGCCACTCTCATGTTAGTGCACACCTGCCACTCTCATGTTAGTGCACACCTGCCACTCACCCAGTAGTGTACACCTGCCCCTCGTCTGTTAATGTACACCCGCCACTCGCCCATTAGTGCACACCCGCCACTCACTCGTTACTGCACACCCGCCACTCGTTACTGCACACCCGCCACTCGTTACTGCACACCTGCCACTCGTTACTGCACACCTGCCACTCACTGCTAACTACGCTTGTTGCATGTGCTGTCTAGAGCCACGTCCTACCCTATCCTTCAGAAAGTCTTTTCATCGCCAATATAAAAATGAAGCAGTAGCTCTCAAAAGTATATTCTTATTTTCAAAATCACGTAGTAGCTGAATTAAAAATTTTATTTCATCTGAAAAGAAGCAACCAGTAGATACTAAATTAAATTTTTAGACCATTAATTTCGTCCAACTCTCAGGAAATGATGCCATTTACTTTCTTGTCCAAACTGAGATGAAAATTTACTGCTGCCTGCAAGTTCTTAGCTTCGTAGCCACTTTAATTTGCTGCATTTTCTGTGGAATTTTATTCTTCATTTAAAGTGTTCTTTAAGTGAGTTCGCACTGGACGCTCCCAAAAATGAGGCTTCAGACTTGGCTGCATAGAAAGAATTTACACACTGGCAGTAACAGGGAGAAAACACGCTTCATGAGGTTGAGTGATACTCTAAAATTTTGTGTAGGACGACAACTTGCGGGGTTTACAAATGGCAACAGTGTGCAAACACTCGTTATAATATTAAAATAATGACAAACTTCATGCAAAGTTGTGAGCAAAGATATGATATAGAGTCAATATGGCAATGCAACAATTTTTCTAAAAATCCAGCACATTTGTTATCCACAATACAATGCTCATAATACATGTATACCTGTTCTGATTTCAGTTCAATAATTTTTCTTCAATAATAGATTCGAAGAAATAGGACGAACACACACAAATAGAGAAATATACATATAGGTAGAAAAAAACAGAGATGGAGATACACTCTATGTACACATTATATGTAGATGAATCAAGTCGTGTTACAGAGTGAGAAACTGTGTTCTCTCGTAATTATCGAAGGGAGAATTATTGAAGTTGAAATGCCTTGTGTATCTTGAAAACTTGTTTCAAAATTTCCCTCCTAAGAAGGATTAAACGGACTCATCAGAACAGGCGAACAGAAAATGCTCACAAAAGGTTTGTAGTTGGAAAGCGACTTTTTAAATTCGCAGGGTTTTAATTTTGGGCTAACCATTTAAATTGAAGCCCTTGAAACATACTTTACACAAAATATAGAAGGACCGTTAAAGCGTGTTGAAAATAAGTATTGATTTCCATATGCAAGGAATTGAAGGTCTCGGATTAAACGTATTACAATTCTCGCTAATAGAACTGTTTTATTTGTGTAGAAAATAAATAGTGATTTGTAAGAGATAAGCTTAGAGTTGAAGTTTTTGGTCGTAGATTAATCAAAATTTCTTCTCTCTTTCACAATCAGCCATTTTTGCTGGAAAATTAAGGGGTCTGAAAGTGAATGGTTTGCTACCTTGGATCTCAGACCTCCCGTCGTTGATGAATGTCGTTTAATGGCCGCTTGTAAAACTTTGTGACCAAACAATGTTGCAAAGGTGTGAGCTCTTTTGCTTCCTACTAGCTCTATAGAAATTTAAAATGTTTGAAGGAATTGTTTATTTATTCCAGCAAGTTTATGGCATTGTACAGGGTGCGGCAACATCACTTCCTTTTTTCAAAGGAAGTTTCTTTCAAAAGAAGGAAGTCATGTTGCTGCACGCTATAGATGCAGTCAAATAGCGTCTATATTATAAGAAATGGTATTGTATTGTAGTTTATAATATTGTACATAGATTCTCAAGCAAATTGTGTCAATATTATGTGAAAAGGTTTTGTATCATAGGTCATGGTTTTGTAGATAGAGTCTAAGGTTTTGTATCATAGGTCATGGTTTTGTAGATAGAGTCTTGCAGCCACCGTAGTCGAGTGGTATGCGGCCCGTGTTCTGCATCGGGTCTCTGCTTGTGCAGAAAGACTGCGTGCGGGTTCGAAACCCGGCAATGAATACGAGCCGTTTCTCGTTTCACGCCGTGAGCTCGCACTTATCGGTAAGACCTCAACTCCCCACCCATGGACACATCCCAGGATCGTCGCATGGAGCTCACCATCATCCTTACTCTAAGAATGTTAACCTTAAGAATTTAAAAACCAATGTACTAAATGTCTATGTACTGTGTACTTGATTGGAAATAAAGATTGTTTGTTTTTGTTTAAAGCAAATTATGCCAGTAAAATAAGACAAGCATTCATACCGTATTCATAAAGCAGATAAAACACACTCAAGGAAAACTGAAGGCGTCGCCGTACAAAGGCAGTAAGAGCTGTATGTCCGTTTGGTTCAATATACAGGTTATTGTGCAGTAGCTAATTAACATCTTTAGTTGTCTCTATTTATGTGAAGTGGCGAAGTTTGACGAATAATATTTATTATCTGCCATTTTGTTGAAGTTATGTAGCTAAACTCTGCCACTTAAGCCCTGTAGTAAAGCAGTGTTCAGGGGGCTTCTGATTTAAATATTACTGTCCCTTATTGAAATTACACATAGTAGCGTTAGCTAAATTGTATTGCTGATGAAATTATTTTACATGTTATCCACATGAGACCTTGTACCAAGTCATCTAAAATTTTCGTAATGGTGGACAAACTAGAAGATAATATTTGTGTCCAGTATTCATTTTGTTGGTTCTTCTTAAAAGAAATAGATTTGTATATTATAGTCTTTCATATTCTCAACCTCTTCATTGAAAAAACGAGGTGATCAACCGCCCGTTACATAACAGATGTTGGGTTCGATGCCTCGTAGGTATTTCTGAAAAGAGGTGCGTGAGATGATGCTCATTGCTGCTTTGTTCTGCGGGTCTGTTTGTGTTTAGCTCACAAGTGTGGTACGCCTGCCATTTCACACGTTTTCTCTCTATATTTCAATGTAAAAATACAGGTTTCATGTTAGACTCTTTTGAGCTTGTTTCATTGCTTTAAAGTCACATGGAAGACTATGCATTTTATTAATTTTTTATTAAATATTCATAGTTGCTACTGGTTTTCAGCGAAACGAAGAGCATTGAATAGTACTATTCTCCATGATTTTAAGTTTAGCTGAGATTCACGTGTGAATAAATCGCTTTTATTGAGCTCAAGGGATGCTGTGAGCATTAACAAGCCACACCTGCCTTTTCCTGCCTTACTTGACACGAAGTTATGCAGGCTACAGTCCACAACTTCCCTTACGCGTCACAGCCTGTGATGCGAGGGCTTGTCTGTGAACATCTCCTGCACCAGTTCACACTGAGATCATCTATTGGTGTCCCAATGGTAGCATACACAGCTGGCCACAATAACGAAATTTTTTATCGCTATACCTAAATCGAGAGCCACTACGTTATCGGCGATAACTGATTACCGATAACTGGCGATGAATTGATCGTTCGGTGAAGAGATAATCAATAAGTCCTCATATGCAATGACAATATTCATATTCAAAATGAACGCATTGACAAATTCAAATCTTTTCTAGTCATCTCAGGAAAATTTAAACGATCGTTAAAAAACCTCGAAAAATTACAAGGGTCTGAAAAAATTCAAATTCAAAATTTATCCTCTTTATTTGTTAAGGAAAAATACTCTTCATGAGGAATAATGGCATTTTATTTTGAAAGTTTATAACTTAAACATGTTCATTTCCCCTTCATAGACAAGAGTGGAGGATGCTGATATTTATGGCAAACACGGAGCTCCTCTCAGTCCTGATTATGTTCTTGCCCCTGAGTATCACCTGCTGGGTGTCACCTGCTGGGTGTCAAGACTAACAATCAGGATTTTTTGAGGACTTTTTCACTGATAAGCGAATATCGTTTTCGTGATAAAACATCGGTGGAATTAATTACGATAACGTGCGCATTTTTTGCGTAGTACCTGGATATGGACTGTTAACTCAAACGAAATAATTTTTATCATAATAAAGGGTTATCAGAATACCAGAGAATCATCCTTTTAGCCTCAGCTATCTACAAAATGCGTTAGAAAATGAAGTGAACGCCTCAATGACGACATAAAAGAATGAGTTTACTGACGCTGGACACTTGTGACACAACTCTTGCATACGAGATTGATTGTACAGTATTTACGAAAAGAGAAAAATAAATGCAAATTACAACCATGGTACACATCAAGTGAAGCAAAAGGATAGTTCTATAGGTTTTTATTGACTTGTTCCTAATTAGTTGAAACTAAGTCAAGGAGAGCGATGCGTCCTAGGCACAGTGGTCAGTAATGTCCGTTTTTGAACATGGTTTGTTGCGGTGTAAAATTTCAGCAATTCCTGTCACACTCAGTGAATCGTTTCGGATTCTACCGTGAATCGTTTTCTCAAATATTAGTAGTTAGCGAAATTGTAATTTTATCAGGAAGTACGTCAAAGAGTATTGTATTATGGTGGGCCGTGCAAACGTAGAACTTTTTGAGATCGCTTTCATAAGAGATTTTTCTCACCTCATTACCATCATGGGTAGGAAACAGAGGAATCAGACAGAGGCCTCTGTACTTGTTAGGTCATTTCCTCGGTTTATTATTCCCACTAATAAAAGTGAATTATTTGTTCTCATGACACAATTTGGACCACAAATTCCAAAACAAACGCATGTGAGAATTTTTCTTTTAATGTTACTGAATCTGCCGTGGGCAGCGCAGGTCACAAAGCACGGCAACGCAAAGACTGCATGGCCACTACAGATGAACGTTTTCAGCGATTCAGGAACCGAAGAACTTCGAACCAGAGCATTCAGAACAACAAGCTCTCGCGTTGTTTTCTTAAAGTAGGAGCTACATTGAATATTGAGGAGGGCAGCATGTTCTGTTTCGGTGATACACACGTAAGTAAGCCCCTTCATCATATGGAAGTTGCACTAATCCTATGCCTTGATCTTACTCGACCTAGGGAACACAATGCTAATCTTGAGTGATGGTTTGACTTACTGCCGTGGATGCACAGCTTGTCAGCTGAAATGATGGTTTTGCTCTGGTGAGAATGGCTTCCATCTTCTCAGTTACGAGCTTCAATTAGGCGAACCAATCGAGCAATCAGAGATCAGTTTGGAAACTGTACCACTAATGCTCTTCGGAGTTCAGATTAACTTAATCTCTGTGACCCCTGCACTGATTTCTCAGTTTGACGTACGAGAATTTTTATTTAACTTTTATTTTGTTTGATACGTATATGTGTCGGAGTAAATCAACAATCATTTAACACGACTATTATGTCAAGAAGTATGATAGAATTTCTCATTTTTCGGTAGTATTCACATTACACTACAAACCGGACGGAATGATTGCTTGATTTTTCATCTTTTTTGTTTTAGTTCGTATGACTTACTAGATATGAATTAAGCTTTGTATCACTGTCAGTATTTGCTTTGCCTCATTTTCTATACCCAGACGTTTAAAAATGTCCTTTTTAGGTAATACCTTATTTTTAATTTGTTTACGTACAACGTGAAACATTAACATATATTATAACAAATATTACTAGAAAATATTTCTCATTTAAATACTGTCTGCGTACTCTGACATTTACCTTGATACTAAAGGGTTATATTTTTCACTCTCTATACTCAAAAATTGAATTCATAATTGGACTTCTTGTTGTTTGCATACTTTCCTTGAGTAGGAAGCTGAGGAAATTAAATGTATGAAGCAAATAATTTTATAATAATCAGCGGTGAGGAAAATAAGAGAGGCACTAGGAGATGATGACTCGTAGGTGACAATTAATCATGACAGTAAAATATTAATATAACAGCACTAAAATATTGATAATGTTATGATACATTTTTTTTAAAGATTTTCTAGTACTATCAATTTATACGTTTACAAAGTAAAATGACGGGAATTGAACTAAAACAAACATAGAAGTGCAGTCCGTGAGGGGATTGAGCCTTGTCTATTTATGGCAAACGAATTTTCCAACCTGCTGCTTTGTGTATGAATTTTTAGCAATGATATTCATGGCTCTAACGATAGTTTTTCAATGTTGCATTATTTATTTGTACGATATGATATTTTTGTGTTAAATACTAGGCTGGTAAAACGACAAAACTGCTACACATTATTTTTCATAATTTATTTTTTTGGGGGGAGGGGGGAAGGGGGTTCTAGCAGTTAGTCTCTCGGTTTTTGTGTTTCAGAGGCACAAGTAAACTGGTGACTGGGAATAAAATTTCCTCTAAACTAAATGTTTTTGAAAAAACTGCCAGGAAGAAACATACATTGTATCAAAAATTAGTGCATGACGGTCATAAAGAGGTGTATTATTACGTATTAAATTTTCGAAGAAAGTGCTAATTTTGAAGTAAGATCCTAACAATTTCACAGCACGGCGATGTGGGGTTCAGAAATGGACGACAAAAAACAATAGGTCATGTTTGCGTGTGTTGAATGTTGTCATCTGTACTTTAGTATTAATTCTTAACTTCAATTATCATATAAGATATTAGATGAGGAGCAGCAAGATGAGAATATGAGAGTAAGGAACCACGAGTTCACTGGATGAAGGCGCTCAATGTACATTGCATTTTTTTTTAGAGGCCACTGGAAAGTAGCTAAATATTCTTTGGTTACTCGCATGTTCTTAATTATTATTCATATCATCGTAACGAATTTATCTTCTGTGAACCAATACAATGTGATAAATCTTCTGATAAACATGTAAACCACGTCTATAATGAGTTGTGTAGTGTCTGTGGTAATCAGCATGCACTTGCAAATCCCATACTGTTTCGCACACTAAAATTATTTTTTATATGCCAGCTTTCCCCTAATTAACCTGTACTATTTCGATATCGGAAGGTGTCCCGGCAGGAATAGCACAAAAAGTGGTGTACCATAGATATTATTCCTCTTAAAAAAACATTGCGTTCAATGATGGAAGTGAAATCTAATGGAAAAACCATTTCGTTGATTTATAATAATGAGCTTTGCAGACAATGAAATGTTATAATACCAGAAAATATTTCAACGTCTTATTTTTAAAACTGTGACTTCAAACAATTTACAATGACAAACAACTTTATGAGCTTTATGACATAAGATGGTGATTCAATTTTGAGGAAGCAGATGGTGGAAATAATAGAACTTTCTGCCAAGTAATAACTGTCAGTTGAGCCTCGCTGCAATAAGCTCACGTAATATTCTGTGCAGAAATAATTTGTCATGTTTTTCCAATAATTGGACTCTAAAGATCGGTTTAGTGAAGCTGAGGGATGCAGCCTCTGTGTTTTTGGCGGGGGTAATAAAAAGTTGAGGCATTGAATGTAATTGAGGCGTTCCATGCATTGCTTCTTTCGAAGTGTGAAAATCGAGCAAAAGAATAATGATATTCATTTTAAAGTAACTTTTAAGATTGAAATCCCTTAAATGAGATAAATTTTAAATCAAATTTATAAAAATGAGTGTGATCTGATAATCAAAATGCATCATAATTTTAATTTTTATTGGCGTAGAATTTTTTAAGGAGAGACTCTTAAACACGGGAACCTTTTCGAAAACGGGACACATGAAAAAGGGAAGATTTCGAAACTATGAACTCTAACTGGCGTTTTTAACTTTTTAGTTAATAATTAGATACTAATGAATGTGCATCAAAATAAACAAAAATGGACCATTGGGTGTGCAATTAATTAAAATTCCCACGGTTGTCACAGAACATTAGTATATTTAAAAGACTTCCTATTATATTGCAACCCTAGATATGCAGAGCAAGCAGGTCAACAGTGACACGCGTTGTTAACTCGTCAGAATAAAGACAATTTAACAATCAGCTCCAAGTCATAATGATTCAGGCTTGAAACTAATTCAATGATTATTGTATTTTTAACGTAAAATTAGGTTTTTAAATATTAACAAATGATATGAGTTTACGTTTTTTCGATTACGATCGTATTACATTCATTTAAATACATACAGTATGTACGTTTGTATACACAAGGTCTGTCTAAAATATATCCCTTCTTTCGCCAGGAACATAGCATTTTATGACGGGATTGGGACACTGATCTTCAAAGTAGGCTCCCTGTGCTTACACATACTTAGCCTGCCGTTCCTTCCCCTGCTGAAAACACTTCTGGGAGCTGCTTTTGGAATGGTGTTCAACTCTGCTGTCGTGTTCTACATCATCTTTTCTTTACTCTCAAAAGGGGATCTTTTCATTGGCGTCTTTAATTTCGGAAACGACCAGAAACGACCGGAAGGGGCCATGTCTGGAGAGTAGGGAGGTTGGCGAACACCTGAAATTCCATGTTTTGCCAAGAAAGCCTGAACTAAGGGAGGGGGAGCAAAAATTTCAGCCCCTCTACGCGTGTTCAAATCATCACGCAGAGTTGCATTCGCTGAATCTTTACTGATCCCAACTTCTTCGGCAATCTCTTGTACTATCACACAACGATCTCCCATTATCACATTTCTCACCCTCCCAACAACAGCTGCATTCTGAGCGGTTTGTGAGCTCCCAGAACTCTGGTCATTCTTCACTGATGTGCGGCCACTTTTGAAGTGGTTGAACCACTCATGTTACATCCATAGTATCGTCTCCAAACACCTGCTGAATCTTAGAAATTATTTTGCCTTGAGAATTACGAAGATTTTGACAAAATTGGATACCGTACCTTTGCTCAATTCATGTAGTCATCTTCAGAGAAATTTAAATCCGAGGAACATTTATAATATCAACTCAATCCGCGGTCAGCAGGCAACTACTGGCTCACTGGAACTCGGAGAAAAACTCTAAGCATGCACATTAAGTTGTCTTCTTTCACTGTGCACAGCGGTGCCACCTTAGTGCTACTCCTCTCTGTAGGAAAATTCAAGATCAGATTCTGATAGTCTTGTTCTCATTTAACTTTTAATTTACATTGTACTATTTATAGATTTTGATTCGTCATATAACGGGAAAAATACTATAGTCAGTTATTGAAATAAGTCAATAGAATAGAAATCTTTAGAGCTTCACTAAATTTCTAACGGAGGGCAGACAATGGTATTTAAAATTGGAACTCTCTCATGAACTGAAAGCCGTCTGGTTCGTTGTTTAGAAGTTCTACTGTGCAAAGATTTGATCTTCAATATGAATACTCGTATATCATCCCGAGAATCATGGTTTGTTCTTGATCAAGATGCCTGTGTGATCAAAGCCAACAGACATCAGTCGAAGTAACAGAACTACATTTTTAAAAGACTCACGGATGAGCATGTGTTCAAAGATGGTTACAAAATGCGTTATGACTCAGTGAAGGATTTGTTGTTCTGGAAGCGGAAGGCGGCTGCGGGTCGTGTCTTACGCAGTACGCGTTCCTTTCAACGCGTCATTCAGTAAGAGGATTAAATTCTTCGCTCTCGGCCTACCTTCGATCCAATCCAACCTTGAACCAGAGCTGAGCTTGTGTTCGGGGCCCAAAAATTGGATAAACTAAGAGTAAATGTATGATAACTGTACCTGTCGTAAATGTTTATGAATCAGTAATTGAACCAAAACTTGAAAGATTCATGAGGGAGTTTTTACAAGAAGTGTCAATAAGAAAAAAGTTAAAGCGTAAATCAGTATCACGTTGTCGCAACATAACGAAATTCAACTGTGTATTATTTTTGTAGAATCACCATTTTCTTCAGTATGTTGACGAGCCGTCGATTTTTTGTGTGGTCATATCAGAGGGAATCGAAACGATATTGACAGACAGCTGGCGTTCGAGAAACGAATCGTTTCTCACGTAACGATAGTATTCATTACGAATCGTATCACGTAATGGTAGTCTAAAGCTTTGTCAGGACAATTATTAGTCTTCAGACAAAAAAAAACATAATATTTCGGGAGCGTAGTAAAACACTGAATCAACATCCTATAGTTTTACGATAGTTGTCAAGCAGGAGAATGCGAGAAAGCGGTTGCATTATTTAATATATTTTCCCGAATAGTTCAAGAAACTCAATGAGATTTTGAGCACCACATGTATCGTCAGCACTCAATAAAGCAGTGAGTAAGATCACTAATTCTTCAATTCCTCACATTCAAGGTAAACTTCCATCATTCTAGAGAGAAGCATTCTGGTGGAAAGCAAATTCAAGTTGCACCACTTATGAAGGAAAATCAAGTCAAAGCGAACGGTTACAACTCAAACTTCAATAATTAATAGTAATTCAATCCCTCATCCTGGAACAAGTATTGAAGTTCAAAGTCTTCAGCAAATGTCAAGTTCCATGTACATATGTATGGTAGGTATACGAAATAGCACGTTTCAAAGTAAAGTACGTTCCAATACACTTTTGAGATCGCTTTACAATTTTGGGAGGTATTTCAGCAAGATTAAGAAATCTTAACTTTACTACTTTAACTTTAGACGGCATGGGACTTCGGTATTGAACCTAGAATGGGCCAAACGGCTCGTTCCTATTGCCTTATTCTATTCTATTCTATTCTTAAGCTCTGAAATTAAAAAAAATAGGCTTGATTTGGCAAGGTTCAAGTGTTTTAAGCTGTTTCTGTTCATAATCTGATGAAACGATTAAATTCCTTTTAATTTAGGGAATAATTATTTTGTGATGTTTTTTCACGCTACTGCACTTTTATTGCTGATTGTAGTTGAAAGTTAACGGACAACCATCAAATATATTCATTTCGTTTGGTTTGTTTAAAATATCCAAAAGTTGTTTTACAACTCTTTAGAAATTATTAAAAGTTATTTTATATTATTCATTCTGTGCTTTCTTAAAATCGATAATTACCATTCAAAGAAAATAGATAATCTGCATCAATGAGGATTTTAGTTCGTTATGTTAACCATATATGATTTTAGCTCCGTTTTTTGCTTCGTTACTTGTTGGATTTCTTCTTTGTATTTTTATTTTCAGCTGTTTAAATCTTAAATTTCTCAGTGATGCTAGATAGTTTTTAAAAATTCACTACCAAAAGGCATGTTTTACATTTCTTTCATGATAAAAGCGTGTCGCAGTGGGAAAGTTGAAATCATAGAACCTCACTGTGGGGATGCTGTTCTTTGGCTCATGTGTACTGCCGTCTTACCTTCTGCCATAACGAGCTGAGCAACGAACAAACAATTCCATTTTTCTCGCTTTTGTCGAGAGGACCTCATCACGGAACTCTGTAGATTTCTCCAGGTGCCAGGACGCAAAGCTTGGCCTTGTACCTCGGCGTTCTTCGGCGGCGGAGTTGTTTTCCTTGATCCGTTGGACTTCTGAAAGTGCTAGTGCTGTTTACTAAAAATAGTTTACAAGTGATTAAATTCCTGTTGTCAGTTGATTTTTTTGAATCGCTTAACGAGTTGCAATTTCCACTCCATTGAAAATCTTTCGACGATTACCTGGACGTTGAAAGTTTCCATAATGTCTGGTAAGTAAGATTTTTGCGCTTCAGATAACTTAGGCAATGGAGCTATAAAAAATTTTCCCTTGGTCAGAAATCTTCTGGCTGCTTAGCCTTCAGTATTGTGCTTCAGGACATTTTGTTTATGTTCATTAGGAATTTTTCGGCTATTGTTTTGAAACAACTATTGGTGGTATTTAATTATAAACTTATAGTCCAAATCACCTGAGTCTTTATTAAGTTCATACACTCGAGAGCTGTTTTTGTATTGTCAATATCAGTATAAGACTTTTCCACTAAAAATTATTTTGTTAAATTTAGTTTTCATGTACGGACACTTTCTGACCCCTTCTTTAATCCATTAATATGCTTTCAATAAAATTCAAATAAACTTTTTACCATTTTTCATCAAGCATTAACTACTTTGATACATATTTAATATAGATTGTTATGAAGTGTAGTAGATTGAAAGTTCATTAGAGTGCAATTTTGAAGATCTACGATACCTATATTTTCCCTGTACAAAACTGAAAAAAATTAGGAAACTATTGCATGCATACAACTTCACTGCTCATAGTATTTTAAATTGTGAAAAAATAAGTTGAGGAGAGTGTTGATTCAATTTTATGTCGAATTTACGATTTAGAACAGACCAAGTTATTTACAAAACTATTTCGTTTAGAAAGCATTGACGTTTCTTAATTAACAATTATCTATTGAACTGAAGAATCAATTGAAATTAGAATTTTTTATGAATTCTACGTCCTGTAATTTGCAATAAATTTCGAGTGGGAAGGAAGAGCGCCACTGCACACACACTTGTGTACACTTGTGTGGTTTACAGCTACACACACGCTTGTGTACACTTGTGTGGCTTACAGCTGCATACACGCTTGTGTACACTTGTGTGGCTTACAGCTGCACACACGCTTGTGTACACTTGTGTGGCTTACAGCTGCACACACACTTGTGTGGCTTACAGCTACACACACACCCACTCACACGTTTGCTTACAGTTCTAAGAGAGAAGTAGAATTCATGTCTTTTGGCCTCAGTGGATTTATTCTCTTTGAACAATAATTTTGGCCGCTAAATTATGTTCTTTTTCTTCACAGAAAGGAAATATCATACTTTTCACCTGGTGATGACCGTTGCGTGACTGCTATCACGTTTGGACTGGTCGCTTTTATTCTTATTGCAGGGATGCAGAAAGATTACTGGACGATTAATTCCTTCTTTTCGTACATTATTATTTTCAGTGATTAAGGGTAACACAGCTGTGCGTAGACGAGTCAAGAAACTGACTTGTTCAAGACTTAATATGGAGGACTTCTTCAAAAGAATCATATTAAGCGTATTGTGGAATATTAATGGCATTGTTTGTTTCGAACTTTTAAACAATAAGTTAAATAATTTCTGTTTGTCTCTTAAACAATCAAAGTCACCGTTCAAACACACCCGGAGTCAGAATGAGTCTTGTAGTCATCAGCCCACAGAAGATGCCATGCTCAATCACGTGAATACCTGTTTTTACATCGCTTGATTCACTAAACATCTCAAAATGTTTTCTTAACTATTATTTAATCATCCATATTTTCTATAGTCTATTCTTTTTAATGATCATTGGTTTAGGGGATTACAAAATCATCTTAAAGGTTTTTAGGTTGACAACAAATGACGATGTTGAATACGAGAAAGATTCATATTTTCAATAAAACGAGAAAAATCACGAACAAGGCATTTTAAAGCTAGTTCTCAGATGGAATAATGATCTAGTGAAAAAAGGAAGGTATCTCATTAAGATTTTTTGAAATTATTATTTTTTGCTCTAATATTTATCCTAAAGTTGAATCAACTTGATAATAGCTATTACTCTGATCTTGACGTGGTATATTCTCAAAAATAATGGAAAAGATGGGTATTAGAAATATTATTGAGAATATATTCTGTTAGTATGCAAGCAACAAGAATAGGGTGCTTAAAAGTTACGTTATAATTTTAAGTATTTATTACACAAAAATGATAAAAAATACACAGTTCTAGTATATTACAATGGAAAGAAGATTGCTGAGAACTTTTTATATTTATGATGCAGGTTGACGATAATATGACTTAGAGATTGAAGCAATAACATGCTTTAAAAATCCCTAAAAATAGCCAAACACACAGCGGAAGAAAGCACAGTAATTGTGGAATGTTATTTTGAAAACAATGAATCATTTGTTGAGGTAAGGAGGAGTTTCATGAGGAGTTTCCATCTAAACCCTGAGTTCTCCCTTTGATAGTAAAATTCAGACTTACGAGATCTGTTCCTGACAAAGGTCGAATTGGAAGACTGAAGTCATCTCACAGTGAAGAAACTGTTCAGCGTTTGAGTCTCAGTGTTACTGAAGACTGCACAGCACACACGAGGAAACGTAGCACTCAATTGGAGCTATCTCACACGTCACTGCAGCTCTCACTAAACAAGGATTTAGAATTAAATCCATACAAAAAAAGCTGATACCTGAGTTGCCAGTCTTCAGATCTTCCTTAAATACTCTTCTCATCATTCAGCAGCTAACAATGGATTCCGGTGCATCTTCTAGCACTTTTAATGAAGTGTCCATAGGATGATTTTAAGCCTTGAAGTACGAGTAAAGAATACATTAAGAATAACTAAATTTTACTTTCTTTTAGATCCAAGTTTCATTGAGTATTTACAGAGAAGCGAGGGTCATAAATGAAAGTTGTTAGATAACATAAGGTGACTTTGAACGAAACTTTTAATAATTTGACTCATTTTATCACTAGCCGTTTATTTTTGCACTTGACATTAAACATAAGAACTGGGTGAGGAAACCAAAGTGCTGTGTTAGGAACAAAATACTGTAAGGTTAGTGGACAAACACTTCTGATATAAGTTAAATTCTGTATCTATTTGCAAACTGCTCACTTCGGCTACCCACACGGTCTTAATATTATAGCTCTCCTTATCGTTCTAACGAAATTGGTTTTTGTTACTTGTAAAGACGATGTGTTTGCATTCACTTTCCACAATGTGCCTAAATGTGCTCATAAACAATTTATCTGCTGCTAGAAAATGGTTCTACATTTCAAAAATACACTGATGAGGCTGGACATACTACATTCTATGCTGGTTAAGCTCAGAATTTCATTAAAGCCGTCGTTTGAAAGCAGGGGAAATTCTCACAATGCGTGTGATCACAAAACAGAGACACTGAGCTGAAGAACACGAAGTCGCTGGCTGTTATCCATTTTAGGCGCTCAAATTTCAGTTTTAGGAAAGCATCTTAGAATACAGGGTAAACTGATACTGGATGACATTTCTGATTTGGAATGTCGGGAACTTGAGCTGTGTTGTCAACATTTAAGAAAATTTAATGAATGTCAAATGTATTGAAGATATATCTCTTCTATTCACATATTGATTAATTCCAAATAAAGTAGGTTCTCGGTTAACGAATCACTTGATATATGAGTAATTCAGTGGAGCTATTTTAAAACCCGTTTTTTTGCTGCAACTAGCAAAGTTTCTGGCAAAAAGTGTGTTGGGTGACATGCAAGAGCTCCTGTCCTCGGTTCGCCGGCTGAACTTCCCCGAAAAAGAACAACAAGTAAAAGGAAGAAAATAAATGCTAACATTAAATAAACATTGCACTAAAATAAGTGATAAATCAATTGTGTTCACTATATTATTATCGTCTATGTTATAGATGGTACTTGTAAATATCAAACTCAGTAAGTATTCCGGGTGATCGATGACAACTTGGGCGACCTCAGTGTAAGTGACGTTACAGCCTGATGTTAAGCTTTTTACTTTATTCATCTTATTTGGTTTGTCTACCATTATAAATATCTGTCTCCACCCAAATGCACGAAAAAAGGAACCACAACCTAAAATATTTTTTTAATGAGTAATTTCAAGGCGTAGAAACGAATTAATGAGTTTTACATTAATTATAAAAGAAATCATGTGTTCAATTTGCAAGTATTTTGGTTTTCAATTTCAGATTTCGAACGCATTAAGCTCGTTAACCGAACCTTCACTGAATTGTATTTTCAGATCCCGTAGTGTGCTGCTCGTTATTCTGACTGCTCCTTTAGTTTGTGTGTGGACTTACGAGCCCACCTTGTATGCACACTCTCGTGTGGTCGTCAGCAGCAGTGTTAGGATTTTCTGAGATAGGCTGACGCAGAAATGTGACTTCAGTTAGCGGTTTGATTCGGTCATGTCTTGAGTTTTAAGCTGGAGTGTAGTGCTGTGAGTGCGGGCTGGAGTGTAGTGCTGTGAGTGTGGGCTGGAGTGTAGTGCTGTGAGTGTGGGCTGGAGTGTAGTGCTGTGAGTGTGGGCTGGAGTGTAGTGCTGACACTTGAATGGATGTTATCGCGTTATTTCTGAGCTTATCAGCTGCAAAATATACATGTGGTGGTGGATGAATGTTTTGACTTTATTGGTTTGAGATATTTTTATACGCTTTTAGTATTTAAGTAGTACTAAATCTATTGATACTATCATATGATTGTAATGAGTTATTGTTTTATTGCGTTGCATTTATGAACACTTTATTTGGAAATGCGGATTCTCATGTAAGCTTATAATGATATGCATTGTTTCTTTCATATTCCACGCAGTTGAATCGTTTTCTGTAAACGTAGCCAGATGGAGTCAAGATTTTGTGATGCATTGCTTCTATTAAAGTGCCATGATGCAGTGTAGTTATGATGATGTAGTGCAGTTATGATGATGCAGTGTAGTTATGATGATGCAGTGTAGTTATGATGATGCAGTGTAGTTATGATGATGTAGTGTAGTTATGATGATGTAGTGTAGTTATGATGTAGTGCAGTTATGATGTAGTGCAGTTATGATGAAGTGCAGTTATGATGTAGTGCAGTTATGATGTAGTGCAGTTATGATGTAGTGCAGTTATGATGTAGTGCAGTTATGATGAAGTGCAGTTATGATGTAGTGCAGTTATGATGTAGTGCAGTTATGATGTAGTGCAGTTATGATGTAGTGCAGTTATGATGTAGTGCAGTTATGATGTAGTGCAGTTATGATGTAGTGCAGTTATGATGTAGTGCAGTTATGATGTAGTGCAGTTATCATCTAGTGTAGGTATGATGTATTATAGTTATGATGCTGTAGAGATATTTTGTATGATGTCAATGATGTTGCAGTGGAGGTATAAACAGAAATAACCGAGCAATGACGTGTATCATATCAGGCCATATGTACCATAATGTCATGCATGGATGCTGCCCTCCATGGACCGTGCAGCCTTCAAGAAGTTCAAACATGTGGAGTCAACTCGTAGGTAAATTAATTCTAACACAACTCTTTCATTTTAAACGAGTTCATTTTGTCCAACGTAGTCCCCCATTCAGGAAGAGCGATAATCCCCATGCCACCAAGCTGCACTAGCTGTACTTAAATATTAATTCAAACACGGCTTACTGAGTGAGCATCATCATTAACTCGTCCACTTCACGAATAAAGCTTGTTATCAATTTCTGAGCCTGGATGTTAGAAGTGACTCATACCCTCACTAAATAGCAATAAAAATGTTACTTTGGTAAGGAAATGAACGTCGTAATGAAGTCATTTTATTCTACTTACCATTACACTACTTCATGTCTTTACTAGTATTGTGAAGCCTCTCTACAAGTGTTTACTTATCACTTTGACAGGTAGTATCACCCACAGCTGTTGTCTTTTAGAAAGATAATGCATTGTATCGTGTGTGGAGTGCGGTACTTCCATTGTGAGCCAGTTTCATTTGGCTTGTATTGTCAGCGTTCCAGCTTGGAAAGAACAAGCATTGTTTATTTTATTTAATGAAAGCCTGAATTTGAAAGTGAACGAGCGTACAAAATTCTAACTTTAAGCAAATTTGATAAAATATACGAAAATCTCGTCTCCTTGGTTAACTTTGAAACACTCGTTTTTCAACACTGGTGAAAAATATGTATAGGGAACCGTCCGTTTTTATTTAATATGTTATAGAAACACAACACGCATCTATATGCATATTTGTAAATATTTTTATGGTCTATCGTAAATCGCAATAGCTGCTCGATTAAGAGCCTAGTTGAAGACTACATCTTGATGTAGAAATCATTTACATAGATGACACGTTATTTTAATCCGTTAAAAAAACACTTTCTGATGTTCTTATGATTTCTTGATTCGCTGCATCCTTACATCTTGATTACGTAACCAGTCTCAACTTCACACTACGTCTTACATTGAGTGATGCGACTGCTGTGAGTGTAGAACTCCTATCATCTCATACAACTATCCAATAGTTGACGCCGTAATGGTTGAACTGCAAAATTCCGTGGTTCCTTGTGATCCAACTTGCCTGATCGGTATAAACCCTAGACTTTTTTAATTAATTAAGATGCAATGAAGATTCACAACTTTCTGGCCTGCTCATTAAGGTCTTTTTAATTGTGTTTATTTTGGATGGATATTTATTTGACTTCATTAAGATCACACCTTGATTTCTTTTGTTCCCGCTGCCATCCGATGAATAGCAGAGCATTAGGCGTGTGAAAGTGCAGCACCGAAAATTCCAACTAAGATTTTCGTTCACAATTATTTATTACTTTAACTATGACGTTTGTCAGTGCACGAGGCATGTCCTTCACTTTCCGTGTTTTTACTTGTTTCTTTTGCAAAAACTTTTCAAAAATACTGGAGCTGAGGTAGGTTTTTCCCTACAATAACACCACTAAAAATAATGGCAAATTGAGATTCTAAATATGATGATAAACGATGGAAAAGGAAAAACTGAAATTAAATGCATGTAAACTGATTCTTGCGGAGGTCCTGTTATTGAGCAATTTCTTATAGAATACACGTGAATTGACATCAGTGTCTGATTAATTTTCTGTAAAAAAGCTAGTAGAATATCGAAAAGAGACACTAAACTGCAGGGAAATATTTTTCCATGCGTGGTTACTTCAACATTGCTTATTTGCAATAAATGAACTACTACCTTAAAACACATCTTTTCAGTGCAGCTCACAGGTCACAGGAACAGTAACTTCAACGTTGAATATTTTGGTGTTTAGACAAAAAGAAGAAGTTAAAGAAAAAAAGCCGTGATGGAAAAGGTCAGCTTCGTTTACGATATGTGATGCATTACGCTTATTGAACCTACCGTATTTTCTTTTCTTTGAGTTTCATCAGGGCCTTCGATGATAGTTGACCGAGCTAACAAGGATACCACAATTCCTTTTGATATGGTGGGCTGCGTTAGAGAGGCTCTCCAGGGCCAATAATGAGATGTCAGTAGCCACCGTGGTCGAGTGGTCTACGGCCCGTGTTCTGTATCGGGTCTCTGCTTCATGTAGAAAGACTGCGGGTTCGAACCCGGGCATGGACACGAGTTGTTTCTCGTATGCCGCACCGTGCACTCAACCCGCTAAATCAACCTCCCGGGATCGTCGCATGGACCTCACCATCACCCTTTCTCTTAGAATGTTAACCTTAAGAATTTGAAAAACCAATGTACTAATGTCTATGTACTGTGTACTCGATTGGAAATAAAGATTGTTTGTTTGTTTGTGCGTTAGACCAGCACAATTCTACACATAGTGGCTTATTCAGAAGTGGTGTGAAGAATTCCTAAGCCAGTTTACATATAACGCAACTCCATCAGTTAAAGCGTGGCTGTTATGACGCACATACAGACTGCACATGTGCACATCTAGTAATTACATCCCAGCAAGTGTGGTGAAAATGACGTAATGGCATTCGACACAACACCTGTACGCTTCAACACTCACAGAAACACCTGCACTCGACTTCATTCGAGATCAACTATGTTACTTACCAATAATAATTTTTTTATTTGGCTTGCAAGTATTCCTACGTCGAGTTAGTAAAAAAATTTGGCCAGTCGTTGCATTAGTAACCTGCAGCACCGATATTTTATGTTTTGTTCGGCCGAGGCACACTTTAATACCTTAATAATGTGTTACAACGTGCTTGATTTCGTCGGAGCTCAACTAACTTAAAATTAAATGAGCATTGCTTTGAAGCAAACTTTAACAAAGCGTTCGGTCAAAACGAACTGGATTAATGCTGCCTGATCCATAGACATCATATCTTTGTTTAGTGACGCCCCGTCGTTACCACTTCTGGGTATGATGGCGAGTTGGCTCTACTTGCTCTGGAAATTCCTTGTCTTGCTAATTTGACGCGTGTTTTGTCCATTTGTCATTACTTCGTCAGAGTAAAACAATGGCTTTGCTTTATTTACATCTGCTATTGCTTTCTTTTTCTGTGCTCAGGTTTCCATCACTCGTCTGCTGCAAAGCGAGTGGTTTTCTTCGCTCAGGGTGCGATCATAAATGGTTATCTTTTTTGTCTCTGAAAAGAAGTGTTCTACGCTATCAGGCTACTTCTAAAAGCAGAAATGTTTTAGCACCTCCTTTCATATTGAAATCCAGAGATAATGGATGCCTGTGTTTGAGCTATATATTTTTGTTGTTCTTTTCGTACACATTTTTCCCGATGGGTCTCTATTCATTGTCGCAGTGTTATTTTAGAGAAAACACGCGCCGTGTGGGAATAATGTTTCAATTTCGGAATGGATTTTGTCTAACAAAATCTCTTGATAATCGTTGGTATTTATTTTATCATTCAGTCTGAAGATTTGCCAGCAGAATGTAGTGATTTCGATAACTTTATCCTCGCTAATCTTCTGTGATTTTTCATCGAAACACTAATTTAGAATAGAAAACTGTGAATGTTTTCGTTCACAAATAAACATGTTCTGCCGCAGCAGAAAAACAAAAATAGACTCGTCGGAGAATATCCCTCGCGTCCAATCTACAGCAGCTTCTCCAGTCAAGCTTTACGGGAACATTTGCATGTAAAACCAGGAGTTCCCTATTCACTTTTCTTTTTTGATATATAATTTAAGGTTGCTTACACAACATATTTTTTCGTAGCCTTGTGCTACTGGTAATGATGAAGCTCGGCTATAGTAGTATTCAGGTGTTTTGCTACGAAGCATTTATATACTTGTAGCCTTCTTTCACTGAATATTTGTTCCTGTAACAAATATTAATCTCGTCGAAAACTCAACATTATTTCTTGAATGCTACCTTGGTCTATGACGCAGCAGCTTTTGAAAAAAACCCACAGAATTCAGTTACTTGTGTGACGTGAGTTTCTCTTGAAGGAGTCCCTACTCTCTGTTCTTATTGAAAACTTGTCGTTGGTGTTGGTCTAAGTTATATGGCAACCACCTCACACACTTGTTGAACCTATATAATTAATAAATATTGAATGATCACTCTCTATAATGAAAAATACTTTTTTCTACCAAATCTGACTGTACTTTCTGTAATTCAGTAGTGCGGAAAAACAATGAAACAAAAATAAATTTCCGAATTACATATTTCCTCCGGTAGTTGCAGTATTTTTTGCTGTAGTTTCATTCAAGGGCCTGACGCAGTCGCTGCTGCTGCCGCGTGTGTATAACATGTTCAGTTGCCACGTGGAGTCTGGTCTAGTCCATGCCTCACTCTGTGCGTATCCTTCACAACACTCATTTCCCAGAACTCATTACAAGAAGTTAAAAGATTTTGTGTCCGCATAATTATCTGAGTGTTTGTAAAAAAATTACATCACAAGTGAATATAAGAATTTATATCCGAGATGAAAGTTTCCGAATTTTCATGTCACAGAAACTCGTATTCTTCTTAGCTGTCACTCAAACATGTGGGCGTTAATCAATTTATATTTCATGGCTTTCAGTAAATTATTCAACTTGAAGACTCACTAGCTCGCTGTCAGCACCTCAGCTCATCTTTTACGAGTCTTGTCTACACTGTCTAAGTCTTCCTTGCGCTAATATCTTATAAAGATCATTGAATTATTTGGAAAATTTTCTTATATACGAGTATCTCATGTATAAAGTCGAACGTGCATTGAAAATATTGTATCATTAATGATAGATTTTAACCCTGGATGCTTACCTGTATTTACCGTTAAAGATTTATTCCCACATACACTGTGTGGGAGCTAGGTTAGTTTTGTAATTTTTGAGGGGAAAAGGTTTTTTACTAGGTAGTAGAAAAACCCTCGTCGAACACGTAATTAAATGCCCTTGAATAATGTTGAATAAGCTTGAATATCACAGTAAAATCTGTCACTGTTTAGATTTTTTACTCGACCTATTTTGAAAATTAACCAAAATTTTAGTTTTTGAAGCCATAGAATATGAAGTGAAATCTCTCCTCTTGTAATCGATTCATTTAGAGTTTTCTTTTCAATAAAAACGAACGTGTCCTGCAGCGCTATCATAGAAAACTACCCATTTAACCCAATTTAACGTTATTCTATTTCACTAATGCTTGTGACGCTATTCCTAGCTCCAACATGTCTGTTCAAATGAAATCGTTTTATTCCAGGTGATTTTATCAAACGATCAGTAAATTCAATTAATTTTCTGAATTAATGTAGTGGACAGTGTTATTCCCTCTTATGAAACAATTCTTGAAAGAAGTTTCGTTTTTAAAAGCAACAATAGCTTCTGCCAAGTTTTGGGTTGGATTTTTACATGCTAGACAACGTACATGTGTCCTGTAAGAATTGTAATAGAATTCATTATTTTTCTAAGGCAATAGACGTATGGAGTATTAGGGCTATGTTGTTACCATTCGTCTATATATGTAGTCGCAGACTGTTTATGCACACATGATAGATTGGTGTTGAATCTTTTAGTGCATACCAGTTGACGAGGAGAAATGCTTGTCAACTTAGTAGCATATTTTTAAAATTCATAGATTGATTTTTTTGCTGACGAACGTTTTGCATTCGAATTTCTACAATAGGGCTGAAATTTATTCCCTATATTCAGCTGTAATTTATTTCAATTACCACAGAATGGTGTATGAAAATGTGTTTAAGATTAAAAAATAGTAATTTCAGGTCCAATTGGCGAATAATTAATTGTCATAAATTAAAACAATTTTGTTGAAACAACAGCACATTTCCTGATGGACAGAGAGAGGCTCCTACTTCTTCGCCCGGAGGAAGACGACACAAACAAAGAGTGATTTTTGACGCCAATGGATTATACGATCTCATTATCACTCCTATTCTATAAACAATCCTTACACGAAAAACGTTATCTATATTTTGTTTATTTTATGAAATTCAGCGTTTACTTCGAGATGATGGCTCATCAATCTACAGAGAATCATGTCTCCAGGCGTTGTAGCCATTCTTCGGTGTATACGGGCGCATCCATTGTGGCAATGATGGGTGGCCCATTATTGTTATGATTCAATGCATACTCATCAATACAAGTATGTATCAATCGTACCGTTGCTTGTGGACTCTGTTGCATGGCTCGAAGTAATAATTCTTATTTAATAATCCTGTAGCTGACGTTACCAGCCTTACTCTTGTTACTTCTTTAATTCGTTAAAATCTCTCAATACAACCATCATTATTCGGTACAGTATCTTCAATGGAAAATTCCTGAGGGCAAATAGTGTTGAAAATTTGTTGTTATTACTTTCAAGACACGGTTTAAATTGTTCATCAATATGTCTATGCAAGACTCGATTTATGACTAGTGTCAATAAATAATTCAGTATTTGCCATTAAAGTTCTGAAAATGAATTAAATTGTTAGAATGTATGTCAAGATACCAAAATTTGGATCATGTTGCTTTTAAAAGTTTAGAAGCAGTGCAGTGAATGTTTCAATATGAAGGCACTTTACTTTTTTTAGCGTACGATTCAATCAAGTTGAATCAAACCTTCACTTTGAGAAATTTACAAAAAATTAGAACTCGTAGGAGAAATACCAGTTGAAATTTATTGTATGAGTTTCATCACGCGTAGATTTGCAAAAATAGATTGACCAAGTAGCTGCAATTTTTTTCTTATACGGACCTAGTAGGTAAAAGCTGCTTTCTTTATTCATTGAACCTTGCAACGGGTAGCAATGAAGGAGTTTTCATTAACTCAAAACAAAAACAGAATCCCGAACTAGTATTCTCATTATTCTTTCCCAGTCATTATTGTATTATGACGGTTTTCACCTGATAGCCTGTGTGAATATTCATTTCTTTTACTGCCAAATTCTTTACAATTTTCAGCAGGATGATTGCCAGACCGGACCAATTTGAGCGACGAGATTGCTTCTTACGTTGGAAAGCAGAGAGAAGCTGACAGTTGGTTCGGTAATGCTGTTTCCGTGTCGCTGCCGATCAGCTCTTGTTGTGACTACGGTTTTTAGTGCAGGGCAGCGATGCTAGGCGGGTCTCCGCACCTTTGCAAAACACTAGTGCGGTTGAAGCTAAAGGCCTGTCATCCTTTCGTGCCTGTGAATTTTTAATTATTAAAGCCATTGCAGTATTCCACTAATTTTTTAAACGGCCATTTCATATGTAGCGTCGGAACCTGAATCCCAGTGTTTCGTAATAGTCTTGTTTGTGGGGAATTTGTTCGATACATAAATATCCTGCATTCCGTAATTTTCGTAACTATACTACTTCATATTACAACGGTACTCTCCTTATGAAAAAAATATCTTTTGCAGTGTATTTATTTTTTGTCATACCTTTCAAGTTTACAGAAAACAAATTATTTGTAGTTTTGTCGTTCAAGTTGATCGCCTTCTTATACAATGTCAAAGTACAAAATTATTTAGGTCATCAGATGCTTATGTTCGTTTAAAAATGAGTTATTAAGTATTTAAAGAGTTCTGGAAATGAAAATATTTTTGTAGACACTAATTAAGGGTCACTACTTCGCTGATTCAAAAATATGGGTATATAAATAGGCTTCAAATACGAGGTATTTTTTAAGTAAGTACCATTTTGAAAATTGACATCTCCACGCTGAGGGTTGCTTTTTCGTGTAGGTGTGCTACGAATCCTTATCTTTTCGCTAGCCACAGACGCTATTACAAAAACATTCGTGCGCGTTGATGTTAGTTTATGCGGGTTTAAAAAATCTCAGACCATTGAATATCTTGCTTACTGGAAAACTCGCTTTGCCACTTATTTCTTTTGTATTAGAGGCATGAAAACGACTGAAATATATCAGCAGATTAGTGAAGTGTATGGAAAGTATACTTGCCCACTGAAAGAGTACAGTTAATATAGTAGGATCCAGCATGTAAAGATGGTCGTATAAACGTGATCCATGGGGAGTGGATACTGCTAACGTCTGTCATAATTGATGACGTTGAGCTTAAAGTTAATTAAAGATGTTAGAGATAACAAACTTGGCCAGAATATATCATTATTTATGGAGTTTTCTCCGCTTTGGGGAAGAGTTTTGTATTGTAATAGAATGCTTATTGTATCGGAAATAACTGAAACGGCTCAGCTACAAGGGGTAGCAGATTAGCTTACTCGACCTATTTTGAAAATTAACTAAAATTTGATCAAAGTCAAATTTGATTTATTAAGGGTATGTCAAAAGGTATGTTCTGCATTGTCTTGTATGTCAAAACTGTATTTAAAAAAACACGCCTCGTGATATGCAGATACTGTATGTTTTTTTTCAACTGATGTCAAAGAGTACAGCAATAATAAGGATATTCGACCCACGTAGCCTGCCTTAGTGTTTACGGGGGCCATGGCAGCTTCGAAGCTTGCAGCTGCATTTAAGAAGCTGGAAATAATGAAGCATTCCCTACCGTGATTGCTTCCATTCAAGGTTTAGGATGAAGGTACTCGTATAACTATACAGTATATAAGGCACATTTTCATCAAAAGTGCAGCATTTTGAACTAATTCTGTGGGAGCAAATAAAATAATGATCTAAAGAAATCATCATACCTCCTAAAAATCAATCACGAACGAAGGGCATTCCAAATGCGAACAATCATTCAAAAATGTCTGGAATTTACGAATTTCTCAATTAACATGAGTGCTATTTATGTCGTCTTAGATCGCTCTGATTAAGTGTTTTGTGTGTCAGTTTAGATCTCAGCGATTAAATGTCATAAATGTAGTTGTAGTTCGTACCGTTTTAGAAAAATATGAAAACATTGGCCACATTAACAAATACAACACACAGATGAAATAGATGAACAGTTTATACATTTCCTAACTAAGAATAATAGAAAATAAAGGAATATAAAAACTTTAGTTCTCGACTAGAGGAACTGATAAGTAGGGGTCGTATAACTGAAATGTTTCCGCCCCGTACATGTGTTTGGTTTTTACAATTTTTGTGTACCGGCGCCTAAACGCGTAACAATTCTCCCCCTCTCGTCAGTAGCATAGGCACGCCTCTCCACCGTCACAACCCGTAATTTTCAACTTTATTCCATCGCCAGTGATGGACTCTCTTGTTAATGTGCAGGGGAAGAGAATTAGAGGATTGTGCCGTAACTCACACAACAAGCATCATCAAAACTAGTCCAGCAGTTCGCTAACTTTCATCCTGCGGAGCTTCAATGTTCTACTTGTGGTGCAGCCTTGCGCTGCTGTGACGGCAGATCAGAGAGTGCATGTTTTCTCATCAACCAATCGCGATACTCATTTAAACTTGAGGAGGAAACTGAGAGCTTCTTCTAGACCAAACTATCTTACCTGCTAGTGCAAACTCCTCTAGTGGATCAAACTCTGCTAGAGGACTAAGCTCTTTTAGTCGACTAAACACTCCTAGTTCTTAAACTCCTAATGTACAAAACTTTCTTAGTGAAACCTCTTATATACTAGACTTAATTTCTCATCTTAGATCAGTCTCTCATTTTATATAACACTGTTTCTAAAACTCTTACCAGACCACTAGTCCACGAAGACTAACCTGTATTTTCCATGTTATTTACACGTAAGCTCTGTATTCGAATGCAAACAGCACTAAAATAATTACATTGATAATATTGTAGGTACAGTACTTAATCTAATTTAATAGGTATTATCTAACAACACGTCTGCTTATAGAAAATGAATTAACTCAAGAGATTTTAAATTGTGATTGACAGGACGGTATGCAGCATATTTGCTCTAGGGATTACGTTGATAGAGAAAGCTATTTGATTGTTTGCTATCAAATACTCGCCTTCTTATACAACTTTACGTATGAGTATTCATGAAGTCCTTTTCTCATGTTTTTTCGCTTAAAATTTGTATGCTAGTGCTGTGTATGCGGAGGTTCATATGCAGCACAAACATCACGACAATGAACAGTTTGCATACTGCGAATGTCAGGCGCCTAAACAAACAAGCTATTTCTTCACGAGAATCTGGATTTTGCATTATTTATTGCTAGATTTTGAAGGCTTTTAAGATCTAGGCCTTCTTGAGAGCTCAAATGTTATGAGAAATATGTTTTTGTAACAAAAAAAGCTAAAAACACCAGTGTCAAATGTGCCTCGGAAACATACGATACTGACATTTATATTTTATGCTCATTATCAGCTAGAAATCTGCGGAAAATAATAAATTGAACTGAAAACTTGTGATTTTCTATAAGTGTTAGCACTCTTATCATTGGGTGATAGTTTTACCTTAAGTATCCAACAGTGTAATCGCTGTATGGTGTGTACACTGTGTTGTGTATAACTGCATACTCGTGTACAGTGATTCTAGAATTCGATTATTAGAACTGGAAGCTCATGAATTTGAAATTTCATACTTATCGCTAAAGAAGAGTTATGTACAAATGCAGCTAAAGCAGAACTGTTTTATACAAGAACTTGAAATGGAACTATAGAAGATCTTTGTTCAGTAACCGTGACAAAGAATTTGTGCAATCTTTTTGCAAAGCGGTCAGTAAGTACAATCTGTATATTAGGTATGATAAATTATTTATGTACGATAACCTAAGTTAATAAACATCACAGGTTTGTTATTTTTCTCGATTTAAATATACCATTTCACCCAGTACCTTTAATTTCTCTGGTTTTTAGCTTAATAGTACACTTTCTGCTCTGCCACCTGTTCCTTTCACTCACCTAGTACTTGACGTGCATGTCGTATGAGTAATGATAAACAAAACTATAGATTTCTTCCATGAAGTTTCGTGACAGCATTTGAGAACTTGCTTTCCAGTATATCTTTGGGACTTAGTTTGTATGGTGGGTAGGATTTTTTAGCATGTTATGAGCGGGTAGTCGAGTTTGTCCATCCTCGTCAGCCTATGTTTATGCCTGATCGTTACGTAGAAATTTTTAGTTGCACATTGCAAATTTAGTAAACTTTGTTGTAATAGTCCGCTGTAGGTTGAAATTTAGTTTTCTAGAATGTCCCTTTTCACATCCCTCCTAATTTTTGAAAGGAGCCGTCGTATCATGTAACAGATGTTCTTTAGGAGCGTCTTAGAAACATCTCCCGTCTACAGCACTCTTCAATTTTCCATCTTTGATAAAGTTCTGAGGCTCACACTGTCGTAAAACTCTTGTTGAGTGGCCTGAGTATTGAACGACCCAAACTTTATAATTAAGTAGGTCTTTCCAATCGGAAGAGCATAATCTTGCTTAATTGACCTTGAGTTATAAGCATTTTTAATCACCAACATATTGGTAACAGAAAAAGACATTTAATGAAATAATTTCTGATTTACCAACCCGTAAACGTAAAATTAAGCACATTTAGCTTCGTCAAAACTTCACCACGGTTGTCGGAAAAATTATTCAACTAGCCAAAAGCTACACGTTTGGTCAGCGTGAAGAGACATCGGTACTGTTGAAAAAGATTAATCCTATTTCTGTCCAAGACGATCACAAAAAGCTGCTAACCAAAAATCCTCATTTCTACATGCACAGACTTAAAAAAATGAAACGAAGTTGCCTTCGTGGCAGAGAATTGTTGTAAATGTTAGTCATAAGAAGTGGCCAGGTGAGCCAGGCTAGAATTTCACAGCTAAATTACTGCTCTTGCGGTTGATTGAAGGGAGATTGTGTCTCTCAACAGCCCTATGTGGAACTTACGATGAGACGTAGCTGCTCTTTCCAGCTATCCTTTTGCTGTCTCCAGTCTTTTATCTACTAATGCCTCCCGAAATTATGAGTGTGTAATAAATGAAGCTGGACTTGTTTTTTTTTCGAATTGTATCACTCTTGTGCCATAGTTTGAACTTGAGAAAATTGACAAGTTTGCAAGAGCTTTTGTTGGATGATGACTCTGCCACAATTGTTCTGATCTTTCAGTGGTAACTTTTCTATGACTTATATTTTATTTCTGTGTAGTTCTTAACAACTGATACAATAACTTTCAACTTGTATTTCATAGTACATGGTGTAGAGAGTCGTTAACGAACCCTAGGTGAATTTGTAACATATTTTTTGTAAATTTTGTATTTGTTTATGCAATGAATGAATTTTATTCGGTACAAGACTATCTATTATACCGAGTTTATGCGTGTATCCATCAATTTTGGAGTAAAAATAAAATGTTTGTCAATTTCAAGTCTCAAAACAAAAACAAATATTGGCCGTTTCCCAATATCGGGCAATATGCACAGATGAGAATTGTTTTCAGTTGAATCCACATTGTAGCCATCAGAATTCAAGATATTGGAGCAATAAGAGCACGTCTCTGTACATGAGCACAATATAATCATGATAACATTCACCTTTGACAAACAAGCCAGAAGAAAGGTAATGTCATTGACAAGAATTCACAACGGCCAAGTGCTATCGATAGCGAGATTTAACTGAAGCGGATCAGTAAATTCATATGAGTATCTCAATCTTTTAAAGAGAAAATTGTGGCAGCTGTCTGATCACATACTAATAAGCAAAGATAAGACTATCAAGAGGATGGCGACCCTGACTGCTCCAACGGTCGTCTATTATTTTCACAAGTTCTCCTATGCAGTGATCAGACTCTGATAGAACCAGCTTTGTCTCTCTCTGAACCTTGACCTCAGGTACATCAGCTGAAGGTTTTGGGGAGAAGTGGATGCATTTTCCATAAAAAATAAAGGCTTATAAAAATTTTAAAGTAAAACAGCGAAAGAAATGGGTATGCTAAAAGTTCGTAGTAGCTTCGATGACGAGTGCTGAGAATTTGATGTGGGTGTTGCTGGAAGAGTGAGCGCAGATGTTGGCTGGCTTATCAGTTGGATGGCGTATTAGGCAATTTCTAGGTACGTGCAGTTAGTTTTATCTGTCTTGTTTTTCATATGATTTTGGTTTTGGTTTGTAAAATCTTATTGCTGTATGGGCAGGTCGTCGCGAGAGTGTAGTGATTTTGGAAGCAGTTGAAACATTTTTTCTCCTGTGAGTTGCATTGTTGTAAGGTGTGGTCATATGCAGCTCATTCGGAGCAACGGGGTGTAAGAGAGGTGCATTGGTGCGTAGTGTGATCTTCGAATTTGTAGCAGTGGCAGCAAATGCAAATGAGTATGTGGGTGTATTTTTCGGCCTCTATTTGTGTGGGTGTCATTTTGGTGTTGAACATAAGCCAGCCGTTTCGAAGAACTTTTTCAGTAGTGGCGATGTCTGTGAATGTGATTTTGATGACGTGTGTGTAGTGCTTGATCTTGCTGATTTCTGGTGTTTCCGCCCAGGGCTGGTGTTTTGCGATTTCCTTGGAGATGAAGTCGGGTTCAAGTTGTCCAATTGAGCGGTCCAGTTGGCGTACAAATACCGTCCTCTTGGCGCGTAAATCTGGTGGGATGATGGGTTTGAGGTGGATTTTCTTGAAGAGTAGTAATCAATTTCAAACGTTGAAAAACTTTTTTCAATTGATCGACAATAAAAAAGCATAAAAAAATAAGTATGACAAAGAGTTCGAGATCAGGCCATTAATAACTATGGCTCAAAATTCATGAACAATTTTTTGAATCTTTGAGGAAAAAATGGCCGTCGATGAAATGATTGTCAGATATTATGGACATAATTCGCTGACACAGTTATTCTGAGGAGAACCAGTTCGCTTTGGTTATAAACCGTACACCTTATGCGGAGTATCTGGATAGTGCTACAACTCTGTCTCCTAGACTTCAAGAGGCAAATTTGCTCAGCCTATTTAAAACAATCAGATTAAAGTGTTCGAATCAAACGAAGGAAGGCTTCTGTAGAAGTAAATATTTCAAAAGATATAAGGTTCGACCGTACGAAGCCCTTTTTGCAGAAGCGTGATCAACGACGTATGTATGTATGATAGATGTCTACGAATCATGCCAAGGAAAAATAAAAACTTACAGCAACAAATGCACCGTGATATTGTGCATTGATTTCTTTTTCCTTATCTCTCTGAAATAGAAATAACATGAAGTAAAGGAAAATATTTATTATTAAATAAAGTAATGATATATCATTCAATTAATTCTAATGAAAGATAAACTTAAAGTGCAAGAATGAACCTAGTTTAAAGTATAAAAGCACACAAGATGTTTTCAGATGTCTGTTATTTTTCTCAATATTTTAGCTACGAACACCCCATCACACAGTGTCCTCATTTGAGGACACTCAATATCTGCTATGCTTCTTTAAATAAAGGATGATCACAAGTTTCAACGTGTTTGTCATTCCTATTTGTATAACCATATTCAAAAATTCAATACAAAACGCAAAGTTAAAAACTTGAGGCATAATGGGTTAATTATTGTGTACCACGGGCTTCGTCATTATTTTACACAACCAATCATGGAATTACAAATTTGCACCTCGAGTCATGTTATAAAAGTGCATAACGGAAACAATTTTTATGGTCTGAAGAACAGATTTTAGAAAGAGTAATGTTTTGAGAGAAGCCGGACAGAGTTTCGCCGAGCCGTTCACTCTGAAATTATTAACGGAAATTGAACGAGCGAGGCCCTTGTATTTTCAAGCTTTTTATTTCATAGCAATTTTGCTTGGCGACACGCAAGTTGTTGCTCAAAATTGGGTGAACAGCGCAGGCCGAAAACTCATGTCAAGGTCTCTTTTGGAGTGCACTCAAGCGGTCGCACTATTTGCCAGCGGAAAACAGGGAAGTGCGAGCATACAAGTATTTCTCTGCCCTTCTAACTCTATAATCGTGGACATTGTGTCTCCAGGCATATTTTAGGGCGCAGATCTGCATTCAGGGGGACACTGTTCGTTAATTTATAAATTTTGGCCGCTTTGTGTACCTGTTTAAAAGCGTAGAAAAAACGTTTATGCGGAATAGTTGTTTAAAAAAATCGTAGATATGCATTTGATTTTGAATGAGTGCAGTAGTGTGGTGGGTGAATTTTTCACGTGTTAAGTTATGGCTACTGCAGAATGACTTTTAATCATTGATTGGTTTGCAATAATAGTTCAAATAGAAATCTACAAATATCTGATAATGTATTTTGGAGTACATGCTGTGTCAGAGCTGACATGAAGTTATTTTGTTTCAGACAGACGAGCGTCTGGAATTAATCGAGTGGAATTCATCATGTTCTGATGTGCTGATGACCTCTGTTCATCTCAACCTTATCTCAGGTAAGGAATTATAAAAATGATATGTATTGTTTCATTAAAGAGAACAAATAAAAAAGAGCACTGTCACTAGGATCTAGCATAACCCCAGCTAAAGGTTGTGAGCAGGCTCATCTTCGCTTTGCAGTGGAGTAGGTGTTCACGACGCTTCATTATACATCGCCTAGGCCTCGTGAAGGCGAGCTAATCTCCGACGCTGCAGGAGAGATGCTCGAAGAGACACGGCTTGTGCAGAGCTGTCTTGAAAGCGAGCAAAAATTGTAAGTGATGAACTATACTGCATCAATGAACGAAACTGATGTGATGAAGACAGATCTGCTCTGACATGAGCACAGACGAATCAATCTTCTGCTTCTGCAAAACGATCTCCTACTTCCGTATAATAGGCAATTTATAATCGAACGGTTGCGTAGCTAATATCCTGGTCTCAGCACAACAAAAATTCGAGTAAATTTGGCTTCCGTACTGTGACGGAGAATAAGGATGCCAACTTGTGAAATACAAAATGTCTGGCGAAAAATTGATAGTTACCTGGTAGAGATATTTCTCGTCTAATGCCGCACTAGCAATGAAATAAGTATGGTTAAAAACTTGAGCTCCCTAGAGCGGAGCTGATTGACGGTTCTAAATAACTATTCTCTAAATTCTACATAAACATTATGCAAACAGATCACTTTTAGAAGAACTTTTCACGGAAATTTTTACACCTCTATAATATTAATGTTACAGAGGTGGAAGGCATGTCTGGCTTGCTCTAAATCTGAGGCGTAATATTAAAAGGCAAGTTCCGCTTTATAGGTTTATCCAAAAAAGCGGACTATACACATTTTTAATCCACATTCTTCAGTGTAATAGTGGACTAGCCTCATACTGTATCTGTTTAATAGAGTCTATTTAATAGCTCATTTAAGGTACTGACAGAATAATACTAGCTAGAATATATGAAACGAAAACTGATAGTGCTGTACATGTTCGCACTGCACGCTTCCGACACGTGTAGTACGTCATGTGAAGCTGTTCTCTCTGTCTGTCTATGTGCTCGAGCTTTTCCCAATTTTTCCTAATTGATAGCAACTGCGATTGGAATATCAGTGTTTTCCTCTGTCATATTACTTGAATTTAAAGCACTTTCTTTATACTAATACGCGAGCTCTTCCAAATAGGAACATACATGATTCAACAGGAAATTCGATGTTACTTTATAATCTTATTCGAGGCATTCTATTTTTATTTGTTGTTTAACTGCATTATATTAGGGGTAAAACTGAATGGATAAGATGAATATTATTTTCCATATTAATAACAGTTTTTATTCATTAAGGCTGCAGGACTATTATTGTGGTGAGGATCGGGTGAATATCACAAATTATTTAAGCGGATGCCTACGATATTTTTTGACGTGAGAAAAGAACTTGCGACTGCGGAGTTGGTTCACTGGACATCTTCGGCATGCCATGCAGACTTGTATTACATGGCTGTGCGGTGATCTTACTGGTTTGGAGGGAGTTTACTGAAGGACTGCGTAGTAGGTACAAGAATTTACCGATTTTGTTCTAATAGACTAACTGCAGCTTCTATGTATAACAGAATCAGTAAAAACAGCAGAATTTCTTGAATGAATTTATTAAACAAGGAAAAATGTTTACGTCAATTAAAGTCATCGAATTGCTTCGTTAGATGACCTCGTCAGCTGAAGAATTCTTATTGAAAACTGGAAGGACATTACGAGCCCCTGAGGACATTTATTGTTAGGGAGCATCTCCACCAGACAAACTTCGTTACGTTCACTACAGATACATTGCCAGGTCCGGCGCTGCAGTCACCATAAAAGGCAATTCGTTTGCCAGCTGATATTGTTCGGTGGAAATTGCGTCGGCAAATTTCACTCATGCAGCTGCACTCTCACTGAGCACCATAGTGAAGCGAAACCGAGTCTCTTCATCAGCGTGTCGAGCGCCACTAACCAAGCAGCACTGATGAAGCTTTCATTCTAGGCAATGAATTAATTCTGCCATGAAATATTGGCCTCTGGATACCTTGAATTTATTTGCCCTCTTCCACCCTTGAAAGGCTTGTGTTCGTTATAAATTTTTATAAACTGTAATTAGAGTGATATTTTTTCGAAATTTTCGTTCTTCTCATAAAATGAAAATTTCCTGTGGTCGCTGTGCATAACACAGTTTTCGATCGGAGCAACCAAATTGGCATGTGCCCCTGAAAGCTTGTCAAAGCTAAATTCCAATCATGAGATGTTAAGGACAGAATTGTATTCGTTAAATAAAAAACTGGGAAACAAGTATACTTGCATACCATGAATAAGATAGCAGATTTAAACATTGTGTAAAAGGCATTTCATACGAAACAAAAAAGCTATTGCCCTGTTTTCAAATGAATTGTTCAATGGTCATGCATTCAAGTAATTTAAAAAGAATACGAGTACATGCTTAACTTAGAATTGGCTAGTATTAAAGAATGATTTTTTAACCTAATTATTACTGAATACATTAGGCTATATCTATTGTTTGAAATTCGAGGAGCAAACTTTGGTAGCTGCCAAAAGACAAAATATTCAACATTTTCCTACCGAGGAACAGTTGTCCGGAAATATATTGTTATCTACCTAGTGGGCGTTCAAAAGTAGATATTTCTCTTTCTGAAGTTGCAGAAATGCCAGCAGTATTTTAACATGCACAGAAATTCTAAGAACAGCGTTGTCAGATGTATATCAATGTTGACGAACGACACTTTTAAACTCTGGTTGTAAAAATGTCGCATTTTATAAATACCAAACCGTTGATTTTTGTGAGTTATGACATCTTAGACCTTTTGTGCTGCTAATTTGAGCTGGAACGTCAGGGGGCAAACTTTCGAATCCTCGTTTGCGGGCAAAATGCGCCAGTTTTGCGGAGGAAAGCTCAGAGTGATGCCCGCGGTTCAAAAATACCCTGCGCTGATGGTAGAGGCAGACGGTCGTTCTTAGCAACGCTTAGGGCTTTTAGAGGCAGTGCACGGGCGGCTCTGAAGGAACTATTTTGAAAAAATGGTTCTAGGCTTTTCTTGATGCTTCATTTCTGCGGGAACATTTTTTTGATTGTTCTAATTTCATGGATCTATCTCGCATGGGGGTTTATAAATTTTCCTGCTGGCTGTATTAATAGTTTTGTTTATTAGTGACACCGTCCTGAGGGTCATTGGTAAGCTGTCAAGGCTGGCAGTAAGCTTCATACGAAAATAAATTCCTAAATGAAACTTTTGGTTCGTGTTTATCTCATATTTTTAACGGTGTCAAGGTTACCGACAAATCTCGTTCAGTCTTCTCCGTTGCTAGTGTCCAGCCAAAAACACACGAGTGCTTGCTGACTTCTGATTCATCAGGCATTAAGCCGAGACGATATTGATTTAATGATGACACAAGTTAGAAATCTAACATATTTTCAGTACATTTGATCATTGGTACTAAGTATCATCGTGGTTTCTATAAAGTGCAAGGCGTAATCAGATATGATTCTTTCATGAAATTTTCTTCCTGGAAGTATAGAAAACTTTTCGAAAGCTAGGATGCACACCGACTCTGAAAAAGATGTCCATTAACAGAAGTTAGCTTTTCAAAGTTAAAGCAAGCAATTTTTCTATGCCATTGTTTCGTAAAAGCTCACTGAAGCTTAGGAATATTTGTGAAATTGTACCCAAATGATGGAGAGATTTATATTTAACAGTTTAAGAGCTCTCGCCCGTGAGGGACCGTAACTACTGAAGTACGCATCATAGAATCGTTTAATCTCCAAGCATCTGTAATAATTTAGGCGTCTCTGAAAGCATTCACGTGAGATTGACATTTTGCAGAAGTTAGGCATTAAAAAAGGCGTTTTTCGTTATTGCTTCGAGTGATCCAGACTGCAGGGTGGCAGAGTGCCGCTTTAAGGACATATTCTGCACGCGACGTCTGCCCTACGCTCGTCTCAAAACTTATCTACTTTCTCTTCCTTTCTCCTTACCCCAACTCTTGACCTTCTCTGGTGCCTCCTTTTCCTCCTCCTTAAATTTTTAGCTAACCGTTGGGGTTTGCTTGGAACACACTCGTAGAGAAACTTGAAAACAGCCCATGAATATTCACAGAAAACAGGCTTCTTGCTCTCGACGAAGGACTCGCATGAGAGGTGAAGGAAGCAAGTCTTTCCTTTTGAGTTCACTCAATTTAATTGGCTGTACGCACTTCTTATTTTTCTTATGCACGGCTCGTGCTTAGAGAAAAGGATTCCCCTTAATTTAACTGGAACACGGTCATTGGCTTGGTAATGCTGAATGTATTGTGTATTGTTTTCATTTTATGGTGCATGTGTAATATGTACAGGTGCTACATATCTTGTAGAGTATTTGATTTGAATAATAGGTATATGGGGATAATAGTTTTGTTTACATTAGTAGGTGAATCTATCATAAACGAGAGTATGCAGTTCTTACATTATTTTAACATCAAAATGCTCACGCAATGTCACTCCGTGAATAACTGATACAGCACAACTTTTGGTTTTATTCAGTAAGTGGGCAGATTATTCAGGACGTGTGTCTTGAATGAGGAAATGTGAAGAGAAATGTTGCCAGACCGTTGTTCAATTGTATTGGTTTTACTTTACAAACAACCAACCATGTATTAAAGTTGTGCATAAAAAGTAGCTATAAAAGTGGTCTATTATTCGGGTTCTAGAAATAAAGAAAAATAAGATTGGATCTGAGCACCCTTACCTTGATTACGTAAATAATTTTGATACAAGCAAAATGATAACGTGCCCTGATGTAATGATGGGTAACTAGCAGAATGATGTGACTAACCAGTGCTCTGACTCGATGATGTAATAATTGACGTGTATAGGCAAAAATTAGCAGTCTAATGCAACGATGCAGGAACTAGCTATGATATGATAGTCTGGTGGAATGATTATAATTAGCTAAATCCTAGCTCGACTAGAAATATCATTGAATGGTGTAAGAACTAGCAAAATTATGCAATGATGTAGACACTGATAGCGTTAAGTTATGAAACTGTTATCGCGTCTCATGTACGAAAAAGTATGAATAAATTGTATTCCATTCATGTCCTCTCAATATCGGCCACTAAACCTTCTGTATTAATAAACTTTGTTTCTTTTTATGTGTAAGGGAAAACTCTTACTTCTGGCGGCTGAAGTAGGTACAGATAAAAAAACAAAAATATCGTTATCACAATTGCATTGTAATGACAAACAGAACTACTTTCCATGCAGTTTTTGTGTGAGCGCAAAAGTTGACAATTCCGTTCATTTGAGCTGTCACTGAGAGCTCCTCACCAGATCAAGGCGATTGGGGAAAAGTGATCAGCAAAATGAAGTACTTTCTAACAGCAATCATGCTTGTTTTCTGGATGAATATTGGTTATTTGATCAAAATCTCTCACTAGGCTCGGTGCTGTAGTCATTCTCCTTAATCAACAAGGATTTATGAGACAAAGGCAAAGACGCAGGCCAAAAAGTATGTATGGTGAAAACTTCGTAGCGCTGTCCAGTGTACCTATTTGCCGGATCAGCTCTGGATTTTGTATGGATTATATAGACTGCTTAAAGAACTCTTACAGTAGGATATTTTAATACCTGAATTCATGAGAACCATTTCTTACAGCAGATTAAGTTGATGAATGTCGTGCTGTATTTATTTGAACTCAGTAAGTGTTGGATGAAGGTACGGTTCCTATTCCTAAAATTCCGTAAATGTTAAGTAGGTGACTGGCGTACAGCATAAAATAATGATTGTGTTGACTTCATTTGTTAAAAAATGAGGCTCTTGCACACGATATTGTTGCTGAGCGCAAGAACAATAATCAGAAATTACATTGTGCGGATGTGACATCCAGTTGTAATCAGAGATTTGCTACTAATTTAGGATGAATTAAAGGAAAAGAGGACAGCTGAGAGACATATTAAAGTACAAATAATAAGAGACATTTTTCGTGAAAACGAATTTATAAAAAAATGGGAAAAAATATGTTCTTCTTGTCATGTAAAGTGAACAAACTGTGCTTTTTTACATATTTAATATGAGATGTTTTGTTAATAGTTATTTGTTCTGCAACCAAAATAACGTAGTGAATGTTCCACGTCGGAAGAGCAGCTGCAGAGTACATATATGACGACTTTGGTAAAGGCGTCTACATTGGCTAAGAAGCTTCTAAATTACACTTCAATTATAAGTTATTAGTTTGTCAGTTCCCCACGCGGTCGCTCACCCTCCATCCAGTCTCCTGCAGCTGGATAACCATGTAATTTACGCGTCGCTTTGTGCCATTTGCCCTTCAAACGCCAGCAAATACATGAGAGAAAACTTAAATAGAAAGCTTATTCTTAATTACTCGGTAAAGACACATGCAATTGCTAATTACTTTGTCTCCATGAAAATGATATTTTGGCGTTCAAGCTGAAAAACATATTGACTGTTGTGCACACCTGTTCTCGCTAGCATTGTACTCGTGGATGAAGGCACAAAGTCATGCAACAAAGTGATGCAACAAAGTGATACAACAAAGTGATGCAACAAAGTGATGCAACAAAGTGATGCAAATCTCTTCGAAGTGAAGTAACTTCGTCTGTGGAACTACCACAAAATTGTTTAAAATGAATATGAAAATTATGAACAATTACCGTTTGATTACTGTCAGGAACTGAAACGTACCAGCGTAGATGATGTAAAACGGTGCAGATAGGTACTGTATTACACTTAAGGTGAAATATAATAATAAGAATATTTTTTAATAACTTGTACATCAAGGTTCACCACGGCTGGCTTAAGAACGGTTACACAAACAAAATGTATAGCGGAGTTGAAGAAAAATTTTGCTGTAAAAAAGAAAATAGTGCTCACAATTTTGGACACAGGAATTTTTAGATCCTTCGACTATGAGCACAGATGTGTTCACATGGCGGTCAGATGCATCAGAAAAGTCGTTAAAAACATAAGCTAGCAATGACTAGAAAATGTTGTACTGCCCTGGGGACTGTTTTTAAAAAAGTAGAAAAGTTAGTACAGAGTAAGAAGGGTATAGAGTAGTAATCAGGCAGTACATTGAAGTGAGGGATAAACAGTGAGCTTAGCATGATTACTAGAGAATAGGTACGACGGCTCGTATACAAATGAATAAAGTTTTGGGTACGCTTTCGACAAAACTCTGATTAAGAAAGGCGATATCGAGTTTTGCCGCCGTATTTTTATTGCGTGTTCAAATGCAAAACAATTTATATCAAAACATAGTGGAGCTAAGAAAATAAATCACTCACTCTAGATTTGTTTTGTAACAAATAAAATTTAATATAATATGTTTATTTACGAAAACAATTTATCAGATCCCTTTTACTGTAAAATATTTGTTCCTTGTTATCCTTTTCAAAGAGCAAAACTCGCAGAAAAAGGATTAAATAAATTATTTATCTGTGTACAACACTCAGATGAAACAGAGTATAAAGGTTCATGCTTTTGTATTTTTAATTGAAGCTTCAACAATGCAGCTGCAGGAAAGGAAAATTTTGTGTATGAAAATATTCTCCATTTATGTACACGTCTGTGTGGCCTTACATAAAAAAAAGAAGATTCACTTTAATTTTAATTGATATGTGAGGAAATAATTGGTATAGGAAACGCGTTTGCTTGTGTCTAGTAATAATTTTCTGGGTCATTTGATTACTATGTGCGTGAGTGCATTCGTTACTTGCCCTGCCCTGGAAGCAATATTATGCCGTGGAGTTTTATATCGAGTCGTATAAGCGCCAGGCAATTTTTGTAAGAAATTGCGTGAACGTCACGACGGGCTTTGAATTTTTGAGATGCGTAAGTTCTCGTGCAGCACTCACAGTAGAGTGACAAGTGAGAACTGCGTAGGGCACAGTTCGTTTCCTCTATAATAATGATGTTGTGAATGGCCCTTCAATTCTTGAGCGTCTTCATTGGTGGGCTGTGCTAGTTGCCAGAATGTGGACGTGAATAACAAGTGCAGTTCTGGTTTGCGCAAGCCTGACGCCATGTCTGTAGACCTGTGAGTCGTTTAACAAGTCTTTGCTTAGTGATTGAAAGTACGCCCACGTTAGCGTTTTGATATGAATACATTATTCATTTATTGAAATTTAAAATTCAAAGACTGCAAAGCGACGCATGTTTCTACAAATTTCATGTTCACTCTTTCTATTGCTTGCCTCACGCAATGAAGTATGAACACGCTATATTCCTTTACTGTCATTTCATTATTGTTCTTATGACATTTTTATTTATTTTTTGTTCATGGCTGGGTCCAAGTTTGAATTTTCCTTTTTTTGGAGGTTTAAGTAGTTGGAGACAAAGAGAAAGAGATTAACACAATTTTTATACTACCCTCTACATTGCTTCGTTAATATCACCACAGTGGATCTGCCTGCAGTTTTCGAGTAGTGTTTTGCTTGTGTGCCCTGGCAGTTGCTGGACGCTAGTTCAGCTAGCAACGCATTTGTCACTTGAAATTTTTTTTAGTTCGGTGCAAAGTTTTGAAGGTTTTTGCTACTAACTTTTGGTACCAAACGTCGTACGAAAGTTTGCTGAGTCATCAAGGAGACTTGAAAGTCAAATTTACGCGGACTATATATTAAGCAGCTTAATGGGAGGCGCTTTAGAAAGTATGTGTGCTAGTTTAAAGATATACTGTAGGCGACTAACTTCTGGAAGACACGGAGGTCTCTAAAGATGGCGGCACTCATTCTGTTTAGCTGTCAGGTTTGTTTAAAGACATCTGCCTGCTGCACAGTCCTGCCACGCTCAGCTATGTGGCCTGTGTAGACAACTCTCACTGAATTATTATTATTTTACTGTTATTCTAATACCAATGATGTTTACTAAATGAAGAAAATGCAGCAATATCAAGCTACATCAAAATCTGTCTTTTCTATTAGTCAACTATAAGAAAGGTAGTACCTCAGCCGGAAGCTGCGTTAACAATAGTGCGAAAGCAAAGATAAAACAACAATGCTTATTTTACTGAGGCTGTAAAAGACTCAAGTCTCAGGATTCTACACTTGGAAAACGGGTTTTTTATGTTAAAATGTCCGTACTGGTGTCTGTCCGGGAAGATTGGTCGCCATGAGTGCAATTATTACTATTCCTCACCTCACCTTACAAGATGCAAGTGAGTTGTGGTGGTATTGACAGTGGTCACTAGACACTAGTGCTAGTAATACTTTCAGTTAAAAGACTTATCATACAATGCCTACTTGACTCTTACTTCACTCGTACTCTGGTGTCTGTGCATGTTATGAATTTAATGAAATGTATCTTACTACATATTGGGTTGGCCAAAAAGTTCGTTCGTTTTTTAAAGAGGAAGTTAAAACCAAATTAATATTTATAAACATTTGTTTAGTCAATAAAATAGTTTTCATGTGCATCTACTACTATTTGCCATCTATTCGGTAAGTTTTTAATCCCCTGTTCAAAAATGTAGGCTCTTTATTGGTGAAGAAGATGTCCAAGAAACTTTTAACATCTTCCTCAGAATCAAACTCCTTCTCATTCAATGAATTCTGCGGTAAACGAAACAGATGGAAATCAGAGAGGGCCAAATCTGGAGAATATGGAGGGTGAGGTAAAACTTCCCGCCCAAGCTGCAGCAACTTTTCCCGAGTAGCCAAAGCAGTATGTGGCCGTGCGTTGTCATGGTGAAAAACAACGCCTCTATGATTGGCTAGCTCCGGTCGCTTCTGATGGAGAGCCATGCTTAATTTATCCAGTTGTTCACAGTAAGCCGGTGAATTGATGGTTCTGTTAGCAGAAAGAAGTTCAAAAAAGATGACACCTTTCCAATCCCACCATACCGATAACATCACTTTTTTTGGATAGAGGCCTGCTTTGGGTGTTCTTTATGGGGGATCATTTGCCGTTTTCCACGATCTTTTGCATGTAACATTACTGTACAGGGTCAATTTCTCATCTCCAGTAAAAATGCGTTTCAAAAATGGGTCATTACTTTGCCGTTCCAGCGATGAATCACAATTGGAAACTCTATGCACAAGATTTGCGTCTGTCAGTTAATGGGGAACCCAAACATCTAGTTTAGAAACGTAGCCTAGTTTGTGCAATTCATTTTCTACGCTTGATTTAGAGATCTTGAGAACATAAAATGCATTCTAGAAAGCTGGAAAGATGGCATTTAAAAAGCGAACGAACTTTTTAGCCAACCCAATAGTAACTCAAGAACAAGTCACGTGGCTCGTCCTTGTTAGCATATTGTTCCTTTTTATTCTATTCTATGTTAATTTATGCCATTTGCTTTAAGAGATATGTAGTTAAAATGTTGTACTATTATGTTTTTAAAAAATATCCCACATATTGGGTGTATTCGAAAACTGAGTCAATGTTGACAAAAAAGAAATGCAGCCAAAAATGTGCGACACACTAGGCAATAATAAAATCTTGGGATTCGGATAATTAGACGAACTTAATTGATATATGACTTCCATTGCACTCTATTATTCAAAGTAATTTTACTTATTAAGGGTACTCGAGCTGAAAACTTTATTTTTCTTCGATAACGAGTAATAATTCGTTATTGTCATGAAACGCTTTGGGTTTATTCTTGCTTCGTGTATCGTTCGAGATGAAGTTATATGTTTAGCAATTTATTAAAAATAAATCAGTTTATCTCTTGTAGACGGAAAGCAAATTTTTAATAAAAAATGATGATCAGGATGAATGGTGAGTTCGAATCTTTATGTGCTCAAAGGAACAGAAATAGTAATGTATTCGGGTCGAGTCGTGATGTTTTGACAGGTCATGATGGTACTATGACCAGTAGCTTGATCGTCTGATTTAAAATAGTTTGAAGTTTCTGTTGAATAGCGAGTGACTTTGTGCTGGCGTTAAAACGAATTGCTTCTGCTGTAAAAATGACAAACACACTGGAAATGGAATCAATGGAAATGACACTCAGCAAAATGGTTCTCACCAGCGACGAAAATGACTTGTGTTGCCGGAGAAAGTTCCTCTCCAGCAGTGGCTGAAGCGCGCTGGACCGATGACAGTCTTTCCTACCATCTGGAAATGTTCTCTGACGCATTGGAAATAGTTCATCTCTGAATAAAAATGGCTCTATAGGAAATGAAAGTGGCCAGCTGGCACTGATTGGAAATTATTCTCCTGCGTCGAGGGACAATTTTCTCTCTATTGAAGCTCTATCGTTAACATACTCTTTGATTTTAATTTTCCAGATTTTATGCAGGATTGTAATTGTTTCATTACTGGCTTCTGTATGCTTCCTTGATTGAAATTTTGTAAGGAAATGATGTGATAAGTTTTTATGCTGGTGAAATATTGTTTGTATATGAAATGAAGCAATTTGCGATACTTGCATTCGCATGTGAATCATTTGTGGTTGTAGTGTCATAGACATAATAATAATAGTGTCATAGACTGGTTATTAATATTTCTGTGCGTAAGCATCAGAATTGCCTATAGACCATATATCAGTGAAATATGGTTCACGCACTGGTAAAATACTGTTCAGCTGAGTTTAGGATTGGATTTACAATCAGCTAAAATATTTATTATCCATTTATATTTGTTATTCTGAAATATTTCTCTACAATAAAATGCTCATTTTATAAGAGCTCTTAAAATAATTGTTATTATAAGCTAAATCTCCTTAGTATCGCATTATTTTTTGACCACTACACTCTGTTTTGCACGATCAATCTTATGACTGGAGTTCAAGAACTGAAGATCAAGAAAGTGTTCTGGACTCGTGCTTGCGCTTCATGTATAAAACAGCAAAAACTTCCATCGTTGCTCAGAAGGTCTGAGTTAATTCTCAAAGGTTTATGTTCAATAATTTCGGGGTTTCCAAGCCTAATTACTGAAAAAGCGTTTGAACAGAAGCAGAGAGGCTCAAAAATGTCTGGAAATAAAAAATGGCGACCCGCATTTTCCACACAGGAATGTGAATAACCCGTGAGGTGCAGTAACCCCGTGAGGTGCAGTAACCCCGTGAGGTGCAGTAACCCCGTGAGGTGCAGTAACCCCGTGAGGTGCAGTAACCCCGTGAGGTGCAGTAACCCCGTGAGGTGCAGTACAGAGCAGACTGCGGCGTCCAGTTTTTAGTGATTATTGAGCTTACACGCTCAGGTATAGGGGGCGGCAACATAACTTCCTTTTTTAAAAGCTAGGTGTTGCCGCACCTAGTTTTGTGTGGATTATATTAGTCCCAGGACACGGAACTTCATAATCCCAGCATGCCATTCCACAATACGCAAACCAAGACATGGGGCTGTATAAGCGGAAAATACGTACAGTGGTGGGAGGATGACCTCCAAACTAGCAAAACAATATTTTTAACCTAACCTAGCACTGAGAGGGGACGACAGCTTGAGTTTTTGCTGAATATGTTGAAGCATGTAGTATGTATGGAAATTTATTCAAGATGTTTACCTCAGCAGTAAAATTAATCCATATAAGGGAAAACATCAAGCTGTCATTCTTGAAATGGTGCATTTTAAATGAAATTAATAAAACGTTTCTGATATAATAAATAAGTTGCTAAAGTCTCGGGACCCTGAATCTGTTGAAGTTTAAATTTTGAGGTCATGAACTGTTAAGGTCAGAATTCAAATATCGTTTTTGTGAGCAGTGGGACAAATAATAATAAGGCATTGCTTGGTTTTATTTTTTACTATTCTGATCTTCAGATTCATAAAGAATATGAAAACGTTACTTTAATACAGTGCCTTCATGACTGCCAAAATGAAGTCATAGAAACAGGTGCTCGGATCTGCTAATGATATCTTTTTGGTTGGGAGAGACTGATCAGAATGTAATTATTTTGTCATTGATTCGCACAATTATGATCATTTGATAGTTGTCTCTTATTGCCGGGCCAAGTTTAAACTACATCTACTTGTTACGCTCCGACCAACATACCCTCAGGTAATACAATGAACTATTAGTGTCATTATTCTTTAAAACTTCCATCTCTTCCAGTATAACAATCCCACACTTGTTGTTCCTAAATGACATCATACATCGACATATTATAATTGAGATTCTACAGTAGACGTGATATAGCAATAGTCTACGGAAACTTTAGCGAGTGTTTCGATTTCAGAATGAGTTTTAGCGACAACTCATTTGTTTGCATCTCAGGATAAATTCTGTTCTTCCTGAACAAGTTTACCTTTGATATTATCATCCAGTTGAATTGTAACATCTGTTAACACAACAGCATCAACTATCTCTAGGCAAGATACACGTGTTACTCCTCTAATTATGATACATTGTTTAGAGTACTGTCATTACGGTGTTTATTTTTCCACCCTGAATACAAACATAATTAACAAAGTCATCATGGTCAGTTACTTCCACGCCTTTGTTAAAACTAGGCCACTTTAATGTATTGATCGAATTACCATACGTATTGGTATGGTAATTGAGGAAATAACACTATGGTATTTTTATGGAACATACAGGAATGATCGTCATGGTTAAATGACACCTAATTTAGAAATTACAATGAAAATGAAATGATTTCAAATGAAGTTTTGTACACAGATTCTAACGAACATTATCAATCAATGTAATGAAGGAAATTGAAACACATTGTTCCCAAAACATTTATTAACAATATTATGAAATCAACCCATGCAAGAGTATTTAGTACATTGATTTAATATTTGGTTGCATTCATATTTTGGACTCAATCCACGTAGAGTTCTTCAAAGAGTGGAAACTCATAAAAAAGATAATCTGCGACACACAGCAGACATACTTCAATTTTGTTTATGTCGGACTTACAGTCGGCTATAAATGTTGATGGAGAGCTGCTTTAAATTCACATATTTCTGTTGATGCTCTTATAAAGCACCATGGCCAGGCCCGGTATGTATGAGTCAAGGAGAAAGTATACACAGTTAGTAGCGAAACTAATCGTACACCAACCAATCTTTAATAACTACAATCATTTCTTAGAAGTTAATGATCGAATGATTCCACATTCTTTATATATTATTAAGTACATGCAAGGAATTTAAGATTCAGCTTTCAGAGCGACAGATTATATTTAAGAAAATCATCACGCAAAAATGATTTTAAAAATATTCGCACAGTTAAAACAGGGGAACACGACGGAATTATTAAGTCAATAGAATAACCTTTCATTTTGAAAACTGCTATCAAACGGATTTAATACTTTTAAATCAAATTTGAACCCGTTTGTGCTGGGATATTATTTTATTTTTTCGCTAAATCTATAGAATTAATTTTTTGTTGTATATGAATGCAATGTGGACAAAACAAATAGTAGTGTTATTTCTTGCGAAAAGTATAAGCTCAGTTTGCTGGATGAAACTGATATGCAAGAGAAGGAAAAATGGATGTTTGCTTTGGGTTGCTAAAAAACCTGAAATATTTGAACCTGAAACATGAACCCAAAAAGAGAAACCTGTTACGCCACAGAGTTTGCGTAGTCTGAACATGATCTTTGTGATGCAAAGCTATGCAAAATGCGTGAGTTTGCGAACACCCATTCAGCTCCGGAAGTTGAAACCCGCAGATATGTTTGAAACAAGAAACGATGCTTGGATGATTATGGGGACATTCCGAGAAGTTATGGGAAAGCATTATTCAAGAAGGCAGAGAGGACCGGCGCTGCTTTGCGAGTACGATTCATTTCTCTCTGAATTTAGCACGTCGTTTGCGACTTGTCGTAAAAATGTTCTAATGATTTTCTCGTACATAATAGCCAGCATACTTTCCAGCAAATCTCTCTGGCCTAAAGAACACGCTCGTGTGAGAGAGAGATAAGATTTTCGAACGAGAATTCACAGTTCCAGTGTAGGTTCATTATGGTCGTTGGAGCTTTTTAAGAATCGTATGAGAAGAAAATATTTAGTATTAAGAACTAATTATCTTCTTTCAACTATTATTTACATTGTAGGCTTAAATTCACAGTTTTTTACATTTTCACGCGCATGGTAAGAAGAGTAGGTTCTGTTTTTATAGCAGTGCAGGACGTACTGGTGTATTCTCGCTAAAAAGAGTATCATTAAAGCAGTGGTTCATAACCGTGAATGCTCACCTCGTCTGAGACTGAGGTACTGGATCGTAGAGACTGAGAGGATAGGGACCCATTAACGAACCCATTAGTAGTTAGGATTAGTTTATTAGAAAAACTCTAGTACAGTGGCTAGTGATCTAGCATAAAGGTTTACATTTGAGAAGTTATGCAAATCGCTGCCATCATCATCTTAGGGAAATGCATACTTAGAAATCGATTGGATTTCCAACACGTCATGTACGATAATAGCATTCAACACCGAAATGCCAAGGTTTCATATAACGAACAGAAAACTGTATCACAAAATCACTAAGTTTGTTACTCAACCATAGTCATCCACAACGCACTCTCCACACCTCACTGTCTTTTGCAGACAAGAAAGGATTCATGTTCTAGAAGGGAATATGAAAACTGGTTGAGTGTTTGAAACCAATGCGTGTCAGGGAAAAATGTTGAGAATCACAGTGCTGGACGGACTGCTGCCTTTGACTGCGTCCACTAACCAGTTCACCTGGCAGCTCGATTTCTGAGGTTCACTTGTGGAATTGTGGAACAGTGAATTCTTCTACTTATTGTGCCTCTCACCGGCATGCTTTGAAAACTTAGCATTTCTTAATAGGTTCAGAGTAACCATACAGCGTTCAACTGCGAGCGCAACACATCTTCATGCAAGAGGATGCAGCGAAGTTAGATTTACAATAAAGTAAGCTAGGTCTCTCACGGGTTTGTCTTCTTTATCTGTCTCATTGGGAAGGCGGATGTGCCGTATGTACTAGAATTTATTCTTTCTCTTTGGTTCGCAGAGATCGTCGCTGCTAGAGTTAAACAGTTTTGAACTTTTGTATACGAATGTTTACACCGTATATTTCAAGCTTTCACCTGAACAATTGTTTGTGAATAAATTCACAACTGCTGTTCGAAAACAAAACAAGTGTGTTCATCGGGCCCACATCCCACGCCCCCTTCCACGCTTCCCCACGCTGCTGTCTTCTGTAAGACTCCCTCTTGTCGGAGGCAGTCGAGTCAGTCTGAGAAACATTCCAGCTTTATTGTTCCGGAAAATATTCGCAAAATTAATTCTTTGTCTTTATATCCTAAACTTTTTAAAAGTATAATGTTTGACATTTAAAGTATATTGTATGAGTTAAATTTTTGGGTTCCTTCTCAGTCTGATGACTAGCGTCAGGAGTTGCTTGCACCAACTGTTTTTGACCAGAGGGACTAGTAAACTACATTACTCTAATAGTTCGAGCAGTCAAGTATTTACTTTTGATTAATATAAAATTTGGTTGTCGTATTATGTAAAGTTTAATACGAGTAGCAGTCTACGTAGAGTTTCTTAATATTCACTAGTCTTAATTACTTTCACAGATTCGGAGTAAATATCTGAGTGAAAATTTCACATACCGATTTAAAACTAATTAATAAACTGTGCCATTTCTTCGTTCGAAATTCGACTAGCATGGCTTCACTTTTACGATAAAATCGTAGTCAGAAACTGCAGGAAGCCTATAAAGTCGACTCTTCACCTGAGCTACATATAAAAGAAGCAATGCGTGAATGCCAGCGCTAGTGTGATGCTTAACATGGCAGAAGAACGAGACAGCATGAAATCTCATGATAGCTTACAGTGAATTCGATCATTTGAATTTAGGTCAAGAGACTAAATGAATTAATGAGTTGTTGTAGTTTGGATGTTTTCAATCGAACGAAAACATATTTTTTTCAGTTATCTATTCTGATTACGCCGCACACTCATTGTTTGAGCGGTGTTAGAAAATGTGACCTACAATTTTCTCGATAGCACGAGAATTGTGGGATTCCAAATTGAGTGTTATTAATTAGTAATTTCAGCTCCGTATTTCCCAGTACTGCCTCATAAAATACTTACAAGAAGTACATACATAAATTAAAAATTATTTATCTATAGATTATCGTCATGCTAACTTGAAATGAAGCTTTAACTCTGGAACGACGGATATAAATAATCAGCATCGGAGACTAGGTGAGCCTATGAGACCCAGTCACTTTTCAATTATTTTCTTTCAAACTACGTACCAGAAAAGTCATATATATTTGTTCTATTGATATTATTATTAAGTAAGGTTCATGAATACACTATTAGACAAATGTAAAGCATATATTTGAATAAATAACAGATATACCTTTATTTGTTAAAGAAACACACAAAATAATAAACAGTAAATAATAAATCGTTCAATTGTGCATTTTACAGATAAATTCATTCAGTATAATCATTAAAAGGAAGAAAAACTGAATGTGAAAAAATGCTAAACAATATTTGGAAAAATAAAAAATTATTGCAGTGTTTGATACAGTTTTGACAAAACATTACACTATGTTCGCAGCAAATATTTTCTTCACATTTATGTCAGTACATCATAGATTTCCTGCACCTGTTGGGAGGACACACATGACACCGTTTTCTTTTCTTCGTAACAGGTGAAGATGAGCGCGAGGCTACAGATGAAGATAACTGTGGCTCCTCAACTGAAACACCAGCAAGTAACTTGACTAATTTTATGTGTAGTTTTCGTTGCCTAAGATTCCTGATACTTTTGGACGCTTGAAGTTCCAGCCAGATAATTATTGCATTCAGTAGATTGATGTCGATCATATTGAAAAATATCACGATCGGCCATCTACGTGTCATTTGTTAGGTGCTGTAGCATTGCACCATTTGATCATGCGTATTAACTCCTACTTTTGTGGAATTGTAATATCCCATTATTTCTGGCCTGTTTTCTGTTGTCAATTTGTCATTGTGCATGGTATTTAGTAATGCCACTACTTCTCCTTTCTGCAGTAAGAAATAATTGTTTCATCTCTCTGAAAACCATACATGGTAGTGTAAGGGTTTCTTCCTTATGGATTTGTGAAGGCCACAAGTAATTTAGTTATTTTTTTTTCAAATGGTTCCAACTCATGTAAGTTTCTGCTGTAAAAGCTCTCTTCCTAACTGCAAGCTGGTAAAGAAATTATCACACGTAATATTGCGGCCGCTTTTCTTGTATGAGTCAGACAGTTGTAACACAACATCAGTGTCTAGGTTGGAAGCTCTTGGCTCATTGACTTCTTTACCCTTGTAAACATCTAACTTCAATGCGTAGCTTGTTTAGCTATCACAGATAACCCAAAACTTTATTCCGTACTTTCCGGGTTTTGAAGGTAAGTGCTGGCGAAAGGGGCACCGTCCACGGAAAGAAACGAGCTGTTCGTCAACAGTTAAATTAACGCCAGAAACAAAAGCATCTCACAAGGTACTATTCCACACGTCGATTACGTTTCTCATGGGTTGAAATTTATCCGAAGATCATTTGTTTTCTTCTGTCCGCAGTCTCGTTAAAACGCATAGTACGTACAATTTCCTGAACCCGATCCCTTTTAAGGTTTTGTTGCAAATTGGACGGCCATCCAATTTATTCTATACCTGGGAAACAGGCTCATTTTTTGATTTGTAAACTTCAGTAAGAAGGAGGATACTAATGATCTTGTTTAATTATTCTTTGTCCAAAGTTTTCTACTACTTTTTAAATTTTTTATTCCCTCCTATATTTGAGTAGGTGCAAATTTCTTCTAACAAAGAATCTCGGAAGAAGAGAAAGAAAGCATCAGCTAAGTTACCTACATTCTTCTGGGCATAGTTTGTAGGACCTCTCTTTTCACGCACAATGTTATGATCTCACAGGCGTCCTAGTGATGATGTCTGTGGAATATCTGTCCAGGTTTCTGCATTGCTTTTTGATTTGAAATTCGATATATTACTGTCATCCATAGCAGGGGTTTCCTGACTTCATTTATTATCTTCATCTTCAGAAGATTGCCGATATTCGTGGTTTAATAAAACTTCGTCAGCTTCACCATCGTCTTTAGATGGGATATAATCGTTATCTTCTCCATCCTTGCAGCTGTCGTCTTCATATTCAATCAATAGCCTTATTTCTTTATTCGTCTGACCTGCACGAGCTATGTTCTCAGTCGCACCACATTCCAGCAATGAAGAAAGCCTAATATTGTGACTACTTCTCCCAACCTTTATATAGGCACTATTTCGTACTACATGTTACAACATGTACTGGTATTCAGGTAATAAAGCTCTGTGTACAGGCTACACATTAGAACATGTTCTGACACGCAGCACACGCTACGTGATGCAACAAACACTTGTTTCATTCTAGAGAAAGCATGGGCTTCGGAAGCCCACTTCGTTAAATATGTTATATTTTTCTTAACTACAATAAAATTTTAAGTTCATTATTTAATATTTTTGTGTTATGATCATGATTAAAATGCTATTAAAGTCTTAGAGTTTCAGTCTCTAAAAATTATTTAATAACAATTACGGGCTTGTTAATTTTGATACTGGGCCTCTCAGGCTCACTTCGTCATTCCAGGGTTAATTGCGCTGCTAAAAGATAAAAACTTGTTCCAGCTGCTTCTATCAATTTATTAATTACAAGCTGCTTTGGAAGGGACTACCATTCTTAACGGATATTTCTTTCAATAAGCATTACGGCTTAAGAAGTCAAAGTGTGTGTGTGTGATAAATATTCTCTGGTATTATTATCATTGTTACTGAATATTTTCTCAGTTAAACATTTTTGCTGATGCATCCATAATAATGAAGGAAGCACTAATGATGAGTTTTAAGTATCGGTTGTTGATGCTGCGTATCTTCCTCTCGGCTAATATTCCTAATTCCAAAGTAAATTTAGAGCTCTGCTCTTTAACATTTCCCTAATTTGCTGTAATGAGTTTTGTCTTCATGATAGATTAGCTGTCTATTTTATGAATATCTGTATATTTAGTTAATTTATCGAGTTACAAATTTTTTATGAAACAAGACAAATTGGCTTACCTCAGTTTCAGCATAGCGTGTATTTATTTTACATTCTCACCATGGTTACTTTCATGCTAATTTTCTTAAGCTTTTATTGCCATTTGTGTCGTCTACCTCGAAAACTGGCTTTGACAATTGTTCTGGTGTGTCACACCTGTGCAAGTGTGACTGAACGTGCATGCATTGCTACCTGTTAATTTTTTATAATCTTTACTCACTGAGGCACAGCTTGAGGTCTGCTTCACTCGGGCCTATCTGCACTTGCGTTGTCACACCAGCGCGTAGTTAGGTTCTCTAAAATAAAGGGACTGTAACATAGTTAAGTGTTGAGGGAGAAGTTCATAGGAAACATGAGAGTTAAAATAAAGCGACTGTAACATAGTTAAGTGTTGAGGGAGAAGTTCATAGGAAACATGAGAGTTAAAATAAAGCGACTGTAACACAGTTAAGTGCTGAGGGAGAAGTTCATAGGAAACATGAGAGTTAAAATAAAGCGACTGTAACACAGTTAAGTGCTGAGGGAGAAGTTCATAGGAAACATGAGAGTTAAAATAAAGCGACTGTAACAGTTAAGTGCTGAGGGAGAAGTTCATGGCAGATCCGAGAGCTGAAATCCATTGAGCGCTAATAAATGTTTCTAGTTTATCGACTTAAGGTTTTAGCTCTCTCCTGCTTGGAACATTCCAATTTTCCATCAACCTCAATGCATCATGTCATTGAACTACAGATCATGGAGGTGACATACTGTACACCATGCTACGTTTTCTGACTTCAGTTCGAGTTTTGCGGGAGGAGTTTGAAAAACTATCTTATTAATCGATATGTAAGCATCTGGGTAACTATCTGTGTCTATGCGAATCTATGTGTTAATTCTATGTTAAATTTGAAGTATTTAAAGAATTCAAATAACTAGTTCGAAGATGTAAGTATATATATTTTACGACTAGTACTATATATTTACAATACGCACCTTACATACATACGAGTATATTACTCGACGCAGGTCAAGTTGGATCCTCTGCCCCTTCCAGCTTTGAATTCGTTTTATTTTGTTCAATCATTGCAGCGATACATCATTTTCATCACATTTCAAAACTGTACACTATGAACAATTCCATCTCAAGAACTTATTAGACACTAAAATTTTATCTCAGATGTGATCGTTTTCTAAAAATTGGATAGTCGTGCCTGTATATCCTCATCATAAGGTTTTTCAACTAAAATCTGTGAAGATTATGTGTACAAGATAGAACTCGAACTGTTACATGAGAAGTTATGTTGATAACCATGAGGCATATAGAGTACTCTTTCGGACAGTATTTTAGTAATGTATATGTTTTTTCAAAAACTTCTAACTTTAGGCAGACGTACGATCAACAGATTAACGGATTCATTTGAATAACTCTTCTTTATCGATGTTAGTCAAGTTATTGAAAGAAAATAGATGTAATGTCAATGTATTGAATTAAACAGTAGTGAAGAAGTTATATCATTGTGCAATTCTTGCAGTGCGTATTGCGCATCTTCTTTGAGCCGCCCATGTTTGTGTCCAACTCATCGCATAATTTATTTGATTTAAATAAACGGATACAAGGTGAATTCAAGTTCTGGTGAAATTTTTTATTAGTAGTCACTTATCAGTAGTCATTCTACGCCCACATGATTTGGAATTGACTTTGTTTTGCGATTTAGTAGACAATTTTTGACCCCTAAGTCTGTGACTCTTCGTACAACTTTTTCCCCCTATTTAGTAAGATGAACATTTTTAGAGACTATGCTAATCCATTTAGGCGTGAGTGATTACACTAAATTTAAGCTTATGATTACTTATCACCATCTTCAATAACAGTGAGGCGGTGTATCATCATTCTCATTATACTGTCGACACTCATCACTTTCAACAGCCTAACCTCGTCACAACTGTAAATATGTAAAATATTTTTCAGTTCCGTAAAATGGTAAAAAACATTTTTCCCTGTTCCTACAAAAAGTTTCATCGCTTCTTTATGCAGTATATTCTTCTCTTCAACACTAGAGGCTAACAGTTAGACAGCTCTCTCTCTCTAACTAAATCTTTCTGTGTTGCCTGGTTGAAGTTTTCACGTTCTTTGGTTGATGTATCCACTAACTTTAGATCACTGACATGTTCATGATTTTTTATCTGATTTATAGAAGTCACTTTTATCTTCCAGTGATGTTAGTTCGGCAAAAATAAGCACTAGTATTTTATCTGAGTGAAGCAAGGGATGAATTATTGAATCCAAATATATATTTCTACCGAGTGTCCTTGCTATGACCAGAAAGCTTTGTTAGGCCAAGTTAGTAATCATCCACGGGGTTCTTTTGTTTCCGTTAGATTTTAGGAATGTTGACGCTAGTTGTTTCTTTCTCTTTCTTCATTAGTGTAAGAAAAATATTTGTTTTACCTGGAGAACTTTTTCAGAAAAATTATTTCCGAACCCTCTTCGAACTCGTTCACAGTTTACTTTCAATTTGAAGATTTTTAAGATTCGTTTACGTTTTATTAGATGCAGCTTCGGCTTCATTAAGAACCTAAATTATTAATGAGCTCTTCGTAATATAATAATTCGTAGCTGATAGCCGTCGGCGCCAGCGGGAAAAATATGAGATAGAATTTGACTGAAGGTGTGCTGCTGGAGATCACATGAAACAGAACTGGAGAGAAGTTTTATAGAAGAACTGGAGAATATAGAAATGTGTGTTGTGCATATATTGTATGTATGTTGATGGTTATTATTGTAGTTTATTTAGTTCTTATTGATCTACTTAGAACTCTAGTTCCTTATGCGCTGCGTCTGTGATGAAGCGTTGCGTGTTACATGGAAGAAGATGCTAAAAAGAAATTTTGAGTAATCGCCATGGAAAGTTTGCTAAATGAAAAATCCCATAACATAATTAATTATGATTACATCAATGTGTTCATGGTCTCATTTTGTAGGTTAAATACTAAATAAAAGTTGATTGTAAGATCTCAGCCCCATAGAAAATGGAATTTTTGCAATTGGCGTTTTCGCTCCTGTAGCTCGGAGCGCCTCATATATCTTGTGATACAATGTGATCATTATGATACATTCTGCATTCCTCAAAAGTGTGTACAGTTTCGTTAAGACGAGGACCTGTGACTTTTTCAAAGCGTTTATTGTCACTGTTTTTTTAAATTGGTGTTGGCCACTCTTGGTTTAATTTTTATTCCTGACCATTATCATGATCATAATTTTTTTTAGTTAAAATGAAAAAGACATTGATAAGTTTCAATTTGAACCTAAAATATTAGGAATTAAATAAAGTGACATTTTTGAGCAACACCCTATTAAGTGATTTTTACTTTTGACAACGATAGTGTGAGATTATACGTATATTTCATTCATACGTCTACTACTCGGACGGGATCGGTGTCAATGACCAGGTTAACACTAAAACAAGAGTTGGACATCATGCTTAAGTCAATGAAACATCAATCAAGCCTAAGTATCTAAATCACGCACTGGTGCTTTCATCACGTACACGCACCTCAACCACACGCAGACTCCAGGAGTAAAGAAGGGTGGAAAAAGGAGGAGTAACAGTCATTCTCAGTCATCAATTCTTAGTTAACCAGACAGTTCCCGTGGAAATTCTACGATTTAGATTTGAATACTTACAAATAAGTCAAATCTAAATGTCGGAATTTCCACGGGAACTGTCTAGTTATTATTATATTCTTGGCTCAGCACAATAATCACATGACTAGCGATACACCTAAATACAAGGTGTCTCCAAAAAGTATTTACATTTATTTTTAAAAGGCTGTTGTTTGATCAATACTGGTGCTTGGAGGCTTGATTAGGTCTCATTCGAAATAGCAAAATTTAAACTTTTATTTTGTATCCAAAATATGTTATTACCCCTCTTATGTACACTTTATGAATACCAGTAGTATTTAACTGCAGTCTTTTAGAAATGTATACATTTTTCGAGGACACTCTGCCTAACTCTATTGTTCATATAAATATGATTCTTGGTACGTAATAATTGTGTGACTCGCTATACACAATGATGTTCCGAATCCATTTCCAGATCATATTAAATGTTATCAGAATATGTTTAGCGTTACGTCGAGGACAAAAGATTACAACTTATTTATTCTGCTACGTCTATCAGTGTCAGACTTGGAAACACGATAGAAATAACTTCCCTAGGGTTCTGAGTACAAATTTCGAACAATCATTCGTACTGCACCCTGGAACTTTAGTTTTTAATCGAACTTGGTGCAATAATAGGGGAGTCAGATGCAGCGAAGTTAGACAAGTTTCTTTGACAGCTGTCAGTCACTGCTATGGAAATGTACAGGTTTGTAATGGCATCGATGATCGATAATCTGGCTGGCGCGCCAGCAGCACTAGAGGAGGCTTGGTTCAGGGCAAGTGTTACGACGTGCAGGTGGAGGTGCAGGTGTGAAGGCATGCACTGGCTCGTCAGATGTGGCGAGGTTTTGAGGACTTGTGGTAAGATTCCTCACTGGAGATTGGCTGCAGGATTCCTCAGTGTATAATGCAACTTTATTCTGTTTTGATAATATGCATAGAGAGCTATGACACACCTCACATTAATGCAAGGTAGTTCTTCTAATGCTCACTCATGTTTTCGTATGTTTTACATTGTGAATTTCAATTCAATTATTGTTTGGAAGTCAGTAGTGCACCAGCTTTAATTAAACGAGCAACCTGAACAACTTTTACAGACGAAGCACCCTGTTTCAAAGTAAGAATGACTGTATGAAAGAGAAACACAAAATTGTTGAAGCATCGCTCTAAATATGATACATGACCAGCACACTGAGCGTTAAGGTCACATAAGCATTGCAAAAAAGACAGCGAAAGTGAGATAGCGATAGAAATATCTAGGTTTTTTATTTAAAATTATAATTCAAACAATTATAACTCATGAACTAATGCAAGGGTTGTTTACTGAATCTTGCTCTTTCTTTTTTGAATTCACAACTTCTACTCATAGTAATCTGTAAATGGAAATGATCATTTATGTTCATTGTTTAGATTGAACACGAAGGTAGCCTGATTCTGTGCCTGCATAATTAATGCTGCAAAATTAGTACGTATCTAGCGTTAAAAATAGGGGAATAGTTTATTGGCAAAAAATACGAACATTTTTTCCTTTAGCTCACTGTTGTTCCCTTGATCTCTATTGCTGTCTGTTAGTAAGAAATTTCTCTGAGGGAAAGCTGGGAGTTGGAGTGGTACCGGGAGAGCTGGAGTTGGAGTGGTACCGGGAGAGCTGGAGTTGGAGTGGTACCGGGAGAGCTGGAGTTGGAGTGGTACCGGGAGAGCTGGAGTTGGAGTGGTACCGGGAGAGCTGGAGTTGGAGTGGTACCGGGAGAGCTGGAGTTGGAGTGGTACCAGGAGAGCTGGAGTTGGAGTGGTACCGCACACCTGCGGTATGAATTCTTGTGGATCTCTGTCAGAGGCTTTACAGTACATGGAAAATCATATTCCTTATTTTAAGTTGCATTGTGAGATTCAAGAACATGAGAGTACATACAAATACTGTTCATCACGTAACGTGAAAAGCATCACGTTCGTATAACAGCTTACGATATGACAAATTGATGCACATTAACATGAGACGCTTTTATTGGTATTACTGTATTTATTCCCAGAATATTTCTCGGTAAGGCTTGCAAAGCGTAATCTTAGTGAGAAGTAGAGGTGACATGAATTTTAACTAAGCTAACTTTCCAATTAAACTTCAGGAATAAAAAACAAAGATTTATCCAATTTTCGACACAAAAAAAGCCAGTTTCTTTTAATTCACCTTTTTGTTTCACCCTTGTTATCGGCAGCTTAAACTTTCTTCGAGGTAAAGTGGCATTTTGTTCGCGTAGTGACCTTTTTCGTACGAGGTACTCGGGAATAAGTTGTCGCTCGTGAAAAGTTGGTAATTTAGGCAAGGCAAAACTTTCAGAAAAAACCTTGTAGTGTGACTTGCTGATTGACAGGTAGGCTGGCTGGCAAGCGTCTTGGGCACAACTCTGGCAAGCGTCGTCTCCTCGAAAACATTGGCGTAATTAGCATGCAGAGGACCCTCTGTTTAAATTAGCAAGACGGTTTAATGAACTTCCTGGGGTGTACGCGAGTCTCAAAGAGAACAGAGTAGGGCTTCCAGGAAACAATGGTTCGTATGTACATAGTCTACTTCAAAGAATGAAATGAGAAAATCGTTGCCAAAATTGCATTTGTTACGGAAATTATTGCTATGAAGAATAATTGTTGATGTTGTTGCTAAGATTGTTGATAAAATTTTAAGCTAGACCTTACTAATCGCATAGAGCGTGTAAAGTTCGGAAATTACGTGCATGTTTCGGTTTCCTATTCTTACCACACGATCGTCAATATTTCCATATTTTACTGAAGCTTGTCCCTGAGTGAAAATCTAAAAGGAAGCGGAAAATAATCTCTTCTCTTAGATTGTTGATTATATAATTTAAAAAAAACCGCATTGAGTCTATTTAGTTTCATAATTCGTGTATCGACTCTACTCTAATTCTCTGACACCAAATAAGCTCGACTGAGCGCTTCAATAACACTGGGGAACAATTTGAAAAAATATCTATTGAGTTAGACTTTTATTATGATTAAAGGTGAAAGTGGCATGCTGATTCTAAAATTGTAGTCAGTTCATTTGTGCAAGTTCTCTATCATGTATTACTTCGTCCACTATTACAAAATCCGTCCGTGTGAGATAATTCCACAACTTCAGGTTGTATTTGATTTAAGCGGGGTCTTCAAGAAGATAAATTAGAAAAATAAGATTTTTATTAATTTTTTGCATAACCTGCACTAGGCGGTTTTTGAGAATCGAAATAAAATTATATATTTTCCTGGCCATAGTGTGAAACCCAACCTGCCTAGTGTTTTGAACAGTGTTTTGTTGTTTTAATATTAATAGGAGGACATCCATTGTTTCACTGCCAAATGGAATCGAATGATTGTTCATAGTTTACAGGCTCTGATTTCTGCCTCATTGCTGAACAAAAGATTCTGATATGCAAGTGAAAGGAAACTGGTGTAGTAGAAGCTAGGCAGTTATCCTGTATGCATTGAAGAGTCCCTGGCTTGTTAATAATAGAACAAGGGAGTAAGCTTGTTTGACAGGTTTCAACAGATACACCCATGAACTTGGCGATGTCGTTCGCTTGTTTGTGAAGTTCGTTTTCACCATACATGGTTGAGAGGCCACGCAGCTTACGTGCTGATCAAATCGTAATTTGGAAACATCAATTGAAAACGGCAAGGTTTCTGGCAATTCCGTAAGATTTGGTTGGGATGACATATGGTGGTTGATCCTGTGAGTCTGCCGACGTTCGCTAGCGTTTTGATTACCTTCTAATTGTGGCTAAACATGATGAGATTATCTTGTTTATGTTATATATGCTGTGATTTGCTCTCCATTTTTTGACCACATTACTAACAATCTAAATGTTCATATTTGGGTTGAACTCATTGAAAAATACTTCATTCATTTTGGTTGGGGATTTACTTGCTTAGCACTATTGAACAACGAAAATACGCTGCGCACTGGTAAGTTGACCCATCTTCCAAGTCCATGTTTTGTGAAATATTAATAGCAATGGTAATGGACTGATGAAATAATCTAGATATCAATTGTTTCGCTTTTCTACGCTAATTATATTTGTTAAGTTACAAACAAGCGTTTACTTTCCATATTTTTTTCGTGTCGCATTATATAAAAGGAAGTCCACAGTCTAGCGCCAAGAATTGAACTTTTTTCTGCCATGAACGGATACGGTTAATGAACCAAATTGATGTTTTCTGGGAAGAAGTGAGTGCTTAAAGTAAGAAACGGGAAAAATGCTTTATAGGGCGGATTGGCTCTGAATTTACCAGGACACTCTAAATATGTTGACAAAGAAATTCTGTTCGCGTTCACAAAACTGATGTGCCTCACACTCGGATATGCAGATTTTTGCGACTCAATTCGCCCGTGCACTCAACACAGCACTCAGCAGAGCGAGTGAGACCTGGGAGTCACCCATGCAGCGAGGCAAAACTTTACAGAAGAAGTTTGGGCGGCCCAATTTTAGGTGCCTGAAAATATAGCTTCTTGTGAGGCTGCGAAAGATCAACTCAACTTACACACTTATCTTGCTTCTCTACACAGAGCAAAAGTGACGGTGGAGCTGATCGGCACAAGTTTGTTAGCTAATTTTTGCCCAGTTTTGGTTCTTGTTTGATGGGGCTAATGCTGCCTTTGTAACTAGAAAACTGCGTTAAAAATTCAATTAAAAGGTCTAGGAAACCTTAAATTTAAGGCAAAGCGTATTGAACTATTACTTAGAACTTTTATTATGACTGAAAATATAAAAATTTTACATATTGCCTCCTGGTAGAAAAATAAAAATAATGTTTTTTCACGTCTAATTAAAAAAATGTAAAGCCTCATATTTCTACCACATTGATATTAATTAATCGTTCTGAGGGACAAACTATTCCATTAGTTAAGTAGTGCGGACGACTTTCATATATTTTTGGAGTATGTATTAAATAAATATTTTTAAGTAGTTGACATTACTACATCTGCTGATTTATGCAATGGTTGACTTCACACTGCATGTGGGAGCTGCATCTACTCAAACCAGGTGTAAGATTGGCTAGTCCGGCATATAGCATCACTCATGAGGCGTGGAGTAGGAAACGCTTAAGTCTTCATCTCGCAACGCTTAGAACAGAAAAAACAGACAGCGTCACTTGTAATTATGGTTGCTGCGTCGTGGACTGTGCAGGTGGCCTGGACGGGCAACTAAAGGTCTCTTCTTATGAACGAAGATTCCTGTAATCTTTTAGCAGTCCCAGACAATTCGTTGGTTCTGACTACAAGTTTTTTACAATATAGAAGTGCAAAGAATATACTGATGTGAGACCCACAGGTGGTACTCAGACGTTTAAAGAGAGACGCTTTGAGTACCACGTGTGGGTCTCTGACTGTGAAAATATTACATATATGCTGTAATGATTCAAGGAATCATGAGTATTAGCAGAAACCCGTGTAGATTACACGTTTTCAATAATTAACTCACTTTCAAGCATATTAGGTTAAGTATGAAGGAAATGTATTTTATAGGCATTCATTGAAATGGAAAGATTCCTGAAATAATTACTGTAATTTGAAATCAAATTTTTCTGCAATGCAAAGTTTTCATATAATTCAGTTTACGTTAGGGTAAAAATATAATTTTGTTTGAATATTTTATATACAATTTCACTATACAGTACACAGTTTTCGACAATTTGCAAATCCTTGAAACACATATTGTTATTGGCAACACATATTGAAACAATATTGAAAACACATATATTGAAAAATAATGTCAAAATATTATTATGAAATTTTCTTAATCATTCAAAATTCCTCTATAAACTATATTTTTGGTGTAAGTTATTGCATTCCTTACTCCCTGATATTTGCTGCCATTATCATGTGCCACTTTAACTTTAACATTTTGTTGGGCACGTGATCGCGAAAATGTTACGTACAGCTGGCCATGAGAGGACCCAAAAACTGATATTTTGCATTTGCGATCATAATTTGATGACTCGCTTACGTGTTGCGTCGATTGTGACCAGTATAGTGTGAGCCTCATGAGTGTATCTACCATTGCAACGCATCCAAACGTTGGGTAATTTTGACTTTAAACTATCGAATTATATGTATTTCGTGTTTCGCTATTTTTTGTTGAATACATGCTGTTTGTATGGACAACAATCGTTTAATACTAAAAAATATTCATACAACGTGCAATGCAAATTGGCTTTCATAACATGGTAGAAGAAACGAAATAGGGAAGAATATTGTCAGAGCATTTTCACGTGAATGCTTTAATCTTCGCATCAGTCTCAACAAAATCTAATGGGTAGGAAGAATTTCAATCAAACCAGTCAGCTCTAGTTGAAAAAGGAAAACGAAAAATCATGCAGAATGTAGAAAAACAACATGTTGTCTTGAACACAGCTGTTGCTCTTTATATGTGAGCTGACATGTGTTCAGCCAAATGAAATTGAACAGCTGCTAACTCATGAAAATTACTATGTATCCACACATTTTACATCATTTTGGTGTCATCATCCTGCACACCTGCTTGCTTGCATGTAGACTGCATTTTACAATATTGACACGGCTCTAAAATTTATCTCAGTTTTTACATTTGACACGTGTCCTAATTTTCAGCTGAAGTAAATTGGTTTTGTTGGAGTTTTTCATGCCCTATATTTTTTTTATTGGGAGTAGATGGAAGCTCAAAGTTCAGAAATTAAGTTCAATAATGAATTTTTTCGTAACTGTTTCCCTAGCATGAGTATAATGACCAAACCCAAAAAAGTTTTATAATTCTCGTATGTATTCAGTCTATCTACACTATCGGTTTAAGCACTAGAGACAAAGATTCAATTACACTACAGAGTACATTTGCAAAACATTCATTGAAGCTAAACTATATAACTGAAATTTTAGAATGATTGATAATTATAACACGGAAAACTTGACTGTTCACTGAAAGAGTTGCAACACGAGTTTATAGCTTGCTGAAATCAAGAATCAAGTTTATTCTTTTGATTTTGTGTCTTTCGTTCCTCGGAAAGGCTTCCATCATTCGGTGTACCTTATTGGAGCCTTCGGTCTTTTATACTCAGGCATATTTTTTATGGCGCACTCTACGGCCGCAACACAAACTGGATAAACATATCTAGTCCCACACGACGTAGTTTAAGAAACCTCTGGTAGATAAGCACGCGCAAGCCGTGCAGTCAGAAATGTTCATCCCGAAAACTCGATTTCTTTCATTACATTCATGTCAAAAGTTGTGATTGTTTAGATTGAATTTCGATTTACATTTGGATTTTTTGTTGTTGTTATGCATTATAACCAATAAGAAATTTATTGTTTGTTTTTGAAGATTTAGGACAATTTAGATGTCTTCTTTCCAGCATTGCGTAAAAAACGGCCAGGAAAAACTGCACATGGAATTTTCCACCAAGACAACAAACACATCAACAGATCAGCACATCCGTGAACGCGACACTATAGTTTCTACGCGACAACACCTTTAAAGTATTTTCTCACACTCCCTACTCACCTGACCAGGCTCCAAGCTACTTTTGGCTGCTTTTTAACGATGGAAGCACTCTGTTGTCCCACATTCACAAGTAGTGCTGCTATTGCATCAGCAATTTTCTGGTGGTAAAACCAGACTCCTAAAAATGCGTCCGCAGCTGCCATGGAATCATGGCGCTGATGTGAAAAATGCGGACGGCTGCTAGGAGATAACGTCGAGAAGTGACACAAGTTTTACAATTTTAGTGGGATTAGTTTGTGAGGAAAAAATCGGAGGTTTATTACTTGAATTTATTTTGCATTTGAGTTATTATATACTTGAATTGTGTGCAGTTTTGTACTATGTGCCCTGCTTTCAGGGTCTCCCGAGTGACTGCAATGTTGCTGCCGGATGAGAATCAGTGGGCAAAAATCCAAACTAATTCGAGGGCAAGAAGGCTCATTTTTCTCACTTGGCTAGGATGGGAAGAACGTGTTCAATTTTCTAGCAGGTTGCTTGCTGTATTTCCGCATTGTGGTTTTATTTGGTTCTGAAGATCAAGGCGGTGAGTTGAGAGAAACTACCGAATTAACTTGTTCAAACATTCATACATTTTGATTAGAAATTGTACAGGATTTAGTTAGGTAGTCATTAATCATTGAAATAATTGATTTTAACTTTTCGTTTATTATTAAAATTTTGTGTTCTTTGAACCTTCATCGTTAGTTTAATAAATAATCGTGCCTAAAAGAAAATAATTTAATTCATTGAGTTTCTGATTCAATTGAAATCCGATGACTTATTTTGTTATGCCAAAGTTTTGCTTGTGTGTCTATTGATGTATTGCTTCAACTCAAGTGTTCTTGAACACTTGGAGGGTAAAAGAATAACCCCAGAATGGTAAATACTAGTAGCTCCATATTGAACATACCTATCCCCGTTTACTGCTGACAGGAGTTGAATTTCCTCATTTTATTTTCTCAGTCGTATTTAGTACGTGCCTCACATGAAAGGACGTATTTTGACGAGTGAGAATTAAAAACTTTAGAGTTGTGGAAATATCAATTTTTTTAAAAGTAAAACAATGTTTTTTATACTGGTGGTATTCGTTATACATAAGTCAAAGTTATTTATTCTATGTATTCATGAGGTATTTTTTGTTACTGTTCATGAAAAACTGTTCAAATATTTCTAGAGCATCTTAAATGTTTTAAAAATATTTTTGTGTACTGCAAGCTCAAAAGGTTAAATCAAGGGATGTTTATTAATAGACGTATTAAACGTACAGGGAGAATACTGCAGATGCAATTTAAGGCCTACAACGGTCGAACAGAATCCTCAGTGAAGTGTGAGGGCGTGTGTTGTGACTAAAATAATATTTGTGTAATCTCAGTCATTTAACAAAAGCTTATCATGAGCTATCAACAGTTCTTAGAAAATAAAAACCCACTAAAGTAATAATGGCTTGGACACTCATGACATTATGTGAATAGAAAACTCTTTTGAGCTTCATTAAACACGCTCAACATTAATTATGGAGTTTATGCTTCAATACTGCGAGATAAAATTCTTCATTAAATTAATTCAACGTTCAAAACTTTAGCGTAACGTTTCAACATGATACAGCGCCCATGAACACCTGGCAACGTGTTCAGGAGTTATGTGAACAGAAGCTTATTGTTCTTGTGAATTATGGCTTCCGAGCTCCCGCTGTGTTAATGCGACGGATTTAAGACATCGGTTCATTTGAGTAAAGAGTGAGTCTGAATATCCTTTTTATAGAAATTTGACTTCATTGAAGTATAATTCTGGGCATAATGATGAGGATAATTTCACCACAACTCTGAAGACAACGCGAGTAATTTAGGTTTCTCAAAACATCGGTGTCTCGTTTCTAAGTGATTTAAATAAAAAACATTTTAATTTCACTGCCGATGAATTTTCCATTTCGATAAAAATTTTACTAAAATAGTTGTGATTGTAGCTGTAAAATAAGCAGGAATTATCTCTGACCTCACACTGCTGCTTTACCCTTTCCGTTTCGAGTCGCTTGCAAACGCAAGAAAAAAGCTCGTTTTTGCTCAAAACTATTCATGGTCAGTGACATCTTTTCCTATCCTAACGAAGATCACCAACAACTTTATTTCCTTCAATATTATCCGAGGCTGATCCCAAATCCCATTGTGGTTTTCTTACGAGCTCTACACTGGCCCACAAATAACACTAATAGAAGTTAGTGTCAGCAAACCTGGCTAAGGCGAGCGCAATCCGTCATGTTGAGGAAGCCAATTGGTCAACACGGCCCCGCCACTCCACTTGCGATTGAGCATAATGGCTAAGCGAGATGTCTGAGATTTCTTTGTCGGATACAATGACAACTTCCTCACATACTTTTCTTAGCACAGGTCATGCTTTCTGGCAACAGACACTATCACATAACTCATTATTAGAGCAACAGTGCTATGGGTGTCAGCAAACGTGCACAAAAAAATTTGATACGACTGCTTTGGGTCTGAGTTTACGGAATAGTTTGCATCTTCTAAATCTTATACACTTAGAGATTTCTCGTCATTGTCATACAGGCTCTAAAAACGCTTGCATCCATTCGCATGCAATAAGGTACGGAACTCCAAAGCAAATCTAGTATTTATATGCGGTCTGCAAGCCGCGTATAATTCGCAAAGAAAACTACTGAGTGTTCAATAATTAACGTTATAAATTTTAGAGCTCATATTTTAGAGGGTTTTTAGCTCATGTCACCTAACAAAGCTTGTTCATACCTGTGACTGTGTATTATTTCTCCCGGATGCTGCAGATTAAAGCTTCGCGACACAGTTTCGCGTACTGTGCTACTGGTTTCTGTTAATTGTCTCTGTTTTCCACACGAAAAGTTACATACAAATTGACTACATTAACATTGAGGAATCCTCTTTGGGTTCCGCAAGCTGTATCCGTAAACATATTAACTGATTCTAATTTGGTATCGTTTCAACACTGTCCATAGAGACCCAGCAGAAGCAACGAAGTCTTTGTTTCATGCTATCGTGCTGATGGAAGTGTGATATTTTAGAGCTCATACGGCTTCATGTAACGCTAAATTACCCCAGACAGAGCTCCCTTCGGTTGTTTTTACCGAGTCAGTCAATATAAAGTCAATTTTATCAATGATTCACTCACTAATTGAGGGCAAAACTTTTTCAAGCCGTTTACGGCCACAAACCTTCAATACATATTAGGAATCACATGTACTGTTTCAATTTTAATCTGTGCAGTACACAGACTCTATTATGCCTTACTACTTTCAACGCTGTGCAGAATTAACATCAGGCAATACTTTTAGATTAAAAAAAAATGACCGTATTGAAAGAGAAGGTACTCTAATGGTTTTATTGTGTTAAATTGCAAAATTTACATTTCAGCTTCAAAATGTCATCCATTCTTATTAGTGCTGCGCGTCGAATTTTTCCTTTCTTTTTCTCTTTAATTAATGATTCATCATCGTCAAATGAACCCAAGTGGTAGTATTCAATAGTCTGCAATTGCTGCCTATGGCATTATATTTTTAAAGCACTGTATTATCGAGTTGTCATTTAGAAAAGGATTTTTAATGTATCAAAATTCCGGAATTTTGACGAGTAGAAGGCTGTCTAATGTGAAACTCCTTCTCGTTTGTGAATGTCGTTCGATATTGGGAAAATAATCGAAATTGGCTCTAATGTTTCGACTCAAATCGAACAAAACTTAATTTCACTCTCTGAATGATTGATAAATGCAAAAGTTCGGTATGAAAGTTACCATTGTATTGAATAAAAATCGTTTCATATTATTGTCATGAATTCCTTGAGCGTTCGATAAGAAACTCTATAGCGTCCTATATCTATACGAGCTAGGAAACATTCAATAATTGTATCTCATCCGTCTTTGTCTGACGCTAATGTAATTTCATCTTTATCCGAGCTCGAAAATTACTTGATTTTAGCGCTATATTTGCCTAATATTTGACGCGGGCTTTGCGAAGGAGTTTCCACATTGAAGGATGCGCCTTTGGTATCCATAATACAATGCTTACAATACATGTATACCCTACTGAATATCCTCCTATCTAAATCCTTAGGAGCGTGACAGAGACAGACCACGCAAGCAAGCAACAAACTGTGTATCATTATACTGTGGAATGAAAAGCATTCATTAAAAACACCATAATTTGACGTAAATTTTTAATACAGTCATCTCTATAATAATTTCAAATTAGTCAAATTTAAATCGTGGAATTTCTACGAGTATTGTTAAGTCTTTTGATAATTGACTCTATTCATCGTTCCTCGATTATTTTCAATTTTCTTGCGTCTTTGTTTACAAAGCACTGAACTTTGATACTATGCTTCTAACCCCATACTTCAAGGCATTGATGGTGTTTTTCTGGTTATAAGCAATTCCATCTTGCCTCTGAAGATGCATTGCATCATTGCGCCCGTAAAGCTCTATCTTAAATCCATCTGACCACAAATTTGTTTGAAAGTCATCATCACGTTTTAAATGGTTTTTAGCAAACTGTAATTTTCATTTCAAATGGGTTTCCTTCCGCGACGGGGTCTTACGATGAGATTGCAAATGAAGTTTCTGTTAATGAAGTTCCTTAATTATTGTTTATTTTAGACACCAGTGTCCCACTAGCACTAAGATTATTTTGAATCTTTTTTTCTAGGAACGAAAGGAATATTTTTAACTCCTCGTAAAATGCTACAGCTACTTCTTGCCGAATTCTTTCGGCGTGCTTCAGTCCGTGGAAAATTTACCGAGTTACAAACTCCTTCCATTTCTTTACAATGAAATCTACAGTGCTGGTAGAAACATTTAAACTCTTAGAACTGTTGCAATAGCTTTTATTGGCAGTAGGCGTGGAAATTATACGGTTTCTCAAATCTTTTGGTATCTCATTTTACTGGGGCACCTTGCAGTGAGTTTACAGTGACGTCTACATGACACACAAGTTCACAGGCAACTTCACATGAGCTACCCTCCACATTATCGAGTAGTTTCTAGAATATTGTAGAGTTGAAAGTTTCAAAAACTGCTAGAATTTAACAAAACAGAGGGAGTGTCGAAATATTCCTTCCTTACCTATTTTTGAAATCGTATATAGTATATATACACGATCCTCGACGAATGGGTATTTGTGTTGGTCTGTAAGTTTCATTGTTATGTGTGTCTCAAAAATAACATTAACTGAAAGTTTAGAACTCTCCAAATACTTGTTTCACTTCACTGCGTAAGTGGAGCATCAATGTACGTTTTCCATGTTCTTTCTGTAATTTTTCATTTTTAGGTGAAAGTTTGCTTAGACTTTTTGGCCAAAAGTAGAGTGTTGTACACAAGGCGATGGGTGTATCAGAACAAATTATCATATCAATAAACATGAGCTAGTCCCGGTTCAATACTATTGAACCTTCAGTTTTTAACTTTATTGAATTATATAAAACAATGAATCACTGTACTTTTAAGTTAGAAACACTGCATGCTTAAATATCACATAAGTAACGAAGTGATAACTGCATAATACTCTTAAGTGACTTGAGTTTTGAATATGTGTTAACGGGACTCTTCGTAAATGAGAAAACATTTACTAAGAAACGAAACTTGAACTTGCAAGTTCTCGTTTTATAGCGAGAAATTCTTGCAAGAAAAGTTTGCAAGCAGAGGCTTACGTACATTTAAATATATTCATGAAAAACTAGCCTGTTGAGAATGGCTTAAATGTTACGGCGACCTTTTGTGTTCTTAATTATCTTCAAAGTATATACAAAAAAAACTTGCATTTGTCTAGTATCATTTATGTCCGGGAGAACTTACGTAATACAAAAAACGTGGGTGGTGTATAAATAGGAAATGCAGATAAAATAAATGAATGGAGGAGCTACGTGGCCTCATTTCAGCGTTTACGAGATCGTAACTCCAGTACTGCCATGCGCTTCCAGACCTTAAAAGGCAACCACCTGCAGGAGGGTGCCAGTTCATCCTTCTCTCCAGTCAGATGATGATTGTGTACTGGAAAATGATGTAGCTATTATGTACTGGAAAATGATCTAGCTATTATTTACTGGAAAATCGTCTAGTAATTATGTACTGAAAAATTGGTAGGGTCTAGCTAGCCACAACATCACGACTCAGATATAAGGCATTGAGTAGACGTATAAGTCACTCATTAATTCCTGTTAAATATAGAGGCGTTATTCATCATGAGATGTTCAATCATTTCAGTGGCGAGGATTATTTATCATACAAGTACATCAAGCCACATCCTAGAATGAAGTTTGCTATTTTACGTAATTTGCAAATATCCTTGGGGGGAGAAATCACTGCACTCACATTATAAAGTGCAAGAAAGTACTACACAAAGAATAATTCACTTAACAGGTATTAAAGCTCACACATTGCTTGTACGGCGAATATTATGTATGCAACGAACCAGCGTAGCAATCGTAACATACATAGATAAAAAAATTAATTTGAACATTAGTTCAAAACATAAATTTGAATTTATGTTAATCAATTTAGAGAAATACAGTAAAAGGTTAAATCTAATTTCAACCATTTTTTTTGCTAATTTCAATTAAATCTTCTCTTAATGAATATTTAGCTTCGATATTATACTCATTAAGTGTCTTCAACTAACTTAATTTCAATAAGATTTAATTTACTAAACCTATAACACTTTTACCCTATTTATATCATTAGATTGTATAGCTCATTGAAGTTTAAGGCTTCAAAATAATAGTTCTCGACATTTTTCTGATTTGCAATTTATCTGCACGAGGAAAAAACTTCTGTATTCTTCCCCTTCAGTGATCCAATTTTCTTTCACGTGACAAAATGTGAAACTAATGAACTGTGGACTTTCAACTTCATTTAAGTTTTGTTTCATGAGGAATACTTCAACACAATAAACATAATGTGACAGCAATATCTCTATTTTATTTCTTGACGTTTACGTGCCCGCAACTGTCGCAGTTGGGCGTCACAAATTGCATTACCTGAAGACCTTAAAACTTGGCGCCAGTTATTCATCACGGTTAAAATTTGCAGTAGGGTGAGAATTGGCAGTAAGTGGCAATTAATTACCAAAGTTGTGCTCCTCGTTGAAAGATTATGGGCCTTGCCAATTTGTGCGATTAGCGCTACAGGTTCTGCTGTTCTCATTTGTAACCGAGTTTGAGCAGCAGCAACTTGTGTCAAAGCAGCATAAGCAATTCATTAAAAGTGGACACAAGTAGTCTGTCGTTTGGGCTGCCAAAACACTTAAACACTTTTATCGAAATATCGATGAAAATATTGAAGTCAAATGAAAATCTTGGATCATATATGAAATTTAATACCTGAATTGCTTCCAACGCACATTTACTGCGCCTTATATTTTGCTCTACGCAACGCCACAAATGACATCCTATCAAAACTCTCTACCCATTACGTTTTCCCCTTGCAATTCATCCAAGACACTCTAATCATTGTATGTAAACTCTTCACTCTTCCCATACACTACCGATTTGTAAATGTATAAAGAATTTAAACTCTTATTGTCAAAATCTGTGGAACTTTCGTCTAAAATCTCAACCTATCAAAAGTTTCCTTGTCACAAGGAGTATTTTACTGATTAGAAGGCAAACAGGCGAACGAACTTCATACATACAACTTAATGAAGTTAGCAGACGTATTTGTTTCAAGGCTAGTGACTAGTGAATCGGTCATACAAGTAAAATGCATATGCTTACAATTAAAAAACGAACAATTCTCCATCTGACTGAGAATTTGAATTAATGTCAAAATGTCATTATCGAATAGATGTAGGATAATTAACGTCGATGGTGCAATTTATCTCCTTTAATTTTATTTCATACTGTGAAAGGTGGAAGAAAACCCAGGTTTTTTGCAACATCAGACCTCAGCTGCCACTATTCTCTAAAATACAATACTGTACTGACAGCGTGCTCTGGAACACGATGTTAATAATAATTTTCAGCACAAAGCACTGCCTTGCATGATAGTCGTACTAGGAAAAGCACAAAGCACCTGGAGGTCACCAGCGTGTTATTCAAGAGCTTCCATGAAAAGAGCCACACGTTAGAAAATACACCATTTTACACTGGGGTGAAACTCAACGTTGACAGCAAATGGAGCTTTCTACATAACAACCGTTTTTGCTCCCAAATAAACTAAACTACGAAATGCTGAGCAGGCACACTACACTCTTTTGACCAGTTTACTTAGTGTTTTGAAGTTCATCTCGCTGTAAAATGTACTAGAAGTGACATAGAACACGTGCATTGGACTATCGCTCGTCCATAAAGCCTCGCCGCCCAATATTTCTAGTAGCCACTAAAAAAAACTGTACCTAAGGCTTTTTATATTACCCACCTGTAACGAAGATGTGCTACAGAAGAAGTTGTATGGGGCAGTGGCCAAAAAGTTATATCAATATTAAGATATTATGAAGTAATACATATATTAGGAAGTAATATTGGAGGAAAGAACTGATAAAGAAGTTATACTTGGTTCTAGCGTATAAGTTCTACTGTAGAAATTTTACCAGGTTAGAAAAAATTATTATCTTGCCACCATTTTTCCGTTCAATCCGAGAAAAAACACGTAAAAACTTTTTGCATGTTGTTACTTTTTCGTTTCTCTCGTTGGACGTTGGCGAACAAGAGCTATTGTAATTTGCTTGAACTTGTTGGTACACTGACATCACCACGATCTCTTTTTCTTCTCTTATTTTTCATTTGCTGGAGCTTTGAAAACTTGTCCATGTAGACCCAAGCCTTATGGTGGGGTTGAATTTTTACTGGAGCGAGGCACACTCGCAGGGAAAGATGACATCATATATTTTTCAAGTTGTGAGGGGGGAATATACTGAACATGGTTCCATGATAAATGTAGGAAAGGTTCAAGGTAAATTAAATCTTGTCTTATTTATCAAACAATTTCCCACACTGTGCTGTATATGAGCTTGTAAAACGATATTGAAGACGTAGCCGTGGTGGCACAACCTGGAGCTTATTGAGATTAAGAGACAAAAGGGAAGAAAAAATTTGTATACCTCCGAGTGTCCAAGTTAAGACAACTTCTGTAGGCTGAACTCTGATGGGGAAGAGAGAAAGAGTTGAACTGGACAGAGGTAGGTCGTATTAGCTTCTACAAGGAGCAGTTTTTACAAAATCTTAAAATTCAGAACTGTTCAAAAAGCTGTCACCACAATGGAGCATCTGTCGATTTTGATCTTTGAATTTGATTCACTATGTGTGTCATTTTGCTATGCTAGCTCCCTCATATTATGCTGTCAATTGAACAACACAAGCAATTACAAAACTTAATTGAAAAGTGAAAACGGATTCAACATTCGCTGCCTTTGAAAAGACATGTGAGAAAGTAAAAATAGAACTTTAAAAACAGTACAATAACTCGAATGTATGCGAACATTCTGTTAATATCCTGTCACTTTAAAACAAGAAATTATTTTAATTATATGAATATTAAATTCATACTGAAACACTAACGCAGACTACATTCGGGCCTTTAATGAGGAGATGTAATACAACACTCGGGACTAGGAGCGTGACGTCAGGCCAGCATAATTCAGAGCCACTCTAGTACCCGTTCATGTCTCCTGTAATCACCAACAGTGACCAGTACGGTCAAGCATTTGCAAATGCTAAACAATTTCAGGCTTCCCAAAGTATCGTCAATAAACAGCTAACCGACTGAGCTTCCCACGATACGTAGTTGTCCCTTAACACAAATACCAGCCCAAAAGTAGAAGATGTGTTCAAAATACGTAATCTGCCATGAAATTTACATAGTTTTTCTTAAAAATTTGGCTGTACATAGTACTTATAAGATTCTGAAATTACTGAATGAACAGCCTTTTACAATCTAATCAATGATTCGCAGGTACGATTTTCAGGAATGAAGTGACACTCTTCTTATGTTTACTCGCAACGGAAAGACCCAAGAAACATTTAGCTTACAAGCTTTCATATAGTTTAGGAGAATTATGTACTTGTCAGACATATGAAGTAAGGCATACCAAGGAGATGAATGCATTACGTATATTAAGCAGAAACGAAGCATTCGCTGCTATTAACGACCACGTCTCATTTAAGACAACAACGTTAACGCAACGCTTGCGTGGGCAGCACTTGCTGAGCGCACCTCAGCGCGCCTTACATATATTCAGCAGTCTGAGTGCAAATAACTCTTCATCAATAGCCACTTGTTGTTGCCAAATAGACAAAAATAGCTAGACTACCTTGATTAAAAATATTCTTAAGATTACTTTAATGCTTAAACTTTGGCAAGCCACTGCATGCAAGAGTATTTATAATTCTAGCATTTCAGAGTTCAATTATTATATCATGAACTTTCTTCGGGAGCAATCCACGTCATACCTTAATTTGCGTAAACAACTGGCGATTCTAAATTATTACACGCATGATATTTCAAGTGATGTTTCTGAACTGCTGATGGAGTTGTACTCTGAACTTACTCAAAAAGTCTTCAATTGCCAATGTGTAGTTTTTTTTCTTATGTGAGGTCTAATACGGTTTTATATTATGAGAATCCTTACTCATCGCACATTATATTTTATTTTGCATTATTTCACTTCATGTATTCGTCCAAATACAGTGTTTTAATAATTATGGCGGTTTCGTTCACTTTCGCAGTGAGTGACTATGTTTACCCATTATTGAATCAACTGACAGCGCAGGGTTCAGAATCGTTTGAGAGCAGGTCTTCACAGAGCAGATCCTTGCTTTCATCAAAGAAATTAAAGTTGAGTTGGTTACGTGATGTAACTACATAACTACAAGTGAGATTACCTCAGCCACCATCACTTGACACCATCATTCAGAATCCTTCGCTCGATTAAGTCGAAGATGCTTACTCGTGAACGAGACGAGGCTGCTGGCTTCAGGAGATTAGACCCGAAAGAGTTTCTTTGCAAATGGTCTGTAAAATTTTACAAAGTGTAGTCTTCTAACTTCGTGTTTGCTTTTCTGCTACATTCAACTCTAATGTTTTCTACAGGAATTGTGTTTGTTTGGGCAATCCAGAGGATTCAAAACTGCAAGCCATAAAGCCTGTAAAAATCTTTTATTTTTGCCTTTTCTTCTGGTACTGTGGTTTTGCTTATGATTTTGTCTACAGTTGCAGGTATTGAGTCAATTTTATCGGACATGAAACAAAATAACAGTTTGCATTTTCTTAACCCTAGTGTTATGAAATGATTTTTTTTCCGAAATTCTCCCTCGTAAGAGCAAAAGTTAAAGGCATAAAGAACAAGTTTTTCAACTAATAAGGAATTTTTTCCATGGCTGCCGTAATTGAAACTTTGAAACTTCCATCAGCAGACGCTACTTAATATGCTCCATCTTTCAGAGCTTACATTTAGAGTTCAAAGTTTTAAAGAATTTATTTGTGAAAAATCACTTTGTTATAGAAGTCGTAAAGGTAAATTGAAACGTTTTGTTCTGAAAACTACAAAGTGTCTAAGAACGTAAGTAGAAGTGATGGTTACGCGTTTTCTTCTCTGCCTCATTTTAGAAGACCGTTCAAAAAGTTGCGTCGAAATCTACAGTCACTGAATGTAAAATATTTTCCGAACTCAGAACTAAGTACCATGTTAGTCAATGACGTGAAACTGCGTCCCTCTGTCATTCAAGATCTTCTCACAGAGTTTGGCCCGCGGTTCAATCGGGCAGTAAAGTAAGTGCGTAAGTTGATATGGCATATAAAGGTTTGAATAACACACAAAAGTTTGAGTAGCACACAAAGGCTGAATTAACTCAGCTGAGAGCATCGTATCAAAAGCTCTCTTACTGGATGTTTATTAGCTCTCCTTAACATCTTTTCGAGGATCTTCCCTGTCACTCTGCTATAGGAATAGACGCGGATGAGTGTACCATTGTGGTTGTTCGCATTCACTGAGACGCCAAACTGTACATAGAGCGAAGCTAGTTTTTCGCGCTCTTATGATAGAAGGTTTTTGTAGAAAAAAACTTTTAGGGATTTAAGAGTACTTGTACTCCCAACACACAAACACAGAGTAAATGGGTATTTTGTTGATGGTATTGCTCTCTATTGTAGTGATTTACCGCTATTTGTTATTCTCTCTGTTGATCTAATATTGAATTTCGTGTGACTGGTAGGTCCAATGCTTAGTTTTCACTACGCTTGTTTGCAATAAATATCATGTCAAAGAGATCGCGGCTATTCTGCCTATCAACACACTTATCAGATCAATGCATTCATCATAATCAAACGTGTCCGTCAGCAGAAGCGTCGCTAGGCTGTTGATAGCTCTGTTTTCTGGCCTTACGAACTGACATAGGCTGGTGCCTTCCATGAACGATGAGACTCGTTTGCTCTTCTTATTGGAAAATCCTCAATAGGAATCGACCGCCGTGAATCGCAAAGCCAGCATTGTTAGGCATCGATTTTAGCTCGCGACGTCGCAGCAAGAAAGGAAATAACTTTGATGATGCTTTCTTACTTACAGTCTGCCTTTTTTAAAAATGCTTTGATGTTTAGTACTGAAAAGACGTCCACTCTGATGCATTCATAATATTATGGACGACAGTTGAATGAAAATACGGGAAACTTGTCTCGAAACCCTTGTTCTTACGTATTTCATATGCATAATGCTGTCACAGAGTTTGCGTCACGAAACTTGTGAGTAAAGCGTGAACGTAAAAGTGGCGATTTGTTGGACTCTTGTGAACTTTGGAATTTGGTTTTAAAGATCCTTTCTCAGAAAATTTCTGATTGCGTAAATTTGAACTGTGTATGGATCTAGGTCGTTGAAGCCACACTCGGCTACACGAGTGTGGCTCCCGTACTAAAGCTTATTTAGTCATTGAAAACAATTATTAAGAGTTCTCACGATCTCTATCATTTGTTTGAGATTGTCCTGTGTTCAGGCAGAGATGCAGCGTGGAAAAATTCAGTAAATTTCTCTACCTTTCGTCGAGAATACTTTCTACAATGTTTATCAATGCATTCATTTACATACAAAACATTCGACTGATCTGGGATAGATTTTGACTCATTTCGAACGTATTATTGTATACACTTAGAGACACTTCGATGTGAGGGAACCACGAAGACGCTGCTTGTATTCTTACATGTATTCTTGCTTTAAAGGAAGATCCGCATGAATTCCTTTTGATCGAAAGACTTGCATGGCAGGTTGGCGCGAGCGCAACTACGCCAATTTGTTGAACGTTCTTGTCTTCCACGACTGTGTTCTCAACCTTCTTATCTAAACTGAGGATTTAAATCAACTCAGCTGGCGTACTGTTGCAATAAGGAAGCTCGAGCGCCTACGTGTCAACCTGCCATTTGCTTCTTATTGTCTTGCACTGGAACTGACAGTCAAGCTCGTACGTGTCTCGAAGGCTCAAAGGAACAGCTTGGTTATCAGATTTTACTACAGAAAGCGCTCTGTAGAATTAACAGTATGCATTATTTTTAATTCTAAATTAAAGGAATATATTGTAAAAAGTAGACTTTTATGACTACCTTGTATTAGTGAAATGTCTAAACGTAAATTTTGACTTCAAAATGGGATCCATTCTTACGAGCGGAGATTTGAACCCTTCAGCTGAAGCTGGTAGCTGTGCGTCGAACTTTCTTGTTCATTTCTCTCTCGATGTTGCTTCCAAGTTTCCTCAAATCTATAATTGTCGTTGGCTAGCGTCGATGGGAAATGAATTCTATCTCTTCACAAAACTATTAGTCGGGGGAAAGTAAGGGAGAGGAGGGGGAGGGGAACTAGATGGGGGTTGTGAGCAGATCAAGGCTGGTTCGATACGCGGCTGATCACTTGGTCGGAGAATTTGTCCGATAAAAATGAGACATTAGCTTGAACTGTGAACAAAAACAACATTTTTGAATGGCAGTACTCATGTTCATTACCATCAGATCTAACCACTGGTTTTATTTTTTTCAGTACCCACGATTACAGTGCCAACAGTTAAACATGGAGGTGGTTGCATGATATTTGTGAGTTGTTTTGGCTCAAGTGAGACTGATTTTTATTTGCGATCAAAAGAGTAATAAAATCTGATGACTGTATCAAGATACTGAGTGAAAATCATGTTAGTGGGTTAAAATCTTGTACTCAGTCGGTGATTAAATTCCAGTATGACAATGACTCCAAACATACGTTTAAATCTATGACTGCATGGCTCCAGAAAAATAGAATTCCAGTTTTGCCATGGCTTTCGATGAGTCTTGACTAAAACCCACTTCCACTTGAATATAAATGGCATGAAATAAAAGTCCGGATGCATCATCGGGCTCCAAAATATCTTCAGGGATTGGAGATATCTATCCATTAAAGAACGGAATAGTATTTCACCACAAACATGTTCGGACTTGATTGAAAAGTATAAAAATCGTTTGATCTAAGTTCTTATGAAGAAATAATAACTTCGACCATTTTTGTTTGGACCATTAATATTGTTATTATGTTTCCCTGTTCTACCTGTATGATTTTTTTGTTGTCAATTGATATTTTGAATAATGTTGTTATATTTGTTAAAATACATCTGAAAATATGGAAACTAAGATTTTCATTCGTTTTCATATATATAACAAAATATTAAGGGTTTAAAATCGTCCGAGCATAATAGGCTTAAAAATGACTAAAAGTATTAAACATTAGTTGGTGTCCAAATAATTTCGTCTCTATCTTGATGTACGATAATCTAATGAGTGTATACGAGTATGAACAGCTGCGTCTTATTATAGTTTTCGTTTGACATTTCCAGAACAAATTAAAGTCTTTGAGGGGTGCAGAGAACATCTTATATCTCAAGTAAAATGAAAAGTATGGGAGGCCTGTAATATACAGAAAGGGACTCAAACAGTGGACATAGACCGTTTGTAAGAGCTCTGAAAGTAACGACGCATTAAGTACACGACTGCCCTGCTAGGCTAAGTACATGACTGTTCCCTTGTTTGTGTGGGGGAGTAGAAACCAATCCCGTCCTAGTGGTTTAATTTCTGTAATCCACAAACTGAGTTCAGACTCAAGAGTAAGCATGTAAAGCGCATCCGTCAGGAACAGCAAATTCTTAAAATGCTGATTAACTTCTATTGAAGCATTTTAAGGGAATTATCTTGAAGAAACTTGTTATGTTTAGAAGTCTAAACGTTTATGTTGTTCTTTCAAGAATAGAGGCTGATGATGAACGCAGTGTAGAGACATCTTATTTGTCTTCTTTAGTTACGAGTCATATTGATGCAAATCTCTGAAAATCAATTAAACAAGGTAGACGTCAACTACGTAGCGAGGTCATGGACTAGTTTTCCCTCTGGTACGTTCAACTATAGTGCTTTGTCTTCTAAGGCTGGCTATGCCAAGACGTGATCACAGTAAAGTTCGGCACGAAGCTCGCACGAGAGAATACCGTAAATTCTGATGCTACTGGACGTAACTTTAGAGGGTAACTTGATCACGAAGTTACCATGCTTGTTTTACGAGATGAAGAGTGCGAGCATAAGTGCAAGAAAATCCCATGTTTCTGCTACATTTTAGTCATTGCAAGTTTTCTATTCCTCATTGCGTCATAAGTTCTACTATCAATAAAAAATGACAGTGAAAGGCTGAACGTTGATGAAAAGGGTGTTCAGTTAATAATAAAATTTACTGTACTAACAATTGCATATGTAATTGCTGCATGTTATACATACAGTAGTTTCCCGCGTAAAACTTGGATTTTGTGGAGTGACAGGTTCATCCCCTATCATATCCTCAATTTTTCATCGCCATTTCCTCGTATTCTTCTCACTAAAAATGAACACAAAATCGTTATTGGAAGTCGGAGGGAAGTTTTTCTTGAGCTATTTTAGACTGCGATGATGAATGATTTTTCTAGCAACTTTTTTATATCAGAACATTTCGCCCTCTCGTGTGTACTGAGAAATGAATTACTTTTTTGGTCAATGTTTGGAAACGCAACTGGCCGGCTGTGTAGCGGCACGCAACTGGCCGGCTGTGTAGCGGCACGCAACTGGCCGGCTGTGTAGCGGCACGTACTGCATCTCTGCTTCACTGAGCGGCCTATTGTAGAACAAACACCAGTGCTGGGGTCTCTCAAAAAGAAGGATGTTTCGTCAGCACTGAACGATGATGGTTCATGAATTATTAAATTCTTGTACTGTGCTTGCGACGTAGTCATGGTTCTATTTATCGATGAATGAGTCTGCATCTAGCATGAAACCAGTAGGAAAACATTCGTCGTGGCATTTATTCTAGATCATTGTGCCTTGTTTCACCTGAAAACTCTTCCTATAAAAAGCGAAAAACTATCTCGAGCTGTTGACTTCTGTTTATGGCTTAAGCCCGCGTTGTTTTAATCGTGCCCTACAATCGTGCCCTACAATTGTGCCCTACAATTGTGCCCTACAATTGTGCCCTACAATCGTGCCCTACAGTTGTGCCCTACAATCGTGCCCTACAATCGTGCCCTACAATTGTGCCCTGCAATCGTGCCCTACAATCGTGCCCTACAACTGTGCCCTACAATCGTGCCCTACAATTGTGCCCTACAATCGTGCCCTACAATTGTGCCCTACAATCGTGCCATATTGCACGTGGGTTGTAAAAGTCAGTCCCCAAGAATGAGCTTCGAAGTTGCAGCGTTGTATTATACGCTGTGTACTGCTAGCAACAGTAGAGTCCCGGCTTTGTATTAATAACTCAAGCAGCTCGTGTTATTAATACAAAGCCTCGTCCCCTCAAACCATGTCAGGCGACGGAATGCTTGTCCAAAAGATAAGGTTGAGAAGCTGTACTCAAGAGGGCTTTTTTGTCTGAAGGTCAACGCACGTGTCACGCGGAACATAAATTTACAAATAAGCATTAAATTAAGTTTACCAAAATTTTGCCTATATACACCAGGACCACGATAAAAATGTAGTGCGTGAAGTGTAAAATATTTCATCTGAACATCGAAACAAGAAGAATTCACATTTTAGACTAATGTAATTTATCCCGTGAAAAATGCTCCGTATTCTTATCAATGAACTTAGACGAAGGAGCAAAAAAATAATTTCGAATTAATCATGTGATTTTATGTATTGATAGGAAAACAAAAATATTTTTATTCAGATACGATGTGTAGATCGTATAGGCAACCTCACCACCTGTTCAAACTAAGATGAACGCGAGTCAAGACTGAAATTTTTTTACTATAAGAAAGGTATGAATTTAAGAGCGGAAAGAAATCGACTTAAATATTAATGCTGCGCTCATTACGATGGGAAGCCAGACTATTTACTATGACTCATTAGGCATCACTGCCTCCTTTTCAACTTTCGTCAGATGTTGAAGTGCGGCGTAGATGTTAGAAATTGGCGTAGATGTTGGAAATTAAGGTGCATGCTAAAATTGGCGTAATTTTTTTTAATGAATCAAAATTGCTTTTAAGCAGACGCATAGCAGTCTGTTCTGAGATTACTCTCTGGTCATACCACAAATTTCTCTTTCGCGCTCACAGAGTGTCAAGTTTAACATCTGCTGCACAGAAATATGGGTATCAATTCTCTTATAACTAATCTTCCTAAAACAAAGAAGACTGCGAATACAAATCATTAAAACCTATAAGTATTTCAACAGCCTTAACGATGTTGCCCTGGAAGGGCTTTTCGAAAGAGACAGTACCGTGCAAACCAGAAATATCGCCCAAAAACTAATATTAAGAAACTTCAAAACACCCCAAGCTTTAAACTTTGTTCCTGTTGGAGTTGCCGCAACTTGAAACCAGCTGCCTAAAAACATCGTTTCTGCTTGCACTGTGAACATTTTCAAAAATCGTTTCGACAAATATTGGATTAGGAACCTGCGTTGTCTCAATCGTGCCCTACAATCGTATCCTACAATCGTGCCCTACAATCGTGTCCTACAATTGTGCCCTACAATCGTGTCCTACAATCGTGTCCCACAATCGTAGGGCACTCATAAGGGACTGAGTCTATGTCACTAACTCCTGATGCCAGCGTATGATTTTGGTACATGTGCGTGACTGAAATGCTTGTGCTTGAGTGAAGTGCGTGTACGTGGCTGAATTTGTTGAGGTGATTAAAGTGTAGTACGTGTCCAGTTGATACCTTTACTTTAGACGGCATGGGACTTAGATAGCAACCCAAGAATGGACCAAACGGTTCGTTGCTATTGCCTTATTCTATTCATTTTTATTCTATAATACCCAGAGGGTTTTTATTCAATCTTATCCAATGATTTTTGAATGTGTTCACAGTGAGAGCGACAACGATATTTTTGGGCTGCTGGTTCCAGATTCTTGTGATATTAACTGAACAAAATTTTAATGGCTGTGGTGTCCTGAAGTTTATTTCTAGCTTGCAAGTTATTGTCTTTGTTGCTAAGCCCTTCCAGGGTTGCAGCGTTAAAGTTGTTGAGCTATTTCTGGGTCACGATTTGTTCTCACAGTCTTCTTTGTACTAGGAAAATAAATTACTCTGATGAAGACGCCATTCGTAACTGAGATAGCAGAGTTCAGGAATCATTTTGTTGCTTTATGTAGAATTTCCTCAATTTTGATATCGTCTCATCGTGGAGTAGGAGACCAGAATTGCCCTGCATAGTCCAGACGAGGCCTAAATTGTGACTTATTGATGGGTAATATTATGTTTTTTAACTTGAGTTCAAACTTTCTTCTAATCAAACCAAGTATTCTACTTTCATCTCTGACGCTTTTTTTAGAATTTGCTATTGTATTTTGAAGTATTTCTGTACTCTTCATGGTAAAAACATTATTTCAGTATTTTTTGGATTTGAAATTTATATTAAAATTCATTGAGTGCGTTAAAATTTCTTAATTTATCTCTACTACTGTTCAACTGTTCTCGTGGCATTCCACTCATGAAGCTGACTGTTCAATTGAAATACGTAGTTGTCACGATCACTTTAGTTCATAATCAACGTAAATCAGAAACAAAGTGATATGCTTCAAATTGGAACACAATTTGGAGCAAAAATCGGAAATTACAATTTTCAGTGATGAATATTTACATCCAAAATTGTAATAAATGATTCACAGTATTTCGAAATAGTTTCTGTAACAATTTTTTTTACTTCTCATTTTCATTTCACTGCTCGAGCTCATGCAATAAAGTTCGTGTTTGCTGATGATATGAATGTTTTGAAAATATTAGTCTCAATGACAGTCCAAATCGATCGTTGAATTTTCGGCAATATATTCGATAGAAAATGTATATATTTTCTTTATTATGCGTCTGTGCCTCTCCATTTCTGCTACTCTCAATATGACAGATATTACGAATGGATATTTGTATCGTCTATGTGTTTGCTTTTTTTTAGTCTTGTAGCGAGTCATGTTGAAGATCGTGACGTTAAGTTTAAATATAATTTGCAATCATTATTTTATATTTAATTCGAAGATAATCTTAATTGTTCAAGAGACTTTTATAACCATAATCTAGCCATCGGTATTTTTCCTTTAAATACTTTACACAAAGTCGCATTATCAATGAATATTATTTTTTATCCACAGTTCTTATTTGATGATAGTATAGCACTATAATCCATGCAAGTTCAGGCATAGAGCGTAAATGCTACGCGTTTATTCGCTCGGTTTCACAAACACGAGCCAGGGCTCAAAATGAGTTTCTATATTTATTTAGTAATGCGTAACACTGTTAAGAACACTATCAACCCGTGCATGAAATGAGAGACTACTCAGAAACAAAATATTATGATCAATGCACTAATACTTTCAGCAAAAAAAGTGACATACCTTCATCCAGGAACTCGATCAACTCCCACAAAAATTCCAGATGCAAGTAAATTTTTGAAAATATGATTGTACATGATGCATCAAAACATCACGAAACCGAATGTGTTGGTCATGACATCTGATGCTACATATGCGAATGTTATCAAACAGAGGAAGAAAATATAAGCACCCAACTCGCCTAGAGGTTGTTTACACGAGGAGCTTGTGCTAACATTTAATTTGAATAATTCTCAAGGAAAGTTTCGGGAGTATTCCGTCCCTGATGTTTGCAACTCAAAACTTATGTCGAATTTTAACAACCGCAGTGAGCAGTAATGAGAATGATTTCGTTATAACTATTGTGCTATCACTTTTTTACCCGTTAATGTACATGTTCAAATCTGATTGGTATTTGCAATGTTCAAGGTACGGCGAATAAATATCCCGATTTTTAGGTGTCAATAAAAGGCTCATATTCAACGAAAAATTGTTGCATTGAAAAAAATGATATAATCGTCTTCGTACACTCTGACCACTTCTTACCCGATGAAGCCTCCCGTGCCTCTATTCTATAACAACCTCGATATGCCGTCAGAACCTAGTGCAGCTCTTCTTGACCACCTCTCTTGAAAGATTGGTGAAAACCACCATGACACGCTCGATTAATTATTTCTTGGTTGTGTATGTGATACGTTTAGTGTTCCATTCGATTGCACCCCATACAAAAAATCTGGGAGGGGTGGTCGGGAGGCCAGTCATCAGGAGTAGCAGCACCTCTCACCATCCCTCCTGCACTCAGACCTCCTTGAATGATTCTGCCTGGCAGCTGTTGATTCAAAGTTGTAGTTGGAAGCAACTAATACGTGTCGAACTTTCTTGACAACGCTGTTGTCCTTTTTAAGTGACTTTGCAATATCGGAATTATGGTGTCCGGTGTGAATTGACATCAATGCTGTTTGCCTTTTCTATAGATCTAGGAACTGAAACTCTACTGGGGTACCATGACTGTACGTATAAACAGTACAGATACTACTGATGGATTGATTCATTTTTTATCGGTTGGAGAGTGATAACCTGGCCACAGGAAATTTAGAAAAAACGGGTAATTTATCTACCGCTCCTTGTTTTTGTTCGATAGGATTCGTTGCAGGCCGTATTCGTTGCACGGATCTATGTCAAAGTGAAACTCTTGAAATAAGCGTCAACCTCAACCGGTTCCGATTATAATTTCACACTAGTCTTTGTTACACTAGTACCTGGGGCTATATCTAGCCAGAACGAGTTGAACTGGAGTAGTTTGTGGGCAAAGTTGTTATTTTTATTTCAAAGGGAAGTAACTATTTTTGTTGTTCATACCCTGAAACTTACCAAAAAAATAACAACAGACTTGAAAATAAAAAAGAGTAGCATTTGCGTAAGTACTATAACGTGAATGGAGTGTCAAAATACTGGTAAGAATGATAATGAACAGGCTGAGAATATGCCCCAGTCCAAGTCTAAAGGAAGGGTGCTGGCAGAATCGCCTTTCATATTTACTTTCCTGATTAGCACTGCCATCAGATAAGTTTTGTACATATATAACATATTTTCACTGATGAACAGCTATACTGTTTACCGTATTACGGTTAAGCTGCAAATTTTTGTGCCATTCATTGAGGTAGAGGGTCAGCGTCGTGATCAGTAGACAGAGTGCCCCTGTTCAACTCATCACGACCGACATCCGGTCGCTGTGGTAACATGAAAATTTGCTTTCACGCTTTAATACTAAGCGATAGTGCCTCTACAATCCCTGCTGACTTTTTATCTCATTACAACACAATTGTACTGTACGGACTAGAAGTCTTCATAGGAGAAGTTGATCATCCGTGTAGTATGTATGAGATTTGCTGATCTGCATTTTATGTTTATAGATACCGTATATGGTTAGAATAATGTCCATAGTATATATGGAACGATTCTTTTCTTGTTTGCCTCCAGAAGCATGTTAAGTCCCTCTCTTTACATTTTGTATCAAAGAGCTGGAATTTTTATTCCCGTTTACAGCGCAAGACTGATCTGATTCAAGTTCCAGGCTTTTTGGCTTTGGTAAAAACTCATGACGGTGCGCACTGACTGATTCAATGCACATCAGCTTCTTTACTTCTTGTTTGCAGAACAAAATTTATCTACATTCACTCTTTGAGATATGAGATGCATTTAATCTCTGACATTGCTTTGTTAAGTTCTTATTGTGCATCAAACTCAATATTGTGCGCAGTTCATGACTCGTGTTCTGCACTCTATTACCAAGACTACAAACTGCTCTTCAGTTACATCTGCTTGTTCAGAGATATGCCGAACATTTCGTCAGCGCAATGTTAAATACAGTTATTCTTTTGACTTCCTTGGAACGTCTTGAACTGGCCCTGTAAATTCGCACATGGAGAATCAATTCAACATGTCTATAGCTCTCATGCAGCATCTGTGAAGAAATAGACAACAGTGAAATTTTATCGTTGGTTGCGTTGGCTTATTCGTGTCCAAAAACTTTCTTTTATGAGATTATTTTTTTACGTTTCCGTAATTTTCGTTATTGCAAACAAAATAACTTGACTAGCTCTGCATACGCGTATGTTTGCATTCTTTGATTAGCCCTATGCAGGTTGACATTATATTTATCATCAAAGTGAGTGTTATCAACTTACCTAGTCATACATTCACGGGAATATTTAATCAAATTTTTAAGTTATCCTACGTATACGTCACATTGTTTTGGACTGATAAATTACCTGAAATTAAGAGATCCAACTGGCGAAGTCCGAGTGTTTACTTGTGCAAAACATAATCAAATTGGCTGTTTCTTGATTAAAAACTATTCCATACAGAGTGTACAATAATTATCGTTGGATTCCCATGCAAAATAAATGATCTATACTAACATTTCATTCTATTTATAATTTTTATGGATCAGCAATATCACATATTTTCTAGGCATGATATGTATTAAAATGGTTAACGATGAAGGAAAATAATAACATTTTTAGAGTTGCATAATGCGGGAAAATCAATTTATTTTACTATTACCTGAAAATTCAACAGAATACGCGTCTGGAGAAAATTAAAGCGATTCAAAAATCTTGACAAATAAAGAAAAGCCAACGACATGGTCGTCCTGGAACTGCCAGAACCTTAAAACTGGTAAAATTCACCAGAGAAAAGCTCAAAAGAAACCCAAAGAAATCACTCAGAATCTAGCAAAAGAGGGAAATGTATCAGTCGGAACTACATATGTCCCCTATTCTCCAGACAGACTTGAAGACTTTTCTTTACAAATGTTGAAAGGACAGCTGTTAACTGTTCTTTTGATATTTGTTAATTCGTAGCTTTGCAAACGTTTTGCAGGAGCTGAAATCCTTCTCTCTTGTATCTGCGAATGCACGTCACAAAACCTCGTGTTTAGTGAAGAAAAGAAATGTTGTGTCCAGCAAATATTTAGCGAACACAATTATTGATTTTGGTCGGGGACTGGTGAGACACACCCGCGGAGTGACTGGAAGACATAGCGTGGCGTCAATGATGGTTTCAGCCGCCATCACTGAAATCAGAACAAGTCCATAGTGTTTATGGTTGAAGAGTTTAAAATTAACCAAAAAATGATTGCAACAACATTCGTGGAGAGCCATTGTTGCAATTATCTAAAAACTATTTTTATAGACGCCAGTGGTTATTTCTACAAGATTCTACACCTTATGAAAACATAAGAGGGGCTTGCAAACAATGTTCACAACGTCATTCCTAACAAGGAATGACCTCCTTCATCACCAAATCTAAATCTTCTCGATTATGGCATCTGGTTCATTGTGGAGAGCAATGTTTCAGAGACGCCTCACCAAAATTTGGAGCCACTGAAATCAAAACTTAAAAAGAAAAGGACCAAAATCCCTTAACAAATCAGACTTGACAGGAGCAGGTCATCCTTTAGGCGTCTTTAGGATTTTATCTGCGCAGACGGGTGATATTAAATAAAATATCTTAGTTTTCAATTATTATATATTTAGCTATTTTCTTTTTGTAGCATTTCTTTACATTTGCTTGTTTAAAAAAATGAACTCTAAAAGTTTGAGCGTTAATTATTGAACGCCTTATCATTCGAACTGAATCAATTTCATATAAATTGAGACTTGTTCTTCACAAATGATTCATTTTATCCTAAAATATTGTCGATGTATGGGGTTGCATTAATTTTTGTTAGAATAACACTTGAACTTTTGAAGATCAAGAAGCGTTTCATATTCATAAAGAATGGACGCATATAAATCTTATGTCATAAAATAATCTAGCGGCTGAAAATATGCTAATCTCCGGGAAATATGTAAGTGAGGTCTCTGAGCTGTTCTGTGGACGGATTATTGTGTCCATCCTTGTTTGAGTCCAGCGAAGCCCTTCTGTAAACAGCGTCCCTAACCCGAAACTCGTAGTAAACGTCAGCGGTAACTCTTTGTTTTGATTTAAAGCTTCATTTTCAGACGTTCATCATTATGCCCTTCGGGGGAGGTGGCATGCGTGTCATTTGAATGAATACATGTTCCAGTACATTAATTTCCATTCGCGTTATTTGTTCTCTCTAGTTTATTGGTGCAACGTGATGTTAGCTGGTCAAGCATGGTTTGCAATTCAATGAGTCGTGGTCTTCCAATTTGTCAACACTAGTAATGGGTAATGGGAATAAATACTTTCATACACGAAAAAAGATTTTGAAATTTAGAACAGGCTGTGAAAACAAATCCCCTATCGCATGCACGGAACCTTGCCAGGGTATTTTATTTTACGCATCACAGTAAAGCCTGCATGGAAAAATATCTGCATGACGTGCCTGAATAAGAAATTTTTAATTCTGAATTGTATGACAGAAAAGAATTTCGCGATTGAGATGCTTCAGGTTTTGTGGTTTACATCCTTCTTACGTTTAAGAAGAGCTTAGCAGTACGTTTGTGTAGGTTATTTTTCGTCGATATGAAACGTTGTAAAAATGGCAAATAAAAAATGAATTGCTTTGTAAACAATCCTCCTCTGTTTTTACAAATCCGTGTAAAGCTTTCTAACGATGAGAACAAATTTATCTTTTAGTGCAGCACAGAACTGAGTGTTTTAATGGGAACAAATACAATGATAAGACATTTATCAGACCTATTTTAGCATTTAATTATATCGTTTTACACCACTATATTGAAAAAATTTTAATTCAAAAAATTAAAAATTTGCAATTTGAAACTGAATTACAGATACTGCATCGGCTCTTTAGAGTAATGCTTATTGTTGAAGTGAACGGTCAAATTACGAATTTGGATAGAGGTCGTCATGTTCAAATAGATTTTAAATTTGACAATTATTACATTGGGATTAGGGTTAAAATTTGTCCTACTAATGTGATCAAAAGTACGTTTAGACTGTTTTTTGCAGTGAAGTTTAAGACACGCTGAGGTTATTGCTCTGTCTACTGTAAGACTTGATGTTCAGAGAGTTAGTTTATGGTCATGGCAGACATTAAAAGCTTTGGTCGAAGTTCACGTGTGCAAATGATTTGCCATTTTCATGTGGAAAATTTTAATAACGATCTTTTGCATCCTAAATATGATAAAAAACCTGTCTCTGAGCGATGTTTAAGAGGGAAACAAATTTTATTTATTTTCGAGGCTTAGGTCGATAAAGCGAAAAACTCTAAACATAATACTTTTGTAGAATATTCTGTTTTGAAATGGATTTTCGCATAGTTCTAGTCATCTGTTTAGCAGCTTTGAAAGTAAACATCTGTAAGGAAAACTTTCCTCTCTCATAAATAAGAATTGCACACAGTCTAGAATAACACCTCGACATACAGAGCTTTTGGCAGTCGTGTTGCTAAGTCTAAGTTCAAGAATTGCTGTCTTATTGCTACTTCTCATTCTCTCTTCAGTCTCTTGTAAAAAAAATGGCCCGTGGAACCGAAGTGGGAACCAAATATGACCGCAAAGAAGATTTTAGGATTACTGCCTCAACGCGTAGTCGGATTAACAAATTTCATAAGTTCGCAGCTTTTACATTTGATACAATAAACAATAACACGTGCAGAAGTACATTGTCATGATCCGCTCTTTCGTTTTCACCACAATGATGAGGGTTTCATCTTTACTCGTGTCACTAATTCAAGAGGAGTAAATTGTAAAAGGTTTGTTTGGCTGATTTTATCCCAGGTGTTGAAAACATTTTTCAATATCAAAGTGTTCGTTTGCTATTTTCTTCTCAAGATATTTAATTAATATGTTGGTATTATTCCCTTCAAGTAGACCTTCTTAAATTATTTGCAACAAGATGTTAAAAAGCATGTAAATAAATTATTTTATGTTTTTAGACGCTCTGCATGCCTCATAATATGAAAGAAAGAACTAATGTTAAGCCGAGGACATACTTTAGCATGATATTATGTCCTCTGAGCTCACTGTAAAGTTCTTTACAGTTCTGCGCAATTCTCGATGAAAGCCATGAAGGCCCATTTTGTCTCTTGCCTGCCAATTTTAGAGGTGAGCTAGACCCTGTTGGACAGACAGCGTCTTGTTTGCAACCGCCTATTAGTTGATATTCATGTGTCTTTCAGTGTTTGGAGGCAAACTTTAGATAAGAGATGAACCCAGGCTTTCATTTATTTTATCACATGCAACTGATCTGTTACTGAATGTTAAAATGATGATCGTCTACTGAATTATTACTACTCAGAGGTGAAGAAATTTGTTCATCATCGTAACTCAGAAACGAAGATGTACTTCTGAGGTCATTAATGCTGCACACAGACAGATAAGCTTACCTTGTAGCTCGTACTTTATAAGGTCACTCACTCTCCTCCTGTGTCATCGGTACTGTACAAACATGTCTGTCTTATCAGCACTGCACAGACGTAGACAGATCTCTCTTATTATCATTGCTGTACAGACGCGAACAGGTCTGTCTTGTCATCAGCACTGCACAGACGTAGACAGATCTCTCTTGTTATCATTGCTGTACAGACGCGAACAGGTCTGTCTTGTCATCAGCACTGCACAGACGTAGACAGATCTCTCTTGTTATCATTGCTGTACAGACGCGAACAGGTCTGTCTTGTCATCAGCACTGCTCAGGCCCTAAAGGATGGCTCTTGTCATGATCATTGCACAAAGATGCAGACAAAGCTTCATAATTATCATCACTACTTAAAGACGCTATGCGACCTTCAAGTCATTACCGAACTCTGCCTTAAACGAATGCACTGTAATTGTGTCTAATTTTCTTTTTTTTGGTGGCAATATTTTATTTTCTTTCTTGCTTACCTTACTTACCTGCGCAAATTTTCTGAATATTGAAATAACATTTCACGTGTTTTCTTTTGCAGGTTACCTTCAGTATATTCGTCAATTTGTTTTCATTGAAATAGTTTTGAAATGACGAAAAATTTTTCCTGTTTTTAATAGCTTCATTTTTCAGTGATAAAACCAAGACTAGCAACTTATGATGCAGATTCATGTTTCTTTAAAGGAGGACAAATGCACTGGAAACACCCAATCTTGGTGAAATTTGTGCGTTCCTATACGTGTTGCCTGGTGCTCGATTTCTTTTATGCATCATAATTGCATTGAATCGACAAATGAATAAAGTGTATCTATTTTTTGTCTCTTGTTACTTGAACTTATACAGTAAAATTTTCCACAACTTCAACCTCTTTGTTTCTATTTTCGTGCATCACTACAAGTTTGCCAGTTAAGTAAGGCAGTTAGTCAAAAACATCTAAGATACTCTTATGAACCACTGAGTCATGTACATGAATCTTGATCATTTATTTAGTTCCATTCATTCATAAGCTCCCTCAAAAAATCCGTTGAAGAAATGATGAATGAAATAAAATTTTACGCATGAATGTCTACTCTATTCGCATCTGAAATCCTTTCACAACGACTGGCAATCATGAAGATGCCATATGAAACTCATTCGGGTTTCATGCAAAATCATTTTAAAACCTGTATCTAGCTTTCTATAAAATTGTATTTTTTGTTCCGCATGAAATTGCCCGAAGATAGAAAAAAGTAGCAATCCGTTGCAGTCCGGACAATGTGGAGGTTGAGGCACCAGTCTTCAACTATGGTCAATAACGTTTTACATTATGGGACCAAGTGATGTGGTGGTGCGTCATCTTGAAGGAAAACGGTGCCTTCGCGATTCACAAGTGCACGATGTCATCGATCAATTTCTTGCGAGATTTTTTCCACCGTAGAAGTGTATGCTTTACCACTTCTCTGTGGCGCCATCTCGTACTACACAATATTTTACCACTCATACAGTATGATATTTTTTATGAAATGCCGGTTATTTTATTCGTGGTTGTGGTTCAACTGAAGACGATTATGCTCGTGTATGCCCTTGATTTATTGAGACAGATTCAATCTTCGCCACACGTCAGTGATCTGTCGAAAATATTTTCATTTTCTACTTCAAAAAAGTGACAAGCAGACTGCCATTCGCTGTTGCTTTCCTCCATCGTTGAGTTCAAAGGTCACAAACTTCTCTTATAAACATGCCGGTTGCGGGCAAAAATTTCAGATATGAGTGGAAACTACATTCATGAATAAAATTTTGTTTGTTTCCCTGGTTTTATTACAGAACTACATAATCTAAAACACGCAGGAAATTTTCTAGTACCGAATAGTTCCATCCAATAACACACTTCACTGCGCTGGTACTGAACGAGCATAGTTTCTCCAAATTATGCATGGAACGAAGCAGAATACATATTTCTCTGCCCGTTTCCAGTCGATAGATTTCGACTTTTTATTTATTGAGGATTCGTCCAGATTATGGCCCTGATACTGTTTCTCGAAGAACAAATCATGCAAAAAGGTTAGTAAGAGTGACCGATTAAAACTAAAACGCAATACAGCTCTGCTAAACTTGAATTTGAATTGAATAAAATTGGAATTCTTCAACAGTAATTCGTTATAATAATAATCTGTGTTACCTGTGCTGATGCAATATGAATTATAACTCTTTTCAAGTCGATATTATGTTATGTATTCCAGCTATCGATTTTGCCATTGTTCTTTGTCTCGGTACGAGCTCACCAAAATGTATTGTATTTCATTGTATGATGCTCTCAATGCCTCGGTTTTAATAACTCGGAAAGACATCTCAATTAATTTGCTGAGACTTTATTTCTTTTAAAAAGTCGTACGAAGTTTGATCTTTTTATTAAAAAGTACCTTCAACCTAAAAAAATAGCAATATTCATGGACGTCTGCAAGAGTATTTTTGCAGGCTTACTTTCATGATTCTGACGACTTCCATCAGTGCTCAAGGGCGAATTTCTGAAGGGGATTTAACTCATGCAAGATATTTAGGAACTAAAAAATGTTCCATTAAGGGAATCAACTCTTTACGATATTCATAATCACTTGTCGAAAAACCGAAAATCCTCTGGTCAACCACTAGCTTGCAACTAGTTTGCCAGTTTGTCAGTACGTAGTCAGGGAAACATGTAACCTCAATACTGAACATGAATACAGAGGACGAGGAAAGAAGGGAACACGGATTCAAGCAAAAATTGTTTGACCTTTAAATTTAGTCCTGTTTTCAGTAATGCAGGCCTCAACTGCGACCTGTTTGAAGACTTGTTAGTTATCTCATGACTGCCAAAGATATTCTAAGGATTTGTCAGGCATTGCAAAGGCATTGTTAACAAGAAATTTCTTTATTTCCAGAGATTTTTGCATGTGACTAGACATACCTAGAAACATAGTTAGCATTGATGGAATTAGCCTTCGGTTATGCATGATATTAGTCCGAAATTTAGTGCCATCGTGTGGTTTCGTTGAGATAATGACGCAGTGTACATTTGTGTAAGTTGCAAGTTACTGTTAGTGGTGCAGAGCTGCCAGAGCTCGCCTGCGTGCTGCACAGGCTGATATCTCTGCAAGTGAAGGCTGAGGGAGAGAGAGGGAGAGAGGATGATGAGCTGCCTGTTTGTAGGAGATGGTTGGCCATAACAAGAAAAAATCAATATCGCATGACTAATAGGTTAGTCATCTTACTTTGATTTATTTTTCAGAATATGTTATCAATAAATGTTTATTAACATGGTAAAGAGGCTCCAATTTTACTGGTACAAATTGGGAAGTATAATACTTGACGCACGTGAAAACTTTATATCTATTTCTGCGAGACAAGCTTTCTAATCTACCTTTTTAGGTACGAATATTCAGCGATGATTTTCATTGCTTCAAGAATTGTTCGCTAGTCCTGTGTTCGTTATTTGTACAACATTTATCAGTATATTTTTTCTTTAAATAATAGGTAGGTAAAACGACAAAACTGCTTCACATAATTTTTCATTATTATTTCTTTTGCGAGGGAGGGGGCTCTAGTAGTTGGCCTTTCGGTTTGTGTTTCAGAGGCACAAATAAACTGGTGACTGGGGCCTGGGGGACTGTGGATCTCTCAATAATTCATAAGAACTTATTCACAATTGACCTCATCATAGCCTCTAAGCAAACGATGTTGAAGACTGTCTTTCGTAAACAAAATATGGTGGGTAAAAAAATAACGTACATGAACTGATTATGAAAGTGGCTAAAGTTATGATTGCGACTGCTTTTCATTCAAATGTTCCCACTAGATTCATGTGTGGGTCAGGAAATGGTTGTGCTTGGTCTCCGGGTGTTTGGACTAAAGAATTGCGAAAGAAAAAAGGAAACTTGTTCATGATTAGACTTGAAGGATGATTAACTTCGGTGTAAAGTACGTACAAACATAAGCAGTGCGATACTCTTCACTTCCAAGGATTCATGACCACAAATTCAGTGGTAAATATTCCAAGTATTTTATTATCGAGAAGATTGGAGTTTATGACTGAATGATCTACGAAAATTGTTGATCATAAGCTATCGAATGTTCATACTGCTGTTCTAAGTTAAATGTAGCTGGTGATGATTCCTACTGTTGCATCTACCGAACTATTTCAGGTTTGATGACTCATATTTAAAATAGAACTCTCTAACATTTGCTAAAGAGATGGCAAGCGTCATGTTTGTTGTGTAGTCTGGCGTTGCAATAATTATCAAGGAACATTACCTTGTTATAATGATCTGGCATAGTCCAAATCACCGATTAAATTTTCTCGAAAGTGATTCATTGAGAAAACTTCATGGAATTAATGACGTATGAACATTAATGAACCAATTAAACTCAATTTACAGTAAATCAGCTCTAAATCAAAAGGAATTATCTACTGTGCCTCACAACAACATATTCCTAAACGAGACCATTCTGTGAGTGCCTGGTGGATGGAGTGCTGGTTCCGAACAGCATGGTGGCAAACTTTTGAAGCGCTTTTTTTTGTGAAAAAAGTGTAAATTGAAGCAAGTTTGGAAATGATGAAAAAACTTTTCAAGGTCTCTTGAAAAGATTGCTCTATTTCCTAGGGATTAAACATCATCTGAGACAGATGATGTGCAATGAAGCCATTTGAGAAGTGCCTGAGTTCGTCTGATGTGTCATAAGAGTATGGAGAGAGCACTTCAAGAATTCAATGTCTTTTCAGGCTCTTTGTGGTTTGATGGCTTGAAGTGTTATGAAAGCATTACGTGCACACTGAGAGAAATGTTTTTGAGGCTATTTGTACGAGTAGGACACTGAGGCAGTGGACTATGTTTTGAAGGCATTGAGAGCCTCTTAGACAGTCTGATACGTTTTGAGTCCTTTCAAGGGGCTCTGAGGTCGTTCGACGTTTATTAAAGCCGTGTGAGAAAATTCGGGACAGTTTAGTTGCGTCGAATCAAAATATATATGAACTCGAATTTCTGCTTGATATTCTCATCTGCGTTTGGTATGAGTATTTGCAATGTCCACATCTACTTGGGGTACCTGTCTCATGGTTCAATTACAACATATACTTTTTCTGTTGGTTCCTACTCGTTAATACTCATCTATGTCTGAAGCAGTCACTAACTCTGACAGATGTCCATATCTCATTTCATACTGTTGGAAGCATGTAGGTGTACTGAGCACTGGAAGCTTCCATTTCACCAGAAGTCAGGGAATTCATTTCCAGTACACGAGCGATGGGTGGTAAGAATGTGAGAAGTTTTCTGTAAGACAATTACAGTGTGTGTTAGAGGGTGTACTGTATTCTCAAGTTGCTGGAGATTCAAGGGCGCTGACAACCAAAGATATTTCAGATCCTCGCCACGGTGTTCTGCGAACAGTACATGCAACATTGCTCATTAGGCGATGCACAATTTGAACTTTCAGCTGTCTTGTATTTGCAGTCAATCAAATGATGAATAATTAGGTTGAAAAATACTTATTTTGGCTTTTGCTTCGGTTCAATTGAACAGCTGACAATAATTCGAAACTGCTTATGAATGTATAGACCTACGTGGGCAAAGAATCAAATAGAAATTCAAATAAAAATTTTAAGCTACTTATTACTGGGTCAAGAAATTTTCTTGCGTGAATTCTGTAGATTTTGTTGTAATACTTCTTTCTTATTTTAAATTGGTCTCTTTAGTGGCTCTATATAAAACTCTCAATACTATTCACTTCATTCCCAAACTGTTCGACTGTTTGAGAAGCTCACCGTGTCACAGAAAGTGTATTCTTTCAATGATCTCTGTGGCAAACTTCGATCAACAAATTTAAGAACAGTTCAGTAGCTACCGCTTTATATCTAATCCTGCAAAACTGGTGTACTGTCACCAGCTTCTTCATTCACTGTAACCTCGCGACCAAAAAACAGCACATGAAGGGTTTGGACTTAACACGCTGATTACGTATGCTACAGAAATACCGTATCAGTAATATACAGCAAGGTATATAAACATATGAACTACTTTGTTAATAAATCATCAAACCCAACGAGTTCTTCTCTAGTAGACTTGTGGCTCACAACAAGAGCTGCATTTGAATTATGTCCTACTGGAATTTACGCTCCATGACGCCATTGCTCCGCTTGCCTGCTAATTCTGAGAGTTGTGTTTACTCGGTGTTATTGTGTTGTCGATATGACGTGTGCACATACAGACGATTGTATCCAATCAGTGTGCGGTCTAACAGCCGTCTAATGATGTATCACTGAGAGCAGTAGTTAAAAGTTATGAGTTAAATCGTAGTTAATGTAGCATGATCTGCCTTTAGTTTGATCAATGTACGTCTAATGTTCAAGTCGCTTATGCTATTCTTCAATCATTTTTTAGAGATCGGCCACTTTTACGTCAATTTACGTCGGTAAATTTTTATCAGTTCCGGTAGATTGTTTTTACTGCTAAAAAACAGTATGGTCTGATATTTTTCTAATCATCCATAGAAGTAGCCTTATTAATATAAAGAACAATTGTTACTGCAGGTTAGAATATAACTGCAATAGGAAAGGCTTCATTGATATTTTTGGCTGGCGCCAAAGATATTGACGTACTCGTCATTACGACTCAGCTCTCACAGATATATCGTTCATCTCGCATTAAATATCTTCCCTGCAATACTCATGTCGTTTCCTCAGCCGTGCTGGAACTCTTTTACCTATCAGGTAGACTGTTTTAATGAATTCAAGTAAAAACATGAGCATTAATAGACGGGAAAGTTTTTTAAGTTCATGGAATATATTAGACTTGACAGTGCCGTGGGTAAGATTCCCCTCTCCTTCGAAGCTTCTCCCCTTGTTGTAGCTTTGATCAATTTTGACCTTGTAGAACGTATTGAATACTCGTGAATGGTGGGTCTTGGTTGAAAGGAAACTTCATTAAAACTTTTTTGTAATGTAAGGCGACCATCTTCAGTCATTGCATACTAAAGTAAGAATTTAAACTGCACCATACTACGAACTCACGTTCCTCAAGCTTTGCTGTCAGCGTACGGAGGATTTGAGTGTTTCTAGCAAATCGGTGGGCAAATTCTTTTCTGATATTCTTCATTTCATCGAAGGCATCTTGACGTAAAGTTGGTTGACTATGTTGAAATGATACAAGACGTTGACTTTTTTATTGCTGTTATTTTCATTTGAGAAAATATTTAAGGACATAAGGACATAGACGTACAGCGTTAATCGTGAAAAATCGTTTATATATTTTTGTATCACAACATATTTTTCTGTTCATGTGTACAGTATAAACACGGAGATTTCATATTGATTCTCAAATTATGGTGTTCATCCGTTATGCATTTTGATCATTGTTTATGGCAAATACTTATTATTACTGGATAGATAAACGTTCCCTGCTCGTATAAAAGTAGCTACTGATATATAGTCTGCACACTAGCATTGCAACAATAATGAGGTCCAGGTCCTACCAAACAATCATGGTTCGTTGGTGTTTCAATTTATAGTATTAAAAACAATATTATATTTATTTTTAAACACTGCTTTAGCAAAGAACTTCCTTACTTCCAGGCTTTGTGGACATCACGAGCAAGAGAAAAGTGTCTGGTCAGCAGCTGCTGTGGTGATGATCTGCTGTTGAACGTCCCAACTGAGGTGGTTTCTTTTAAGTGAGTATTTCAGTTTTTGAAGTTTTAACACTGTTTAAAACATCTGAGTGTTTTTCTTAGCTCATTAGCATATGATATACTTACCTGATCAAAATTTATCTGACATGAGGACATTTACAAAAAAATAGAGTAAACAGATTTTTCTTCGCCTGTGCTCTGGATTTTTTCTGCTTGAATACTGTGCATAAAATAGGATGATGCGCAAAGGCGTTAAATACATCGAAACAGTTTTCTGCCGGCCAGTATAGAGACATTCATTCTTACCAGGAAGAGTCGACTCCCAAGCATGACTGCTGCTATACAGGCAACTTTACTACGGACAGGTTAAAACCATCCAAATCTTACAAGTTATTTTAATAACTAGTAGACCTACACGTGAAATATTTCACGCGTTTTTTACTGAATTTTTTCGTTTGACTTTCCAGTGGGCGCAAGCTTTGTGAAAGAGTTCCCCCATTGGAGGATATGTCTTTGGTATTCACAATACAATAATAGCAATACATGCATACGTTCTGAAGCTGTTGCATTCAACTCTTGCTTCAGACCCAGCTGTGTAGTGACCCCTGATGCGAATCAAGGAAGTAACCTGAATCCTGTCGATGATTTCACGGTAACCTTCAAAGCTCGATGTGTTTAACTGCATTCACTTTTAATTTTTAATCCAATTGATTTATTTGTAAGTTCAGATTTTTCCATACTTGCGAGAACTAAAGAGGCTATGGAGCGTTGCACTCCATAACACTTGCATAGGACATAATGTTAGGCATGGAAGCACTTCCTGGCTTCAGTTTAATGTTTATTAATGATAGTTGCTTATATGTATGTAGCTTCATGTCAAGCATGCAAATTTGAAAGCATTAAACAAGAGCGTTGAAATTTTGAGCACTAATTAATAAGAGAAAAAACCTTTTTGCATTGAACAAATGTCATTCGTGTTCAAGTAATTTTATTATTCTCGAAAAGGTAATGTGGATATTAACGTCAAAATATTGGTAGGGAGACATGAGATTGTAAAATCATAAAGGACCGAAGTGTTTGAATGAACTAATGAGTTCTCTCTCTCTTATACTTAAAGAGCGCTAGTGGGAGAGACAATATCCGGGTATTGGTGCCACATTGGGATTACAGTAGCAAGAGATGGTGCGACTACAGCATTGTGTACACAACTGCCTTACAATATTGTGCCGTAACTATGTCCTATTAATACTTGAAATGTCTCACCTGAGCAGAGCGTGGCTCTAGCTTCCTCGTTGCGAACGGTTAATTCAATAGAAATTGGACGCAGATAACTAGGCTGCATCGAACTGAGCAGCCCAGTGGCTCTTCCGAAGGCGTCTCCCGACAAAGCATATTTGTCTGCGTTTTTATTCGTGTCGCTCATGTATACGCTGTGACGATGATTGATTGCAGCCCCACGAGCTGCATGGGCTCATTATGCGTCCCATGTTTATGACACCTAATTTTATCGCGATGAACAGCTGAGATTTGTCGCTCTAATCTAGGCGGTGAAGGTTTGTATACCGAATTAGAATCAAAGGTGCTGTTAACGTTGCAATGATGGTTTAATATATTGTCCGTGTTGAAAGTTTGATTTAACGGTGTTGTAGTAGTATTTGTGGACTTTGAAATTAGTGGTAATAAACTGACTCACATTGCTACATTTCTTGGCCATGAAATTTACATCATTTTAATTTGCAAAAATGATGCTCGACGTTTCATCTTGCTCAGTATAGAATTATGAATGTTTCTGCAATGTTTCTTATACAATGTACGTTTAGTTATTTTATACTTGTAAATTGAGACCGTAAGTTACGATAAGAAGTGCTACCAAAATTAAATTATTCGTTGTGTTGCACTTTTTATTGCTCTTTACGGTATCAATTAATACAATAGAAATTTACTAAAGGTATTTACTCTAGCGATCTTCATAAGTGAAAACGCTGAGAATTTTTGCAACCTTTTGTATGGCTCGTGTGAGGGAGAAGCCGGACATTTAAAATTCCGTCATGTAACAAAAAGAGTCTTGTTCTCAGCAAAACCAATTTTTTGTTTCTACAGTTCTTCATAATACATGGAACATGTGCCGAATCCATGGCAAGATCCACACTGGCGTCAATACTCGCTTCCTCCACTAGTTTATTGTGTTCTGTTGTCCGCCGGTCAGTTGCACCGGCATCAGTGTCTAGTTGGTGTGCATTGCTACTTTTATTCACATGCACCACATTAACAGACATGAAGCGAGTTCTCGGTTTCCAGTAATGATATATAACGTCTAAATTTATTAGTCGCCAAAGTATAGCAACTAAAAGTTCTCATTTGTGATATGTTGAAAGGAATATTTTTCAGATATTATTAGCGAATTTTTAATACCAAATTTGAATTAATAGAACTTCATTGACGCGTTTTTATCAACAAAACTATTTTGTAATTCCTGGCATAAGTTTTGAGATCTTTTACAACCCATGCAAATCACATTCATTAAATTTTAAAGTTCGATTTTGGCATTAAAGAAAATGCGATGACTAGATAACATCTGTGTGATTGAAATCTGCCTCAGTTTATACAATTTGACCCACATTTGTACGATGAAATCAAGATTTTTGAGGATGCTTTCCTTCTCAATCAGCATAATTTCAAGTCACTTAATTACTTCAGAGGGGCTGCAAAGTAAGCAGCCTGAATCGTTCGAGTCAATTTCTTGGTGTAAGGAATGCTCCCGTTGCGCCTCATCAATAATCTGATACCGGCCGCCTGTGAGGGGCTGTCAGTGACGAGCTGCTAACGGATCTTCATCACCTTCTTTCTCCTAAGGTCGTCCCAATAAGGCTTCAGCTCGGCAAGGCCGGATTTGAAACCTCGTGTAAACATCTTAATGAACGGATATGGCCCTTCCTTGCATTTGACGGAATTTCTTAATATGCTGTCCACTCTTTTTCCCGAAACTTCATGCGAAATGACATGAACGGTAGCATGATTCATTAAGCTCCATTATTAGGATACAGATTCGCCTGACTTATTGGACTGCTGCGGTACCTCAAGTAGTAAGTTGGAAATCCGTAATGTTTGATGTTTATTAAGTGAATCCTCTTATTTGATTTCTATTGGACCGTTTGTAATCAAGTTTATAGTTTAAAAACGAGCGATGGAATAAGTTTGTGAACTTAGAATTTATGTATAAATTATACATCATTCTCTGGGTAATTAATAGTCATGATAGTACAGTACACGAGAGTATGCAGTAAGACGTAGATGAAGTGAAATGAGCCGCAGTTTTCTCTAATTTTCGTACATGAATTCTTAAGTCATGATAAGGCTTTGTGTACTCAATATTGTTTTCAATTTCGCTTTTTAGTAGCCGTGCTTGTCAAATCGCTTCCCTGTGATGACTTGACGATGAGGGAGTGAACTTTAGAGCTCATGCATCTGAGCGACTCAGCATGCCGTCATGGCACCTCACAAACAAACAATCTTTATTTCCAATCAAGTACACAGTACATAGACATTTAGTACATTGGTTTTTAAATTCTTAAGGTTAACATTCTTAGAGTAAGGATGATGGTGAGCTCCATGCGACGATCCTGGGATATGTCCATGGGCGATGAGTTGAGGTCTTACCGATAAGTGCGAGCTCACGGCGTGAAACGAGAAACAGCTCGTATTCATTGCCGGGTTTCGAACCCGCACGCAGTCTTTCTGCACAAGCAGAGACCCGATACAGAACACGGGCCGCATACCACTCGACTACGGTGGCTGCCACACTGCTTCCCATAGTTTACAAAGAATGTGCTACATCCATGTTCGATGGAAGCTCAAAAGGTCTTTTGTTTCAGGGCCTCACTGCACAAATTTTCAAGTTTCTAAGTCCTGTTACGCTAGCAGGGATAAGTTTGTTAAAAACTATACTTAGCTCATATTTTCACTACAGCTAGTTCATGCAATATTCATACAACCTATAATAATTTCAATAATGAATAAATATTTTTGTTTACTTTTTAAAACTTGCTAAAAATTTGTAACGAATACTTTTCATTGTTGTTTTTTGTTTAATAATTCTTGTGCACAAAAATCTTCATCATTTAATATGTGATAAACATTACTGTTCAATGCATACTGTGACCAAGACGAAGAAGCTACCTGTCCTTCTCTATTGCTCTGCGTGTGATGCCAATACAGGTTGCAATACAGGTTATAACAACTTTACTCTATCAATGAGCTCATGAAAGTGACTGACTAACTGACTAACAAAGTTAAAAGCACAGACAGTGCAACGCTAATACATTTATCACCGGCAATACTACAAAAATGTAAACGAAGTTCAATAACAGTAAAAAAACAAGGAAAACGTCCGAACACTTTTGTACGTTGCTTCTTCATGTAAAATTCATTGTTTTCTTTTTTGATGAATACTAGAATCATTAAAAAAATAAATCTAAATTTATTTTGGTTTGTGTTAAATATACATGCTAGTCAAAACTGAAGTTGTCAGAAAAAATTTGGTATGTTAAGTACAAGAATTTAATGAGAATAATTCATAAATATATGTTGCAAAAACCTTAACCATGCTAACTTTCTCATTTTGTACATGGTGCATTACTCACTTTCTGAATGGAGGAATAAAAAATCTAGAAGTTAAGCTTATTAGCTTTTACGAGTCAGTGACCGAAGAGACATGAGTTTTTGAAGAGCCTAGGAAGAAGTTGATGAGGAATGACGGCAGTGACAGTGGCATGCACTCTGAGATAAGCGCTTCCAGCGTTTGAGTTGTGATTGAGTGATGATGTCAGTTTTCATACTGACATCAGTTGAAAGCAAGAGGTGTGTCTGTCTCTTTAATTTATATAGAGTTCAATTACGGGATTTTTCTTGGACAATATTGACTAGTTTCATTACAGAGGAACCTCAACATGCGATTTTATTTAATTTTTTCCCGGACTCGGTTCGTATATAAAAACACTGGTGTATTTGAACAAATTTCCCCATATAAAATGATACAAGTAGAACGAATATGTTTCCAGAACCCAAAATATGAACAAGAAATCAAAAGTGAAGGGAGATGAGAGTTTACTAGACATTTACACATAGTTTAGCCTATGAAAAAGAATGAACAAAATTGAATGGTTTGAACGCAGTGTTTAGCATTGATAGAACTACACAAAAAAAACTTATAACCCTCTACAACACAATTTTATTCATCCAGCAGAAGCAAATACTAAAAAGGAAAAGAATCTTCGATGGTATATTTTTCTCATGTATTGTAGCGAAAAAATACTCGTACCGTCTTATTTGTGGTAAATACAAAACTAGGTTACCTGGAAAACGGTAAACTATATAAACATACCTAGTATTTCATAAGTCAGCATTTAACTTTAACTGCACGCCACCAGGGGGTGCAAATTCTTGACGAAGTTAACGCTGAAGAATGCAACAAAATTAGAAGTGCAAAGAAGGCGAAGGCCAGGAATTTGGCTTGGAATTTGGGCGCGTTCGCTTCACCATCATAATGTGATGTAGGACGCCTTAGGGAACCTCTTCTTTTTTTCAGGCAAGTTACCTCCCAAATTAATGAAGAAGTCTCTGTCTTTAGTGCGATTTTCAAGTGCGAACGAACGTAATGGGATTTGTTGTTTTCTGTTGATGAGTTTCCCATAAATTAATTAGCAAAGTTGAGGTATCCACTTCTTTTAATACGCTGGACGAAAGATATGAGAATTATGGTCACTATGGGTCGCTCGTAAGAACGTCAATGTTTTTAAAAATTTTCGAAAAATACCTTTTCACACCGACTGGCAAAATTTCAAGACCAATTTAAGTAGAAATAGTTGATGCGTTAGTGAGATTATCCTTGCTTATAAACTTGTACGTAATGAGTTTAGCGCAGCTATTAAAATTCAGATATCATGAGCTTAAGAAAAATCTAAAAACGAAATGGCAAATAATGAGATGCAAATTTTCGAGAATCATTGAAATCAAATCATGATTTTAGTTTGAGGTATTTTCAAAAGTTAAGACGTTTTAACACGTCCTGGAAACTATATGCTATGGTTATTCAACATGGAAACTAAAATTCGCGTAGGTACTAATTCTATAACCGCAGCGTAAACTTCATAATATTGAGGAAAAAATGTACAAATCGGTCAATATCTTTTAGAGCTCACTTTTGCATCGCATGAAAATGGTATCAAACTAAGAAAATGTTGTGGCCAACTAAAATTAGCATTAACTGAAGTTGGTTGATGAAGACGACGGAGATAATCTGGTCATCCTCGTACAGTAAGAACAGAACGAATATTTTCAATTAAGTACATAAAATACCACGCAATGCCCTCGCAGAACTGTAGGCAGACCTAGAAAATAGTGGTATTGCAGTTAGCACAGACACGGTAAGTCAATTACGACAATTTGAATACGAGATTTTTTCTCACTCATCAAGGAAAACTCCACAACTTGAAGCGACTTACGTTAAATCTCGCCTGGCTCAAACAAAATGAAATACTTTTATAAATAAAGCAAAATGTGTTTGTGACCAGGTTCCTCGGTCGGACGGAACGTAAATCGAACTTTTCGATAGAATTTCGACAGCGAAAATTAAGAAAAAGAAACTCAAAGTAGTAGTGCCGGAGAATACTACACTTACTGTAAAGTTTGAAGGATGATCCATCAGTGCATTCGTGTGTTTTTACCAAGTTTAAGAAGAATGGAATTAATTGAACATAAAATGAATGATATAAAACGCAAGGGTATTTTGGCAAGCAATCAATTATGAAGCTGACTAAATTCAAAACATGGCTGGGATTTCCAGGATGATAATAATGAGTTCAAAAATTGCACTGCAAAATAAACAAAAAATTGATTAATTGGAAACAGAATTGAAGTTTTGGATTGGTGTGGTCAATCATAATCATGTGCTGTAAAAATTGAGACTTTCTTCAATGTACCAGTCTGATTGATGTACTAGACCGCGTAATGTTGTAATTGTGGCACCACATCAAATTCAATTTAATTGCAAAATGTCATTGTAAAATATCGATATTCAACATGTGTGTGGGCTTAGAAAGTTATTATATTTTATCTTTATTCAAAACTTTATGCAATTCTATTACAATATAATTTTTCATTATGGAATGCTCGAATACCTTAGTTAATGAGGTTGAATTTTGTCTACGTTCCTACATAAGTAAGCATGAATACCATGTTGTATCATCTATGCACAAAACATGTCGTGTATAAACCTCAACGAGGCTGCAAAACAAAAAATACCTTGAAATTCTTGTAGTTCTCAGTCTATTCTGTTCTGTAATCGTCGCCCTCCTCAAAGAATGTAATGATTCACTGTTTTGGTGCTTTTTTACATGTTTTGAGCTTGGTCGATACATTTAGAAACGCGTATTAAAAATGAGGTGAAACCAAAAGCTCGTGTCAGACGCAGACTACTAACACATACCAAGTGTTGAAGGTGGTCATTCAATAGCTTTGATTAGAAAACATTCTAAGACTCTCAGCTCATCCTATAAGTTTTATCAGAGTATTTAATGAAAAAGTGTGATCAAATTATGTAATTTAATAAAATCTATATGCAAATGCAGTGTTTATGAATATTTTATTCTCATTTCCATCCACTAACGAGCGTGTTTGTCCCATTATAGAAAGACTCATTCGGTTTTGAAGAGATGAACTCTGAAATGTGAGTTTCAACTTCCTCCTCACCTTTGAGAGCTAATTTATTCAAATTAGTGTGTAAACTACGTACGAAACATGGAGTAGTTTGAAAACGCAACGTGGGAAAGAATAAGGCGAATGAACCATTTTTTCCCAGGCAAGTTCTTTGAGCTTCTGAGATGTAATCTAAGCAGTATGAGGCAGCAGTAATAAGTCCTGATGAAAGATAACTCTTTTTTGATTCATTAAAGCAGGTCTTTTTTGTTCAGAGTGGCGTCTAAATGCGCTAATTGGTGTCAGAAGACTCAAGCATTGATTATTCCATTGATTTTTAGCAACTCAAAGGGGATTGACTACTTTTCAATTCTCCTAAACAGAAAAAAGAACCTTCTTAGCAAGAATTTCTCTTATGGGATATGATTGGTAAGTCTCCTGCATACTATTATCACTGTAGTCTTTAACATGTTGACAGAAGATCTATTTTTCATCACCAGTCACAAATCTGTCCAAAAACAGTGAGATGAGTTTACGAGAATGGAGAGACGAGCAGATCTGGATTCGGGGTTTTCGTATGCTTCATAGAATTGATGAGGCTCTTGTTTTCCGAATTTCGGAACTTCTCTGAGCAGTTGGCAATGACAATGAAGTTGTAGTGTTTGACCCAAGCTTCCTTGGCAATTCTTCAACTGATACTGCAGGATCTTCTTCAAGTGATGCTACAAGGAGGATTTCATCCAACTCAGCTGAATGTAATGTTCTTTACCTTTGAGGCTGAAATCTCTACCACTGAATTTTAACAATCATCTTTGATAAGTTCTTTCATTCACGGACTCTTCTCAATACGTTGAGTGAATATTTTAAGTCGCTTTAGCCGCAGATTTTTTGTGGTAAATTAATGAAGCATTATGTATGTGCCTTACTTGCTCCTCGTTTACGTGTTTTAAGGAGTATGTAGTGATCAGGTTAATATCACTCCTCAGTCTCAACCCTCAGACATCTCCTATGTCCGAGCAGGCACTGAATATCTTTATCTTACTCGGAGTGAGCGCCTGAGGGAGTAAGGGACCGTCGAGGAACCCAATAGGAAAAAAGACAATTAAAGGCACGATGTGTTTAATAGTCTGTATTTAGACATTTGAATATGATATTAGTTCTTAGTTCTTCGTTGAGAATGTCTTGACGTCGAGTACTGGCGTACTGACATCTTGCCAGCAGAGCGCCAGGACGTACAGAGTGGGAGTGCGTGGCGCGTTGAGCCCATCCTGTCCGCAGGCAGGATATCTGGTTTCTGCTTCCTTTGCTCTGCTGTTGGCTGCAAGTTGAGTTCTTCAAGTGATGAGAGTTCTTGGTGGAGATGTTGCCTTCGCAATTGCTTGGTAGAGAGTCCGTGACGCAGAGCGTTGTAGCATCGTTATACTCGTATGGGGCGGTTGGCAGGGCACTGCTGCCTGAGCGTGACCGCTCATTGGTTAATGTCGTGCTTCTGGTCGTAACGGGGCCTAGTCTCGTCGCTGGATTCACTTCTTCTGTCCTGTTTGCTTATTGGTCGATGAAAGCTAGCCTCGTTGTGGTACTCGTTTGTAGTGGAGCCATGCGATTCACTACAAGTACAACTTGCACAACATAAGAATCAAATGCTGAAGAAGAATTTTGCAAAAGGAAAGTTAATTAGTTTAAACATCTCTAAATTGATATTAAATTTTATTTATCGCTAATTGACCTTAGAAAAATCTGTTGAATTTAAGATATATCAAAATTAGGCAGAACTTACGGAACGATCTGATGGAAAAGATGTTTCTTTACACCTACTGAATACTCACGGCTTTACCTTCATCACACTCTCTGGACTTAAACATGCAAAGACAGTGAATTTATGTGCTAGGCATTCTGAAGAATTCTTCTACAAGCTTATACCGTTTTACACCTACGCTGTTGATTTGTTTGTGAGCTGGTGCATGAAACAACAAAATCAGGGAAAAGAGCTATTCTCGTCTCGTATTACAGTGTAGTTCTGCTTGTATCATGTTGTGCAGACCACTAGGTGTCGTAAAAGGGACTCTAACAAGGCTGTTTCACCGCCTCGCACAAAGTTGTGCCTCCCATCTGTCCACTGGACTCCGTTGCCTGCCACCTTAACTCAAGGCTGAAATTTTTGCTGACTTTATTCTGAAAGCTTCGTCGCTGCCTTCACTTCTCACACGCGCATCCCTGAGTGGATCACCATCATACTAGGCATACTAAATCTTTGTTTACGACGACGGTTCAGCTTTAGAATTTTTTCCTTACAATTTGTACGAGAACCTCATAAGTAGCTGAATTCAGCTCACAGCCGGAGTGGGAATCGGAATTTATCGAAACTTTCCTACTAACCTCACAAGTTTGTCAGCTTTCGAGCTTTTCTAACGTTCTCAGGGCTACATGAAAGCTTTCTTGTTGTTAATCTGGATTTGCATTCAGAAGTTATATTAATTTTTAATGTTGAAAACTCTCACAAGACTTGACCTTTGTACATTAATATCTGAGCTGGTCTTAACGCTCTGATGTTAGTTAGAATGATTCTTGTTTTCAAAAATGAGATGAGTTTTTATAAATTCTTAGTACTTGTACAAATTCCAAGTATATTTTATTAATTCTATAACATTCTTGCCATCAACTTTGCATATGACAACGTCTGGCTTTAAATTATTTTATGGTACAGTTATGCGATACTTTGAATTCACAATTATGTATGCAAGTGTGTCGAACAACTGTTACTAATTCATTTAATGAGCCTATCTCCTTGATTTCCGAACGATGCAATCCTTTCAATGTATAGTGTCTAACTTCATTAGAGATCTAAGTTTACTTAATTTGATATGCAGATAATTGATTAGCGTATTGTAACTACTATATACACCGTACTGTATATAGTATTTTTCCGAGGCAATTAGTCCCATATTAGTTTAATAGAAAGTAATATTTATTAATGCATTTCGCAAGTTTTTCTACAGTGTTATTTTTCAAACTTGGCATGAATGTTGCCAAACACTAATTTTGTTAGGACCAAACACTGGTGTCAAACACTAATTTACAGTAGTCAAGACTAAACAATGTTCAGTTCTTGCGTATAGGTTGACTAATGGCAGACAATTTTTCCGTCCTCCATCAGTGTAGAACTGTAGATGAAGCGATTGATTTTGAATTTTTCTCAAAATCTAAATTTTCTTAGGAATTTATGCCTCTAGTAGGTATGGGGAAACTAATATCCATACACAATTATGTATCGAGATAACTTATTGTAAATAACATGAGCTGAGCATCATAACAGTAAGCATGTTAATGTTGTTTAATATGAGCCCCCTGGCTGAACATACCAGTAACAATTCTTTCATTCATTGAATTTGCTTAAATATAAATAAATGACCGTGAGATGTACATTTACAGTCAAAAAATTATTTCTACAATTTAACTTCTGTTGTAAACTTACGTTTGAAGGGGTAAAATTCACTGCTGATAATATACAAATAATTTTCAATTGGGATTGAGTCATGAAGAGGAACAGGCTCACTACCTAGTCAATTGACCGTCATAAACACTATTTTCCTTACGCTCTCCTGGGTCTTCTTACGAGCAATGGATACAACCATAACATAAATGGAAATCAACTTGCGTTTAAATGACTGAGCCTTATCCTGAATCATGGCGGTAGATTGTCTGCAGTAAATGGAAATGCCTATCTGCAGAAAGCCGTGTTCATTGCACCCCAGCAAGCCCACGCATTATGAAGTTGTACTAAACACATGGTGATAATACCCCCTTGTTGTATCGCCCACGACTGCGTTTGAGAATATTTAGTTACTATTTTCTCAACTGAGCCTTCACTCCACCAGTCATATGCATCACAAGTTACTCGGCCTTAGTCCGTGAAAAGAATAATTTGAAAGCTAGTTTTCATGCTTTCAAAAGTGGATTAATTTCCGGTTCTCAAAATTTACCCACATCATGGGCGACTCAGACTACAACGCCTGTGATGTGTTAGTGGCGTTTGTATGTTCAAAATTACCTTTAATGCCAAACGGATATTGAATAACGTTCGAATTCACCCTAGCTAACTCGTGCTTCAACATTATTCTTCGTTTGGTAAAAGGCTTCATTTTTTATTATTGCATCTGGAATTAAAATCTTTCGTTGTCTTTTATTTATTCCTTAGTTGTTCTTGATCTGTTCATTTTAATTACTGCTTCAATTTCTTTTATATTTTTTATTTCCTCTCCTTTTCTGTTTTTCGTTATTCACCATACTACTCTGCTCTTACTTTCATATTTATTTTCGTGAATAACCGAGCACATCTTCACACTCTTCACATTGTTTCATTAACTTCATATTAAAAATTGCATTTGGTTCTTTCTTTGCTTATGATTTTCTTCTTGACGCACACTCATCACTTCTTGTTAAATTTTTAACTATTCGCTAATTATTCGTCTCTTGTAGTTGTCTGCCTTCGTAGAACATTTAACTTTCTTTTTCGCTTTTTGCCTTGTAACTACGAACACTTGGAGCTCACAACTGAATACACTCACCCAACGTCAAGTGTTGCTGCAAAGATGTTCAATAAACGTCGTTACTTTCGTTGCTCTACAGTGATTGTCCGTTGAATATCTTGCCTTAAAAGTCGTCTGTTTTTTGCACCGTCAATTTCCTTGTTTTCTCCTTCGCGCCCCAAGAAAGCTTTTCAGTGTAAAGGCGTGGGCATCAGCCATGAATGCATGTCGTCGTTAGGCAAATGAAATACTGAAGAAAAGAGACATTTTTTAAGTGCTCGGTGAGCTCTGATGCTTGTGTTCATAACATACTGAGCTTTTCCGAAAAAATATAAATAGTTACTCGAAACACCCATTTTGTGCATTGATATTCATTTCGTAATTTAACTCTGCACGTCAGAATAAGTGGCAAACAATTTTTTTACTTACAGTTCCTGAAAAAAGTCATTTTCTTATCCGGGCCCGGTTGAGACACTTTATGGATCGTTACTTCCGGTAGAGAAAGCTGCAATATGCTTTCAAGCGACCAAGAAAGCTGGTAATTCTTTTCAGAGCTGCCTGAATTGCTCTAAATAAGTTTTAGGTCTTTAACACGTTGAGTGCGATACGACCCGCCGGTGGGTCACTCAGGTTAGGTTCTATAATTTTTTCAAGGCTTTCTAGTGACTGTGTGTACAAAGTAAAGATTTGCACCGGCTAGGTAATCGCAGGCAACGTGTTAAATCGTCACTGCATGCTAACGATAAATTATCACACTCTAGCGGGTACTATTTCAATAAAATAATTATGATTTTTAAAGTAAGCCGCATCAATCGTTATGACTTGTTTCATTCTAAATATAAGAGTTAATACTTGCTACAGAACCTCTCTTGCTGCGAGGTTGTGATTTCATTTCGTACATCTTCTTTTTGTTTTTTCTCTCTCAACAACACTGTAATTTATTCAAGCTATAGAATCATCATTAGTAACAGTAATAAAAATCAAAAAAATTGTTTTCTTAGTTTTACCAAAAGCTTTCCGAGATATCAACTTATGGATTAAGTAAATTCTGCGGACTGAAGTGCGGAGTGAAGTATCTCAACATTTTTCTATTCTTCATTACTATCGTAAGCGCTTGCTGTTGTAGGGAGAAATTGTACATGTTGATGGGGGTCTGGGGGCGCACTGGATTCCTCTACTATCTGTTCGTGTGGAACTACTCAGAGTTAAGAGCTGCTCATTCGGTCAAGAGGAATTTGACGGCTTACTTGGGCCGACGTAAGCACTTCAGCAACTTCCATGCACTTGAAACGCATCGTAAGAAGGAAGAATTTGCCGGTTTGCGTAGGTTGGAGTAAGGGCTTGAAAATTTTTATGAACGCAAAATATTTCCACTTAAAATGTGTTCTCTAAGCGGAACTTCATTTCGAACTCCAGCGAATAGCTCCGTTTGCGGCGTCTTGCTCTAATTTCAGCTTCTTCGGACAGTTAGCTATTGCAGCTTGAAATGGCTTCCATAAGTGTGTGGATCCGCAGGCGACATCCTTAAATTCCGTGCTAATCGAGCTCGTGCCGAGGCATTCTTTTCATCGCATGTAGAGCGCAACTGACTGACCAGCAGGGCGGGTTATCAGCTACACTCTTAGTGTAATAGTCCACATGAGTTCAGCTCGAATTGGGCTCCCATTTGAATGCCATGTTCACTTTATACTAATCACTTTAGGATTTGGCTTCATTGGGCATCTTTTTCTTCTACTTCAAAAACTCTTGTCTAGTAATACATATTACAGAATTTGTCACTAAAAAGCTAGTTTCCATTTTAGCCTTCTCTAAAAAGGTTCATTTCATTTGATCTCGTATTGTGATGGTTATTGTACAAATAAGGTTCTTATAAGGATGAAGTGAAGTTTCAAATTACTGTCTTCTTTCTCATAGTAAAAGAATCACTATTTTCTATTGGAATTAAATTGGTGCTGTCACAATTCGTATTGATAAGACATATTATAATGCTTGAATACTTCTTTTTATTTGATTAAATAAATTTAGTGTTAGTCTGCAAGACATGCAGCAGTTCTAGTCTAAGAAAAGCGTCTCGTGCTGGTGCGTCTCGTGCTGGTGCGTTTCGTGCTGGTGCGTCTCGGGCAGGTGCGTCTAGTGCTGGTGCTGGTGCGTCTCGTGCTGGTGCGTCTCCTTCTCTTATGATTCTGTACGTCAGTGACTCTTTAACTTTCTGGTAAAGCGTAGTGGCTTTTTTTAACTGATAGCTTGAGGAATGGTCCCTGATTGCCTGCGGACCGGCATCGGTCGCACTGCTCTGTGTGATGTGTAGCCTTAGAAACGTGTAAAATGATGCCAGGCTTTGATGACTGCTACACATTGTAGTGTGTATGCTCTATCTGTCATTCATTTGAAAGCCAATTCATGAAAAATTAGTATCATGCTCAAGCTAGAGTACAACAGAACTGTTACAACCACTGGACAATAATATTGACCACCCGTGAAATTTAGTGTTCCGCTTCATTTACTTCTTACTTAAGATAATCACCGCTTCTAGTATCCGACAGCTTATCACGACGGTCGTCGTAAGCACATCTACTGCGACATCAGTATTAGTGCTTGATGAGGCGTCTGTACTGCACATCAGGCCTGTTAAAACGCAGACATCTGCTCACAATTTGCATTAGTGTATGTAAGATTGGCAACGGTAAAAATTTGTTCACACTATTCTTGGTGTTTTTAACTCTTACTCAATAACTTCTCCGTTGATAAACTGCCCTAAGAAGTTTTTTTATATTTTTCCTTTGAAATTTATGTTAACTTTCCTAATATGTGAAGCTTGTGTTTGAGTGCGTGTGTCATTTCCACTGTTGATCTGGTCATGCAAGGTCTAGTATCTGCTAACACTGGTCTCCTCCTACCAGTATGCAGTGAAGGCCCGACAATACCTAAAAAAAAATTGATATGAAATAGCCTTCTAACAACAAGGCAAGGGCCCATAAGGCATACCTCGTAACCGAGTTTTAATATTGTCGCTGTCTGGGCCTGGCAATAGCGCCTCCATTTTGAGGCCACAAAACGGTCTGGAGTAATTCATACAAGCTTCCTCCCGTGGCTACAACATTTTTTGAATAAAATGAAAATTCCAATCTTCTGTTAATGCCAGCGTACGTTCTTCTGAGCATCTGAGTGCGAGTGAGCATCCAGGCCTGCGAGGTGTTGGCGATCACTTAATTAAACAAGACTCTCGTAACAGCCTTTATCCTAATGAGACTTCCTCAATAATGCTCGACTGTGACCACCAGTAATGTTCTGTGGAAGCTTGCGTGAAGAGTTACGACCCAAACACACACGTTATTGCGTTACGCAAGGAGTAATACGAGAGATGAAATTCGTGTTTACTTAATCAATAATCTGTGTGATGATGCAAATATCTTTATTGGGCATATTGTTGTGTGATAACATCAGTTTAGAGGACAGGAAGACGTTAAAGGCAGTTGTAAATCATGCTTAACTGCCCCAAAATAATAACTGATTAAATGTATGGAATTTAAACGCTCGATAAGCGTTTGTCAAAATTTGTAAGAAGAGCTTCGTTATGCTGCTAGCGTTGTATAGCATTTTCGAATTAAAGACTTTGTGATGAGCGAACAATACAAGGATTCATATTCATATTGAGGCTTATAAACCGTTAGCACAATCGAGTAACGAAGTGAAACTAACTACGACCATAATGTTATTTACAATGTAGGAAATTTTTCAAAAAATATTCGTGTCGTATTTTCAACATGAACGAATTGTAACGTGAATGGAAAGCTCAGCCATTGTAAGCCACGGCTACTTGACACCATCTTTACGATTAGTTAAATTTTCCCCTGAAAATTTCCATTGGAAACGGAGGATGAAGTAAAGGGAAAGAGAAATATATTTACAATATGAAACGAGTGCAGTGTCCTACCATTTACTGTCACAACAATACCTAAGAACAAAGAAGTCAGTGTAGACATCCAAAACAAAATTGTCGATGCCCGTAAAGGCGCATTGTGAAATAATTTAACCTGCATCCTTCGACAGTGGTATCGATAACACGGAAGTCCTCAGACTACACTAAAAAAATTGATAAAAGAAGTAGAAGCATTTGGAACAGTGGTTTCACGTCATACTGTAACAAATGCGGTGAGAGAATTTGAACTTTGATCCTAAAAGGTCAGAAACGTTAGTTTCTGACCGAACGTTACGTTGAAGCTTGATTGTAGTTTGCCAATAGCGTCATAAAAACTAGAAGACTTTTGGGATAGTGTCCTTCAGTAAAATGAGACCAAAATAGAGTTATTCAATCATAATTGTCGACGGCATCTTTGAAGAAAGAACAACGAGGCTTTCAAATCAAAAACACTATCCCCACAGTCAAATTTGGGGGAAGAAACATGATTTAGGAATGTTTCTCGTCCCATGGTACTGGTTATTTTCATCTCATTAACGTGTTGACTCCGATTTCCTGATTGGTGTAAAACTTCACTTTGTACGCATAGTCACTAGAAGGATCTGAAAAAATTACAGAACCTAACCTAAGTGGTGCACATACGTACCACTTCGGAGTCAACGTGTTAAAGGACGCATAAATAGTGCCATGTATCGTGATATTCTGGTGAAAATTTTTTCCAGTTAGTTGACATATTGAAGTTGGAAGAAGATTGGGAATTTCAGCAAGACAACGACCCTAAAAATACTGCAATAGCAACTATAAAATGGTTTGCAGAAAACAATGCAAAGACGTTGCCGTGGCCCAGTCAGTCTCTGGAACTGAATTCAGTAGAGAATCTGTGAAGAAAAGTAAAACTTGAGTTAGTAAGCAACAGCCCAGAAACTTGCATGATTTAGAAGAAATTTATGGAGAAGAATGGGCAGACATTCCTGCCGGTATATGCAAAAACCACACTTCAAGGGATAGAAAACGGTTGCACGCTACAATAGTTAACAAAGGATATGCACTATGGCCTTTGCTTTATATGTTCAGTGAAGAGAATTCACACATTATAATCCTCATTGCATGCCATTCGGTAGCTCATTTTTTAACGCAAAAACATCTACTTAAAAATGATTCATTTGTGATCTAAATTTTTTAAAAAAGGTTGAAAAATATTTAAGACGAAATTACCAAAACTTTTTTCTGCATAAGTGTATTTTCGTGGAAAAACCTTTACTTTTGGTAATAGAGAAATATTAAGACGTTATCTCCGTGTGTTGAAACAGGACATTTAATAGGTACGAATATATAAGAGCGATGTGAGAGTAACGTCATTAGCTTGGTAATGCCTGACACGACTAATTTCTTGTGTCATAAAAACTATGCAATGCACCCTCACTAGACTCGGGAAAACTAATCTCTCACTGATGTATTATAGCTCAGCGGACAGTGGGACAATAACATCATTCTGGCACGAGAAAAACGAGTGAATTTGGGTGGTGAAGAAATTTAGCTGATCTATCATACTTAGTTTAGAGCGTATAACTTCTTGAAATAGTACCATAGCGATTTACTATGGGTGCATGGTTCCATAAAAACTGCTTTAATAATTTTTAGTATGATATAACGTTCTTGTGAGCCGATAAATTGTTGTGTTATAATATCACTGAGTTGATTTTCGTTTAGCTAGTGTAGAGCGACACGTGTTCAGGAAATGAGCACCGTGGCATCCGTTGCGGTGGGGCTGGTGAGATGCTGGAGTTATGGCTGTGTTTGTCGTATCAAGACATTGAAAAGTTTAGATTTTACGGTAACTCATTCATGTTTTTCAACGCATTTACATTTGTTGAATCAATTATAGTCGAGGGAGTCTTTATTCACGAACATTTTCTTTCATCAGAGCACTTTTTAGGTCTCTAACAACCTTTTTTATGTAGTACTTCTTTATGTTCGGCATACGCATGTTTGTTTTTTCCTAACAGAAAGAGTGGTAAATATATTACTGAAAACTGTGTACTAGTACTATTATGGCAGACCTCAATTATCTATCCAGTTCTTTGTTTAGATAGTGCGTAGGTTCCATCTTGCAGGAGGAAACACGGGATTAATTTTTGTTGGTGTTTCAAACATAATATTCCGAGTGCCACCTGTGTTTCTTTCCTGGAATTCTGTATTTTGTCGCCTCTAACATCAACAATTTTCCATTTTCACTAACGTAGATAACTAATGGGCACTTAATTTTGGTTTATTTGAAAAAAAATTGATGGACTGGGAGAACGATACAACGAAAATTTGCAGTGAAATGTAGGATATCTGTGAACAAGTTGTTGTCGCTGCTCTGAGCGAGAAAAAGTCAGTAGGAAGACTTCATTTTGAAAAAACGGCAGTCACTGTTTAACACAAAGAAAAACAATAAAGTTTGAAGTAGGAAATATGAGAAATAATTAGTTAATTTGAACACCCAACTTTTTTCATAAATCAATCACTTTTCGAGTATAGTCGTGAAACTATGTTGATTTCAATAACCCCATCAGATTATAGCAAATCAACCCATTCTAAATAATTGCCTCTCTGAAAAATGTTTCATTTAAAACAGAATGTTTGAGCGCCATCTGACAGAATAAATTCGCCTATTGAGTTGTGAGACATGTCCTCGTTAGTTTAATATTGTCAAGCCTTTTGCTTTCGAAGCGATCTAAATTGACTGAATAAATATAAAAATTTGTTAATATGAAGAAAACTACGTATTTATGCAACAAAACTGAAGCACAGCTAGAGAAGGTATTTAACAAGTAATTGCCGAAGACGGATATTATTGAAACATTGAATAATCGCTCAATTATCCAGAGCGTTTAATAAGTACATTTATTTACTCTAGCATTTATTAATACAATGGGAAAGAGTAAAACTTATAGGAATAGATGATTTAACGTAAAGAATAGCGTCATTTGAATTCAAAGTACCAATGTTTGAATTATCTACAATCTGCATTCTAATTTTGATTATTTTAGAACTACGTTCATACGAGTACTCACTAGTTTGCTATATTAAACGGGAAAGAAAAAGTTATTTCAGTAGTAACTGAGAACTTTAGGATATTTCTGGTCAGAAAATAAGAAGCTCGCCTGCATATACGTACAGGGCAATAGAACTATTCAAACTAACTGCTAGTTCATCAAATAATCTGAGTTGTTTTTTCGGTGCATCTATCTCCTATTTACAATGGAAATATTTTACAAAACTGACCTCAGTCCAGTAGTTGCAATATCGATCAGGATCATGAGCAATTTCTAGGTCAGAAACAAGCAGTTTTAATATGCTAAATAGCATCTAAATATTATTGTCCCACTCCTTCAAAGTCAATGCATTTTAATTCGATGTTAATTTTGAATTTTATGAAATTTAAGTAATGTCTTCGTGAAAGTATGTTTTTCTCTACTGACAGTAATTAGAAAATAATCAAATGTTATATAAAACCATTTTAAAGGACATTTTGGCCAACTATTAATAAAATTTATATCCTGACAAAATCTAGCTAGTCGGTTCACCAAGCAGAACAATCCAATAAGTTTGAGGGCGTATTTTTGTTGTCTTCTTCCGGTGTTATGACGTTCTATGAGGAGAAAGATGAAGATCTCGATTGATCAAAGAATATTTACTGCTTTCATTGATCCATTAAGCAATGACCGAGGACAGCACTCCAGTTCTACTGCCAATTAATTTGAGAAATCACAGGTCTGCTGATGAATGCAGTTCAATGATACTCGTATTGGAGTTAGAATTAATATTATATACATACATATATATTATATATTTATATTAAATATATATATATATTATATATATAATATATATATATATATTCACAGCTAATATTTTTTCTCATGATCTTGTTTTCTAAACGCTGATTTTGTTAGTACACTTAGAGTTCCATCTATCATTACTCCTCACAATATAATTTAGCAATGCTTTAAGAACTTTGCTACAATCTGTAGCATTGAAAAGGAAACCAAAGATTTTGGCTGATTTTGGTAACGTTTGTAGTGATATAAGTTTCTGTCAAAGCATCTCTTGCAACTTACCTTTTTTCAAATCTGTACTTTCAAGCATTTGAGCTCAATTAAATGTGCAGTCTGAAAAATCATAGCAAATACGTATTCCCAAAACAAATTTGCCAAAATCTGCGCTCTGTCATGAAAAGAAAAGTTTGTCTACAAAATAGGGATGCGCTTCCTCCCATATTTGAAGCAGCATAAATATATTAAAAATATTCGAGAAACCGATCTAATCTTTTATATAACTCCAATTATAATATTCTATGCTTATGTACGTCAGGACCTCGCGAAATGTTATGAAAAGAATGGAGAGAATTCGTCGTGTGAGTAACGTAAAATAAAAAAGAACTCATGAACCGAGCCAATTCTTGTTGTGCGTCTGATTTCTAAGGACATTCAGATGGCGACAAACAAGCTTGAGAGCACAACTAACTGAAACCATAAATATTTTAATTGCCTTTGCGATGTGACCCTGGATGGGCTTTTCGACAGAGACAATTACGTGTAAACCAGAAATAACGGACAAAAACTAATTATTAGAAACTTCAAGACATCCCAGTCACTAATTTTTTTTTCAACTTTAATTGCCAAAACTTGGAACAAGCTACCCGAAAACATGGTTTCTGCTCGCGCTGTGAATACATTCAAAAATCGTATTTACAAATATTGAACAAGGATCTCTCCTGTATTAAAACGTACTGGTTCTATATTTCCAAGTTCTGGATATGGTTGCCGTACATGCGCGTTACTCAAATGTCAGTGCGTGAGGAAGTGCGTGCAACTGAAATAGGTTGCTTTATTGAGATATATGTGCGTGGTTGATGTCTTTACTTTAGACGGCATGTGACTTGGGTTACAACCCAAGAATGGACCAAACAGCTCGTTTCTATAACTTTATTCTATTCTAGAATACTCGTGCATCCTCTTCTTAACTTAAAGATAAATTAGTGGACTGTTAGTGGATGAAGAGTTAGTCAACTTGAGTAAAATGAAGAACATATTCTTTACCTATTTATGAGACGAAAATGTCGTCGCTCGTGCACAATCTGGTCAATTATTCCAAATTGTTAGTCGCCAGATGTAAAAAGGGATACAGTATTGTACTTCTCTGTCCAGAGTGTTCGATTCATTGACAACCATGCACACACGAGCACATATAACTTCCCGCAAGTGAATGATGATATACCTGCAACACCAAAGGATTCCCAACTGTAGAAATATCCTGAAGACCATCTGCAGGAGCAGCTAAGACTAGGTGACATTTTTTGTCTTTATTCTATTTGCTCTAGGGCTCTGATGCTCCTGAACGTGGGACAGTTACTCTAACCTAATCCCACAGCGGAATAATTTGATTTTAAGGTTAGAAATCTAACAATGAGTTTTTAAAGGAAAACTTGCATTAATAAAAATGTGTGATCATGAGTTTGTGTACGAATTAATATGTACGGTGTATGTACAGTATGTTTATATAAAAATTCTGGAATATATTTGTATACATAGTATATAATTTTACATACGTAGTGTCACCCTTATTGCTACCGGCAAATGAATTCTCTATTTAGATGAATGATTTCAATGGATGTTACTTTTCTTGGATGCTTGTTTATATTTAGTTAATGGTGTTGCAAGCCTCCATCAGGTAAATAGAATTTCATTTTTCGAAAAATTAAAATTAAATATCACCATAAAGAGAAGTGTCAGCATTTTAAGGGGATTGGTGAGGCATGACCAAAAAATAAGACTGAAAACCACTAGTGGAAAACAAACATGTATTTACGTTAAAACTTAGTAGTGGGATTAAGGCTCATTATCTCGTAGCACGATCAGTGTTGAAAAATAATTTTTCATACCTCCCAAAAACACGGCTAATTGAAAATTAACTAATGTTTCTTTTCAGAAAAATACTCAAAGTGACTGAAATCTTAAGACAATCGCTTGACAGTTCTTGTAAATATTGCGTCTAAATCGGATAAAGATATCAGCCTTCTTTTTGTAGCGCTAGTCTACCATCCAAAGAGTCAACTCTGTTGTAAGCTGTCAACTGTTTGAACAACAAATGCCTTGGACGACTTCGAGTGAGTTAAATACTAGGCAACCATAGGACGGAGCCAAGCATTTGGTTTATATTTGCAAAATCAATCCTACCATGATATTCCGGCTTCTCAAGTAGACCAAACACTGATGAAGTATTCTCAAAACTTGAACCCTTTACACTTGACCCGGTGAATAGCTTTATGGGTGTTGACTATCAGTATTATTGCTTTACAGTATTAGTGTACAAGGAACGTACTGTTGCTATAATGCATGCGTTTTTCTCGATTTACTTTCAGGAAATGCAACTTGGTTTTGCTGCTGGAATAATGTTTTGATGATTATTTTGTGCTCTAGTATCAGGTGTCTCATTGAGGATTCTTCCCTTATTTTTTGTTCTATTCTTTTCGTGAATAGTACTCTTCATTACGATGAAGCAAAATTTATTTTATTATGTGTCTTTATTTATTTCTACATCATTTATCGAACAAAGCAACAATATTCATATTTTTTAATAAGTATTGTCCTTGGGTGTTTACCATACAATTTTGCGATATCAACGAAAGAGATACGATATGAACTTCAAATGGCTATTGACTTCATGAATTGTATGTTATCGTTGTTTGGACGAATTTTGGTGAATTGTGGTGCAAGCTTAAGCGCTCTATTACGAAAATTCTTCTCAAACATTCCATCGTGTGTGTACATCATAAACGCTCGTATTGAACTGCATTTTTTCTTCAACAAATGACCTATTCGTGCTTTTTGGCGGCTCATTTATCTTACCAATAAAGCGTGGCAAAAGGAATGAATTCCCTGGAAGTTTTGGAGCTCCACAGTAATTGCTTGCTATTACCAAGCCTGGACCAGAGTTTATGATTTATACGAACTTTGGGCCGATGCTTTTACCTAGGCATCGCTACTGCCTCTACTGCTGCCTCTGCCTCTGCTGCCTCTGCCTCTGCTGCCTCTGCCTCTGCTGCCTCTGCCTCTTCTGCCTCTGCCTCTGCCTCTGCCTCTGCCTCTGCCTCTGCCTCTGCCAGCATTACGGCCCAATGTGAGCTCGCAGTCTCCTTTAATAGCGTGCCCAGTTCTGGCTGAACATGATTTGGAAAAGAGGAATGTCATGATAACAAGTAAGAAATTTTTACACAAAATACCACAAAAATCGACGAATGTTAGCCATGTTTAACATTTATTCTCATTTTCAGTTCCTAGCATAAAATGATTTTTTTCAACTACTACTCCATGAAAATTTTCTGTAATTCCCGACTCAGTAAGATAGTGTAATTTTACTTTATCTTGTTTTTTGTCATCGATACCTGCGTATCGTTAATTAATTGTGGACTAAAACCAGTGTATCTTAACAATAGATGTACCGCATGCGGGATTTTTAACATCTGCAGATACAGATGTCCTGTTTTTTTACATTGAGCTATGAAAAATGAGTTACAGTCACAGATAATGAATAAAAATAGTTAGAATGCCGCAAGGAATAACTTCTTCAAGGGATGCAACTAATGAATGAAGTAGTTTAGTAATTTAGTGAGCTCATAAATGGAATTATGCAATGAAAATTTATAACAAAAGTAGCACAAATTTAAAAGCAGTAGTATTGAGTGACTTGATCATCTGTGTCACCAGGATGCAGGACGAGTACCCAACTCAAATGCACCCCACCAACCTCTCCCCCCAGCCACCACCCATTCAGAAAAGCCTGCTACTTACTTACATTTAATTATTGTAGGTAATTATTGGCAAGCTGTGTTTCAAAAACAAAAGTTTCTGTGCTCGTTGAGGAGCTAACCTAGATTTCTGCCCATAAATGATGCCAGCTCCACTAAATAGGCCCTCGCTGTCTACACTGCTGGAGGGGCAGGCTGAGTATGTCCTAGCAAGTATAATAAAGGGAAGGATACGACTGAGCCTTCATACGCCACCAAAGGAGAGGATCTTCTGATTTATGAATGCATTCCATTCTTTTATATTTGTCAATCATTGTCGTAGTTTCTTTGGAAATATCTGTTTGGCAAAGTTGTTCAGTATCGTAATACATGTTCACTCCTGTTACGTCCAGTCTGTCCTTCTTACAAGCACATATCAGTTGTCAACTTTATCCTATGCGTCATACAAGCACTACAAGATGTATTTATTAAACACGGTATAAATTTTAGTTGAGTGGTTTCCAATTATCTGAGAAATTAAAGGAAATATGACTTCTTTACTATAATAATGCATTATTCAAGACATTCTCATGACATCCGCATTCAATAGTGCGGATGCAGATGCAGATTTAAAAAATCACACGGATATCTGCGGGTTTGGATGCAGATATCCGCGACACCTTTAATTTTAACCAAAAGCGCTATGCCAGGCGACATAAAGGAATCGAAGTATTTTTTTTATATTTCCATGTGATGGTTTGAAAATTTAAAGATTATATATATATATATATTATATTTTCTTGAACCATGAGAGACTAAGCCAGAAAACCAGCCTTTTTAAGTTGTCTGAAGCCTCACGCGTAGCATCTGTGACCATGCGTGTAAATGATATTTAAGGAATATTGGCTTATTATCAGTGTTGGATTACGTTTGAAACTGGTCACCTGCTCGTAATGCAGTTATCAATGCTCCCATCTTGAGACCTTTGCAAGAATGACCCCTGCGTGCAGGTGACTAACAGGTGGTGAAGGTGCTACACGAGCGCAGCTTCAAGCGTTTTTGGTTCTTCCTGACTTCATTACTGAGAAACTGTTATGGAATTTAGGCGGATTTCAACTTCGACTGAACGAGTTTTTTATGAACTCTGATAGTGTTATAAGTCCTCATGAAAGATTTTATGAGTATTGAACTTTTTCTTTAGTCTTGAATAACCGTGTACTGCATTACAGAAGTGGGTCTAAGCTCGCTTATATTATATCTTCATGACCTCATTAGATACTTTCGTTCTCCTTGGAATCTCTTTTGAGACGATACGTATATACTGAAATCTCACAGCCGAGCTTGATTCAGTAGTTACCTTACAAAATGAGACCAAAAAGACATTGATACGTGTCATAATGCACTGCAATAATACACTATGTGCTATGATATAAACATCCTGGAAAAACTTTTATTTTGTTCATTTTCAGTTACCGTTTAGAATTTAATTGCCCCACAATTATGCAAAACTCGGAAAAAGCACTATGTGGAGGATAAGTTAGATTAACTGTCTCTCAAAGCCCTCCTCATGCAATTTCCATTACCAGTCTAAATCATTTCTAAAAAGCAGGACTCTAAGGCCCGTAAAATATTCTAAAAGTTTGCTGTTTTTTTAATTTCCTTACCTTGAAGACTAGATTTTTGAAAAGCAATGAGACCATCGCTCGTATAGTTTCTTTATCTTTCTGTTTAGTGCTCTGTTGCTGGTGTAACCTTAAGTTAAGTAGAAACAATTATATTTTTCGTCAGTACCACAACGAAGTCGCAATGGAGAAAACTAGTCTACGAATTATGTGCGCTAGAGGATATTGGTGATGAAGTTTTATGGTTAGTCGTTTAAAACTATTTTTGGGCGTTCAATGTGATAATTAAGCTCATAAATACAGCAAGTGGAAATAATTTTGGGCACGAAGGAACCAGAGGCGGCAGGTCGAGAGCTGGTTTGTGCGGCCAGCTGGTTGGCTGTAGCAATACCGTGCAAAGATCAATACAGAAGACATGTAAGGACTGCACAGCAGGGACGGCAGGGTGGACGGTGTGTGGGATCCTACCCTCCCACCTCAATTGCAACGAGCGACTCAAACGATTTGACTCAGCTCGAGGTGCTTACTCAGCTCGTGAGGCACTTACTCAGCTCGTGAGGTGCTTACTCAGCTTGTGAGGTGCTTACTCAGCTTGTGAGGTGCTTACTCAGCTTGTGAGGTGCTTACTCAGCTTGTGAGGTGCTTACTCAGCTCGTGAGGCACTTACTCAGCTTGTGAGGTACTTACTCAGCTCGTAAGGCACTTACTCAGCTTGTGAGGTGCTTACTCAGCTCGTGAGGCGTTTACTCAGCTTGTGAGGCAGTTACTCAGCTTGTGAGGTGCTTACTCAGCTCGTGAGGCAGTTACTCAGCTTGTGAGGTGCTTACTCAGCTCGTGAGGCGTTTACTCAGCTTGTGAGGCGGTTACTCAGCTCGTGAGGCGTTTACTCAGCTTGTGAGGAAGCTGCATCGTCAGCGCTACGTGTGCATCTCCTCAAAGCAGTGCGCAACTCTGCTCTCAGTGTATTGCACTGGCAATGAGGGAAAGATTATTTTTTGAAGTGGCATTTATAATCTATAGTTAGGGTAAAAAGTATTCACAACGCTTTGAAAAATAAATTTATTTAGGTTTAAATGAATTATGATGAAAAGTACAGCACCAAATTTTACTAAAATGACATTTCTACTCGTATAATGATGAATACAATAATACTCCAAAATGTAGAAAATTCTGAAAAAAATTATAACAAAAATGACAATCAATTGAGCTAAAAAGTATTGAATACACTGATGGAAAATAATTATTAGCTTGTTATCTATTAAATTGGAGATGATATTAAACTTTATGATTCTGAATCTTAACAATTATTTAAGAGCATGTTCATATTCTAGTAACACCTAATCTTGAATCTGATTGTGATTTAACCTGCAATGCAGAGTCATCAGTTAGCAAGTAAATATCATGCCAAAAGCTCAGTGTAGATTGTTGAAGTCGAATAATCAAAGCCCCATAACGATGGCAAAGGTTGAAGAGCGGCTGCAACGCACTTTAGAGTGAAGCTCAATACAATTGGCCCAATACTGAGAAAATGAAAAAACATCATTCTACAGTGAATCACCCGCGTATGGGTGCTCCAAATATAATTTTCTTTCCATCAATCAAAAATATAGTCAAAATTATTTCTGAAGAGCCTTAAACTACATGAAAAGTTTTATTAAAAGAATTTAAAGAAGCAGGAGCAAATGCTTATCGTCAAAACCGGGTGCACAGACCACAAAACTACAAAACTATACATGACAGAGATCCACCCAAGTATCTTCTGGATGGAGCATGAAATATAGAGTAACAGGAATGAAGAAGTTGGATAAAGAGAGGAGTGGGCGACCAAGAATGTATGAGGAAAACATCAACATTGTCAGACATGCTTGTTCTCGCATGAAGTCTATCCGTAATGCTGCCAGCCAGTTACAGCTGCCTGGTTTAACAGTGCTCAAGGTCCTACACAAGAAGTTGCGATTGTTAGGTCACAAAGAGCAACTCTTACAGGCACTCGAGCTATTACTTTACTGACCTGAAGCAGAGGGCTGCTGATGCCATTGCCACCTTTGATGAGACTATGCTGCTGCGAACAGTGTATGAAATCGAGTTATTTACTAATTTGCAACTGTTGGTGCCCATACGAGTTGTAGTGTGTAAAGTAAATCAACTTCAATATCTAATTCTCATTTTGAAATGATTTTTACACGTTGTTCTTTTTATTTACTCCTGTAATGAATTTGGTAAATTTTCATGAGACTTCATGAACACTCGGTATAAATACGAATATATGTGCAGTATCGACATATAAAAATATGGGTACACATTCATATATGTAGATACACAATTTAATAAATTTATAGTAAGAATACCTAAAAAAGATACATGTATGAAAGTGATTGCAATTTTTTCTTCATTTTATACATAGATGTTTTTACAAAATACGATTAAAAATATTCCCACCAAGACAAACTACCTTTGTTCAAATGAGTAATGCACGTGCCACTAATGGTTGTTCATTGTTCCTCGAAGTATTTTTCAAACTATAAAACATTTCTGCCACTGAATGTTCCACTTCACTTTGCTTCTATCACCTCTATTCTTCAACGTATATTTTGACTTGGATCGAAGCTGCACTGTTCTCTAATTCTATGATGAAATTGCCTCCAGCGAAACTAAGAACTTCAATCTCGAATACTGAGTTGCTTGAATTTCTCTCTGAAAAATGAGGGATATTTTCACCTCGACACATTGCAGCGCAACTAATTCTCTATGAAGGAAAATAAACGTCTTCAGTAGTGCTCTGTACTGTTATGAATAAAGTTTCGGTAACGGTGATTTTTTGAGCACTGCTCTTCCTTCTCTATCTTTTCACTCGAAAGAACGACGATGACGACTTCAGTCTAGACTGTGTAGCGTTTTATGGGTTCAATGACACTAGAATTTTGAAATTTCTCGTATGACAATTTGATTAATAATGTATTCTTGATACATTCATTTTGCTTATCTCAAAAATCAGCATGCTCATCCCTTTATTTCATTCGTGTTAATTCCATCGATTATGACTATTTATCGATGATTTTTGAACTTTTCAAGTGCCTTCTTGCGCTTGTGAGTGAAGCTAGTTGACATCCTTAGTATCCAACTCGTTAACTTATATATTAGTGTTAAAAATCAGTGCTTTTCTTGCTGGTGTGCTGCATATCACATTTACTCTACATTCATGCCACCATGGGGCACACACCCAGGCTCATACATTCATGCCCCCATGGTGCACACACCCAGGCTCATACATTCATGCCACCATGGTGCACACACCCAGGCTCATACATTCATGCCACCATGGCGCACACACCCA
>VCRD01000026.1:597095-637515 GCA_006783055.1 Trinorchestia longiramus
CTATGATAGTACTGATGGCACTGTCATGATAGTACTGATGGCACTATGATAGTACTGATGGCACTATGATAGTACTGATGGCACTGTCATGATAGTACTGATGGCACTGTCATGATAGTACTGATGGCACTATGATAGTACTGATGGCACTGTCGTACATCAAGGGGATAAAGACGAGGGAAACGCCAAGCTGCTCAGATGGTGAGTCTTTGTGACGTGTACTTATTAGCTGGACAAAGAAGTAGGATTTGACCATGCAAAATATTTTGATCAAGTCTCTTTGTATGACGAACTCAGTAAATCCCCAGCACAGAAAAATTGATTAAAAATTTTGAAACATTACGTAAGATTATGACTGCCTTTCGAAACTGTTCAAAATTTTGCCATATTTTTCCCCGTTGCATCACCTAACAGTAATGGGGTGACAGTTTTTCATTGCTGCAAAATTCATGGGCAAAGGAAAAGAACCAGTGTTGCAAAAAATGAAAATAATTTTGACTACAGTAAAATTTTAGAGTGACATCTCACATTGATTTCTTCTATTATTTCTATGTATATAAAGACAGTCAACCGCCATCCAGATGTTTAGTTTTTCCAGTCGTAAAATCTGCATTGGATGTTCGTCTCTGTGTTGTATAAGGGAGGATGAAACGTACGTGTAGTACAATTTTGTAAGCGTCTTTATAATGTGTAGCTATGCACATAAAAGATTAAAGTATACTCTGAAAGAACGTTATCTTCAGAGAAGGATGATCGTTGCAAAAATAACTTCAGCTCTTCCTCTGAAGTCAGAGGGTCGTGTCAGTGCTCAATGGCGATCTCAGCATTCTGATTTACTTTTTTATTGGGTCATGAGAATTTTCGTATTTTGGTAAATTGATGCGTGTGGTTTTAAAACTTCAATATGATAACCTCTCAATATGTAAATTACATTAAAATGGGTCTGCTTGCTAAGGCTTCAAGTTGTTTATTCAGGTAACAAAAAGACTTTGTTACTAGCATCAACTTGTGTAGTTCCCTTATTTAGTTTCACCTTAATTTTACTAACATTCATTTACTGGTCACGTTTGCATTCTTTTGATGTTATTTTCCAATTTGTACGCTTGAAAAAAGGTTTAAGTTCTCTCTAATTTGATGAGGGTTTTCTGCGACAGCTTCCTGAAAATTTTCGACTTTTCTTTTCCAGCTGATCATTTACTTGGTAAAACACTTTATAAGTTTCTCATTGTTACATTCCTGGAGCGCTTGGACGAATTTACTCGTAACTGACAAGTGTAAATGATTTCCATTCAGAGATTAAGTCTGTTGAAGTTTTCCAGGTTCTTGAAGAGTTTCATCTCGGCGATCCTTGTTGTCCTACTCCATCATCATGAGGCTTCAGATCTGAGTATAAATAAGTCTTTCAAAATGAAATGACAGTCAAGTTCACAGCGCCAGAAAGGGTCATCCCTTGTCAGAAAGTGGTGTTCTCGTATGGTGCTTGACTGAACCAGAAATGCTAGCTCTGGTCCACTCGGTCATTTAGATTCCAAATTTACTGCAGCTTTTTTTTGAATTTCATGATTATTTATCTATGCAAATTATCAATCGTCTTTTTCAACACCTCGTCAAGTTCAGTGCCTTCCAACACGAATAAACTCTGTGCCATCAACGAAACGAAGCCAAATCTTACCAGATTCGAATCTAGCGCTCTGAAATCAATCTGAGCGTTTTATTTAGACCGCCTTCCGATTTTCTTTGAGATAGAGTCGCTGCCCCATAATGCAGCATTGCATTTTTTCGTTGGTCTGTCACATTTCCCTCCTCTAACATTCCAGCAGAGAATGACGAGGCTCTCCCATCCAACCTGTGTCATTTCCTCCGAGGCTTAGTAGGACTTCACTGCTGCGTTCTTCCTCATAGTAGATAACATGTCATGAAGATGGTCATACAGCCATTCTATTTCTTGGTGTTTTGTGACAGTGAAAATAGTGATGCACTATACTTTTTTCAGCTCAAGAAAAATATTATTTCCTTGCACAACGCGATTGAAGACAACTAAATTTTAAGCTTACACTGCGGTTGCGCTGTATAAGTGGTCAGCGAGTGCTGAAGAATAATTTGCGTGTATCAAGAACCAGAGAGAACTATATTTTATTATTCATATCTTACTTATAGGATGCCATCATTGAGGTTCTGTCAACTATCTGGATGTATGATGGCTTATAGCATTAAGAATTGGAAAGTGAGAGCTTCAAGTCTTGTCTATATAGTCTAGTTTCTCTACTTGTGGCAGTCGAGTCATTTGCTAAATGGAGATTGGTAAGTTGATACAAAACGATATTTGCATGAAATTGGTTTTCAGACGAGATACCAAGTATAACTTAAGGCTACTGAGACGCTTGCATTTGCCATGATTGCTCTTTCAATAGTTCTCTCATAATTCGTGATGCTTAGTTCCACTGTTGCCTTGTTAGCATTCTTCCAGTGCTTCTATTAATTTCTAGCCACGATAGCTCAATGATGTCGAGCCCGGGAATTTGCTTAATCTGCTCTTTTTCTGCACTTGCAAGAGGTCTCTGTTAGCTCAATTGCGAGCTTGCTTTATGCACCGTAAAAATCTTTAGTTACTAAATTGAACTAAATTTCATCCCCTCAAACATCAGCAAGCATGGCTCTACGCGCGCTGAATAGTAATTCACAATATCAATGGCGAATAATGAATTCTACGTTTGTAAAAGTATTGCTTTGTAAATAAGATTCGTTACTCAATTACTGCAAAGCTACTCTTATCAAATGAACAATATTTAGCTGTCTACCACATGGTTATTCACCAATATCAGGGAACTAGTTTCATTAAATCAAGTCGGCCCAAAATATTAAGAATATTAAGCGCAATTTAGTAGAAGCAAACTATTAAATTAAATATCCCCTGAATATTCACTGCTTCCTACAACTGGCAGTAACTTTCAGGTTGCTTTGCACATGATCTTTGAAACATAACATCAATGATCCAGATGCAGCTTCTTGGTTTGCTAGTTTGAATAGTTTACTCCTATTTGTCTTTGTTGTCACCTGTGTTTGTAGTGTCCGACCTATGTTTGGTGGAAAGTATGTGTTTGTTATAATCTGGGTTTATTGTGGCCGGCGTTGGTTGTTGCATTTGCTTTTGCGAGCTGTGTTTGTTCATGCATGTCTTTCTAGTCATCCATGTTTGATGTGACCTGTACTGTGTACTTTTCATCTGTTTTTGCTGTGATTTGTGTGAGGTGGGACTTGTGTTTGTTATGACCTGTGTTTTTGTCATCTGTATTTGTTGAAACGCGTTTGTTGGGACCTTTATTCAATAATATCCATGATTATCATAGTATTTCTTGAGGACTGTGGTTGTTGTGCCTGTGTTTCTTGTCTCCGGGGAATGTTATGATCTGTCTTTGTTAAGAGCTTTGCTGATTGTTCTCTCTGCTTTTGTTTGTTGCTTTTACTGTATGGCAAAAGACACCGAAACACACATGTGATTGTGTGTTATGAATAAATAGCTAGGCACTACTATTTAGTCAATGAACTAAATAAGAAAGTTCTGTTGAATTGGATTTTTTGAAAAATACTTCCACAATATTATTGGTAGACGAAGTACTCTCGATACAGCAACAAGAAGTGGGCACAGCCAAAAGGAATTCCAAAGCCGTACTTGGCTCACATATCAGTAATGTGTCAGCACACAATGCAAAAGCGGACCGTGCCATTAAACTACCTGGAAATTGTCATCGCAGTGTACAAAATCATCAGTACAGGAAAGTACGCTGACCAAAATTAAAAACTGGTTGTGGTGGTAGACCACTGTACGGTTGCACTTCCTCATTCCACTGAGTAGTTCATATACCATGCTAGTCGGATGCGGAAATTTTTTTGCCAAGTCTTCCCATGCTTATTGATTTCTGGTTTCACCCAAGGCCAATGGCAAGCTCCAGTGAGCTGTGGTAAAGTTATGACCGATAATGATTATATCTGACTCTTTGATTACATCTGGTTTTCATGTACTGCGTCCTGTATTCTAATTCCTCAAAGTAGATGGACTTATAATCAGCCCTTCCGGCGGTGATTTTTCGGGCATCAGTTGATGGTGGCTTTTGAATTTTTTTTCAAGTGTTAAATCTGTTAAATTGCCCATGTTAGGTTGAACATTCAATACTCAGGTCGAATGCGGGAATATGTAGGTGCCTTACGGAACACAATATCTCACATAAACTCGTATTTCTCAATGACCAAGGATGCAAAGTATTGTCGAGGGCTGTGGAGAATTGCACTGTACTGGGCAGCATTGGTTATCGTTTGAGATACTGATTCTTGTATTATAATTATGTCATGACGTGCCGTTTCTGCTTTGCTGTATAAGAATCTTTATTTTCCTAGAGCCGATGAAAGTTTCATCTATTTGTGTGATATCTTGTGTTTGCCTAGTAAAAATGTTGCACGAATAGCGTAAAAATTTGATCGATTTCGTTATTTCAACTTGATCCTATACCGTATTATACCTTGGACTTGAATCTTCAGTCAGATACAAGCTGGCAGAAAAAGCAAGGAAAAACTGTCACTTGGCGACGAAAAAACTGATCGTAAAGCTGTCAGATGCAACAGCAACGGCGGTGCTCTGTCCAGCCAAGGCAGAATGCACCGTATTAGGTTCCGTCCAGCCAAGGCAGAATGCACCGTATTACGATGGATCAATTAAGCTTTCCCAGTGCATCAATTCTTCCTTTTCAAGACCTCTAATATGAATAATATTATTATATTATTATCTAATATTATATACATATTATATATAATATGATAATATATATATATATATATTATATATTACATTATTATCTAATATTCACACTACTCGCTTTTCCTTTTTTTTTAATGGAGCGTGGAATTTTTTTTAACTTTCCTGTTTGGATAGCAGCTCTTGGTACTCATCACTTCATTTTATTAACTGTCTCTGCACTTACAAACATATGAAGCCAATTTCTCTGAAATTAACACAAGTGTTTTAAAAGTGTTAAATGCTTTCAGAGGATTGGAAATATTCGTACAGAAGCCTTTGTTAACAATGCAACCTTACAAAAATATGGTTATTGAAAATATTTTTAGCTACAAAAGTTTTGCAGAAAACATTTGTCTGTTGTTAAACTGGAGAATCTCCATTCATAATGCGAAAACCATTTCACTTTTCTTCTTAATTTTAATACCATTATTCTTTGCATTTACGGAATAGAGGGAACTTAGTGAGATTCATATATATTAAATTAGGGCAACAATACAGATATATTTACATGGTGTTCAATAATTATCCCTACATTTATATGTAAAATTAATTATTTACTCAGCCATACCATTTTATTTGAAATGCTTGCGTATTTACTAAATTATTTTCCAGGTATAATATTTATTATATTGGCTAAAGAGTTAGGTAAAATAATAACTATTTTAGAGTTACATAAGCAGGGAAACTCTCAATCGAATGTTACTCAAACCTAAAAAATTAGCAGAATGCTCGTGTGAAAAATGTTAAAGGGGCTAAAAGAGACTGAACAAGTAAAGCATAGGTTTGAACAGGAGCGTCCTCGAACTGCAAGGAGAAAAGCTCAGAAGGAACCCAAAGACATCCATCAGAAACCTTGTGAAAGAAGGAAATGTATCCGTCAAAACCAAGTCCACCATTCTACACAAAGACTTGAAGACTTTTTTATAAACATAAAAAAAAACTGTTTCCTGCAAAAACTGGACAAACGTTTTGCAGGAGCAGAAATACTTCTCTCTTGTATTTGCAAAAGCGGGCTACCAAACCCCATATTCAGAGACGAAGAGAAATTTTATACCCAGCATAAATTTAACTGACAAAATGATCGATTTTGGTCTGGGACAGGTGAGACTGACAACCAAGTAGTCACTCGAAGACAAGGAGCGTCTTTAGTGAGGGTTTATGCCGCGATCACTGAAACCGAAACAAGTCCATTGATTTTTGTGGAATTATGGCTAAAAACTAACTTAGAAAATTAATGCAACGGGATTCCTGCAGATTCATTGGGGCCTTCAGCTAAAAATATTTTAAATACTCCAGTTGTCATTTCAGCAAGACTCGACTCTCTCATATGGAGCTAAGAAAATACGAGAGTGGTTGACATTCAATATTCCCAACTTCATTTCGAAGGAGAAATGACCTCTGTCATCGCCAGACCTGAATCCGCTCGATTAAGGCATCCGGTGCGTTCTAAAAAGTAAGGTTTCAGCAATGCATCACAGAAATTTGGTAACGCTAAAGTCAAAACTCAAAAAGGAATGGGCTAAAATCCTTCAATATTCAATCGCGACTCGTGTACATCATTCTTTGTACATGTAAGCGCTTTCTGCTTGTTATCAATGCAGACGCAGGGCATATTGAATAAAATGTGCATTTGCAACTATTACATCTTGACCTGTTATTTTATTTTTGTCGCATTTATATACCGTTGTTTGTTTAATACACATGTGCTATAAAACTTGTAGCGTTATTTATTGAACGTCCAGTATGATCAAAAACCGGTAAAATAAGCCAATAGAAACACGAATGTTATTTACTGGTTTCTTTTTTATCCCACGATTTAGATTTCATTTAAATTCCACGCTTTTAGCATGAAGCTAAATTTATGACTTGTTTTACTATGCTGCATTCCTATCCGGGCTCAGCCATCTCTTGAATTGATGGTACGCTCTGGTCCAGACTCCGACCTCAACGTTCTGTGCAGCGCTGCACGCAGTGAAAAGTGAGGGGAAAACTTCACCCAAAAAGCGAGGAACAAGGAATTCTTCAGCTGATATTTGTGTTATGTCTGTGATACTGAGGCGTGTAAATAAGTTCTATCCTCAACACATTGACCACACTCATAAACAAGGTGTCTTAGGGTTACGGCACCTGAAAAGAAACTGACGTAACTCAAAAAAGTAACGCTTGGGAGACAACAAATACACTATCCAAAAGAAAATAAAACTTACATATAATTAATTAGCATGAATGAAATAATGCTGTCCGACATGATACAATATTCAAGATTATGCTTAGTAGAAATTCTGAGGATATCGGCATAATTTTTCAGATCTGCATCCGCACTTCTTAAGACAGATGTCATGCAGATGTCTTAAATAATGCATTATTATAGTAAAAAGTAATATTTCCTTTCATTTCGTAACTAACTGGAAAGCAACCAATTAAACTTAATGCTGCGTAAAGTAAACACTTCTTGTAGTTCTTGTATGATGCACAGAATAAAGTTGAAAACTGATGTGTGCTTGTGCAAAGAACACAGTCAACGCAACAAGAGTGAACATGTAATGCTCTTTGAGGATGTGTAGTCAGTTGACTTAGTGTCACATTAGTTATGATCCTGCTTTCATGCATTGTGGTTCTGGTGGTATGCATGTAGTTATTCGTTTTTCGTTAACTGATTAAAGACAAGTGATAAATTGCGTAATTATGTAAATAACTATTTGACTCACTCTGTATAGTATAGATTTAATAGCCGTATTTTTCGTTTATTTTTGCAGAACTGATTACTGACTACTTCATGCAAATTTAATATTCAAACATATTAATCAAGATAGAGAGTAGTCAACTGTATTTGCGTTGTCAAGCCTTCGCGTTCCTTTTCTAAATGCAGTATTTTTCAGTGAACGTGTACTAGTTATTTGTGCAACTCATCAAAGTGCCTACTTGCTTTACTTGCTATTATTGTCAAACTATTGATAGTGCATTGTGGATCAGATTGCTTAAATAAATATTCACAATTTTACAGATATAATGACTCCCAACACAAGTGCACAATGGAAATATTTTAAAAACATTTATAATGATATGGCAAAATGCAACACCGTTGCGCAAAATATTTCCGTACAGTTAGAGGTAGAGGAACAACATCATTACGTGACCACTTGAAATTTATGCATCGTGGTGAATTCAATGAGCTAAGAAAAACAGAAGTAAGTTCTGTTCAGGAACAAAAATGTTGTGCAATCATAGGCACCGTCAACAATCAAGGAAGTTAGCAGCAGACAATGTATAAATTTCAGTTCATATGTACACTTATTCATGGAATGTCATTAAATGCCTTTGAATATACCAGCATTTGAAAAAGTCAGGGTATTTCGTTCAATTCTGTTTTTTAATACCCTCTCTCCACTGCAGTCTCTGGAAAACAATATTGAATTAAAGATCTACAACGCAGTGTCAGATACAAGGACAGGCGTTCTTCATTGTCATTCCTCAGTGTGATTCGCTACCATTTATTTCTTCTCTTCAATAAGAAGGCCAGGTCAGTGAAGCCATTGTGTGATAATTCACATCATTATGTGAACGCTGCATGTGTGAAGTAAAGCCTCCCAAGCAGCTTTGTCAGGTGCAAGTCTGTGATGTGCAGGAGCTCTTATGCTGCTCCGACTGGACATGATTAGAACACTCTCTAGCTTAGACAGTGTGTAAAAACGAAGAAAAATTATTGAGTTTTGCCTCCTTACATGATGCCAGATTGTAACTCATGCAATTTATGTAAAAACAGGTAATTTGCCAGTTATTTACAGTATAACGTCAGAAAAATACCCGCAACCAAACTCATAGTTTTATACCGTATAAACACACTGTTCTTAGTACTTGGGGTCAGCCGCAAATGTTACAGTGTACGACTTATGGACGAAACAAGAACTACGCATGCAGTCAATTTCACCTCGCAATGCCAGAAAAAAATGGTCGACTGTACGCTGTGATGCAAGGATTGGGTCTTGTTGTTGCATGACTTCGGTGGGTCTCACAATTCTTTTTCCACCTTTTGTCTCAATTTTTCTGGTATAAATACGCTTATGTTCGTCTGGTGTTGTTTGCCTACATATCATCATTATGCTAAAATATGACGATGCCATCACCAGACCTAATTACGCTACAATTGACACTACATCATCAGAACACCAAACCGCACTACAACCTGGACCACACCACACAACAACCTACATCACACCACACAACAACCTGCACCACACCACACAACAACTTGCACCACACCACACAACAACCTGCACCACACCACACAACAACCTGCACCACACCACACAACAACTTGCACCACACCACACAACAACCTGCACCACACCGTCAGGTATTTCTGCGTGCATTCAGGCTGCGAAACGTAAGGGGTCTGCTGAGGCTACTGCTGAGGATTAATGTGAATTCAAAGCGTAATCCGTGAGTAATTTTTCCTTCACTGTTCCCGTGTTGCCCTCGCTTCCAGTTGTGTGTCTGGCTTGCGCAACGCAGGTCTGATCATCACATGAACACGATTACCATGTTACGTAAACACTGTCCATGTGGACTTAATTTTATTCATTCGTATCTCGTGCTTATTGAGCATTCTCGATGAAATTCGCTCAATTTTCTAAACTCTGTGCAGCTTCCAGCTATTTAAATATGCTTCTCCTTTGACAAGCAAATAGTTGTCCTTATTTATACGGGAATTAGAACGGGCGGGTCATGCATACTCAGAACAAATAAGGAAGTTTTGTTAATACAAGCTTGAGTTAACTGAGTCAATGAGTCCACCGTCAGACAGTTGCAACAGCAGCGAGGGATGTGGACTAGAACAAAAACTGTGTTTGCTTGTGTAATCCAGCTGTAGTTATAAATACAATTTGACTATAATTATAAATATAATTGTATATATATATCATATATATATAATCCAAATACAATTTAAATATTGTTAAATATAACGTGACTATAATTATAAATACAATTTACTCTTTTGCAAAATGTGGAGAGAAAGAGAGAGTAGCAAAGAAACTTGGAAATCTTCCTGTATTTTGCTTCCTTGATTTCACTTCCCACTTACATGTGAAATGCTTAAGAAGGTTTTCTAATTATTTTTATAATCAATGACTTTGAAAGCATGCCTGTACGATTATTCCTGTGCTAAAACTGTTATCTTCAAGATAAAAATTTAAGGCATGACTGATGTTTCAGAATGAATAGAAATCAGTATCAAGCTGGCAAAAAACACAAACCTGCTTTGATTTATTTTAAATCACCATCAACTGCACCTTCTCTACATGTAATTTTTTTATGTCATTGTGTAGTCGTGCGCAACTTTTTATGCTTAGCCAAGTTTTCTTCTCATCGGAAAATGATTTTACGCCATTTTAGCCATAGTATTTTTGAAATTACTTATATCGAGTTACTTGTATGATATTTCGAGTAGAATTTTCAGTTAAGTTTTTCAGATTAATGTTCTTCAAAGGATTTACACAGGCCTTTCTTCAAATCTGACCTTGAATGATTCGATGTCACCAATCATATTCTGCGCCTGAGATTCGAAACTATTCATATCTTAATAATATTAACACATGTGTGCATTCAGTAATTGTGTACACATCAGTAATTATGTGTTCGTAATTATTATGAAGTCTGGTAGATGATACCTCTACACTTGCCTTGTTCTGTGCTGCGTCAGAGCTGGTACTACAGATTGAACATCATGAACGGGACAAATCCTACTTTACAATGGTTTGACGTTTAACAATGACAGTTCATTTTAATATATAAGTAAATCTACATCTTTATCTGTGAAAAATCATAATTTACTGAGCTGCTTTCTAAATACCCGTGACATCTCATGTAACCACTAGGACAATCTCCTACATAATGGCCTGAATGCAAACTACGTACACACACCTTTAAAGTGTACTATGACTCATCTTATCTCAGTATTTACTCCTTTTTAAATTTATATGCTAATACGGTATCTTACTCTGCATGCTTAATGCCTTAAATATGAAGGATATTAAGGATTACGAGATCTACGATTTCAAAGAGCATCTTTCAATGTGGTTTCCCTTTGAATTTTAGTTTTGTAAGTATCTAATGCGGTAAATGTGATGCATGTTGGTCATCCTTGATATATATATTTGTTTATGGGAAAATGTTGTGGTAAAAAGTGCAGTTTATGAAAGTAAATCTAAATTTTAGTCGGTGAAAAGTAAGGAAAGTTTATTTTAAATTCGACACGTATATTGCAAAACATTTTACCAACATCCTGACTTGAGAGTGGCAGATGTATCGATTACGACCGTTGATGGTAAAGAAATATCGACCTCAGTCTTTGTGTGTTCAAGTGTTGCGTATTTATTATACGAACTGATTAAACTCTAGAAGATAGTAACCTTAAGCCGTGCACATCAACTGGTGCCTCAACATTCCCTGATAGAAATAATGCTATTTGTGTATGACAGGAACATTTATTGGATTTTCTACAGAAATGTGCTTTTTGATTTATCCATGTGTGGTTACTTATGACATTTCTCCTCTAACATACCCAAAGTTTTACCCTTTTCTACTCCGTAGTTTTTATTTTCATTCTTTATGCAACATACCCTTCATTGCAGCTCCTCTCCGCTTCCATCACGTTCACTGAACTTATCTTGCTCACAGTTGGGAGGCCTGTCTGCCCTAACAGAACTCGAGTCTGAACACAGCACGAGATCTCGTCTTTTATTTCACTCGCCAAGGTGAGAAGCGACCTTAAATACGGGCATCTCGAATGACGGTCGTCGTGTTTACTGAGCGCACAGCGAGAAATGCAACAGTATTGGTTCTTTTTTTATCTTTGGAGGCCTAAGAAAAGTATAAGTGGACTGAAAACAAGCAGTCAGCGGGTACACTTATTTTAAGACATTGACTTTATTTTGCAGTTCTTCATTTAATTTTCTTGTTGCAACGCTGTTGCTCCAAATGCTCTCTAATTTGCAATTTACTTAAAATCCCCTGGAATATTCTGAACGACATTGGTGTCATCCAAACTCTCCCTGAAAGTGATTTTCTACCTACATGACGAGAATTTTTCTGGCCATCGCTATTTTTTCCACCTTATTTATCAATGGGCCTTTCGAACACATCGACGCGATCTTGGCGACTTTTAATGGGAAGCCATTTCATTCGGACTCGCTCGACTTGAACCAGACGCCTTTGATTACGATTGCAAAAAATCTTAATGAGGACCGTCGGTATTCCACCTCGGCTGTCCGTAAGGATGCATTAAAACATTAGCTCTCTAATTATCCTCCCTGGTCCTTCTCTCTTCCTCTTGCCTCGAAAAAAAGATTTGAAAGAGAAGCCAAAATTAGATCTGACGACGCGAGTTATGGCACAGTGTATTTTTTTCGGGTCTACCTCAGCTCCCAAGGACTTATACCATCCTAATTTAATTTCCGATGTTTTTCCCATTCTTTAGAGTGACGTGATATTTCGTTGGCTCATCTGCTAAATTAATAAGAAGTAATATTTTAGGCTGTTTTTACCGCTTCAAAAAAATATGAGACTTTCACGCTTAGTTTTGAGCTAAAAAATATTCACCCGTTTAAAAGTAGAAAAGAGCCAGAAAACAGGCTCAAGAACAAAAAGTTCAACCCAATTAAACTTTAGCATGATAAAACTCTTGACAGGGTATGATTGTCATGCCTTTCAGTGAAGTAAATAAAATCTTAACATGTACCCCATCAAGAATAATTTTTTAGCAGTTTTCAGTGAGACGTAATAATTTGTGATAAAAATTTTCATTTTCTTTTAATTTAGCAATCGAAAATTTTCATGAAGCCTTTTGGAGCAGCTGTGTGTGTTAGTGATGGTGGGAGTGTGGTTACACTCCTAGATGGTGTCACAAACAGCCTCATCCTCGCACCATCACTCACCGCCTGGAGTCACTTGTGCTGCAGCACATGTACTCGCAACAGTAGTTACTAGCAACAACTACTGAAAATTTTTAAGTTCCAATAGGACCATGGGTAAAACTGATATAATGTGATTTATTTCACAGAACCTTAATTTTATCACTTTTAAAGAGGGGAATTTCCACGAGTATTTTCTAGGCCATGATGTCGATAGATAAGATACCAAATAGAAGTTTCTGTATGTATTCATGAGAAATGTTAATTTAAAACACAACATTCGTCGTAAATCTTTAACACATTTGTCTTCATAATAATTTCATATTAGTCAAATCTAAACTGGAATTTTCATTGGACCTACATATCTAGTAAGCATATATTTGAAAAAAACTTGTGTTAGTGGTCTCTTGGATTTTGTTAGTTTGTTTGGTCTTTTTCTTCTCTGTGAGAAGAAACTGATTCCTTCTTCTTCAGATTCAGACCATACATCGTTTTATGGCTGAAGTCAGTGAAAGCCTAATTTGATCAGCCAGTCATATATACACGCAAACTTTACAGTTCTTTTGGTTTACGCTTATGCTTTTCGTATGTATATGCTGTTGCTTCAAAAAAGTAATTTGTGTCGCTCCAATGATCACATGACGTCTAACTCTTATTTGTTAGAGTAAGTTTGTCTTTGAATTGTGAGATCTTTGGATCCAGCTAGATTGACGAATACTCTTGGTTCTTTGCTGGCTTTTATGTCAGCCGAATACTTGCCCCTTGTTTGGGGAACGATTTCTAGGCTCTCTGGTTGGTTCTGTTATCAGACATATCAATGCAAAGTGTAAAAAGTTCTCGAAATCATACATGCAGTGGCATCTTTTGAGAGCGTGTTACCAATGTATGAAAAGGAAAGGCTAATCGTTAATTTATCTCCCGGGCTAAAAACAGTACTCGCCTGACGAACAATCACTCGAACCAGTCCCACTGAGCCCCTACTCTGTTTTCGATGAGGAGAATGAAGAAACATTATTTTCCTCGTACATCAGGAGAAAATAGTCCCAAAAAATATTATATGTATTGTTGCAGGAAAAACATTTATGCTTTCTCTCTCTTCTGAGACCTGTTGTTATTGCACAGAAGTGCAACGCGTGCGCAGAAAACAAAAGCGGTTTTGCTTCTTGGCTCCAGTAAATGAATCGAACGTCGCTCACCATTTAGTTACCTGCAAAACAAATTTTAGTGCTGTGACAGAATTACCGAGAATTGAAATAATTTATGCTGAATCGTACTTTTCTTTCCATTGTTCCATGTTTCCAACTTTTCCTAGACAACGAAATTTACGAGTAATTTTTTTACGACATTCATATAATCGCGGTTTTGAATGCAATGACTCAAAGACTAAATATTTTCTGTTTCATAACTTCAGGGAGCTGTTATAGGAGAAACACAGTTTTGTGTAAGAATCTGAAAGTCGGTGTTGAGTAATTTCAAGGACTTGTAGCTCAGAGGTAGTTAAAGCATCAGTCGTTTGGACGCAGGCTGGGTGAAACTAATTTACTTAATGGACGGCAGGGAAGCGCATGGCAGCGTGGGAGAGCGCTCAGCTGTTGCCCAATTATTAACCAATGGACAAAATTAGGGCAGTTCGCCTCCTCTCCATGCAGGGATTTGGTTGTTTGATGGGTTTAAGCTCCCGCCACTGCCATTTTGGTGTGCCTTTGAGTGCGCAAAAAGAATTGCATTAGCTTGAAGGCATACACAAGCACATGAGACTTTATAAAATTTTAGCAGCCGCTCAGTATGAGTTGTTGCATCATTTGAACACCAGTAGATGTCCAGTACTATTATTGACATTTTTTAATTGTGCATTTTTTCTCCACTGCATTAACTAGAATTGACCTGGGATAAAGCTTGTGATTTCGCGGGAAGTTATCCCACTATATAACACCTGGTAGATACACCGTGAAAATTCACGTATTTTTTACTTAATTTTCCGTTTGATTTGGTAGTGGACGCAGACTTTGCAAAGGATTTTCCCCATTGAAGGAAGGATGTGCCGTTGGTATCCACAATACAATGCTTACAATACATGTATACTCTACCGAATCTTCTCCTATCTAAATCCTTAAAAGCGTCACAGAGAGACCAAGCAAGTAAGGAACAAACTGTGTACGAGTATTATTGTATAGTGGAGACAGTTTGTATCTTGTTTGTAGCTTGCTTGTTTTCTTTCTAGACTTGGAATAATTTCAAACTAAATTATGAAAACTGTTTTCTACTTTTAAGCATTAGCTTTCTTCTTGAGCTACAGTGTTCTTGTTACAATTTTATTCTACTCTTCATTTTAAACTTAAATATTGAATGAAATGAATGAAGTCCAAACTCTTCACTACATTTATGATAACGCTAGACGGAACTTCAAAAAATTACTACTCACTTCAATAAGTAACTATTTTGCATCTCAAACCCGGAAATTGCGCCGTGTTTTTCAAAGAAGTGTAAAAAATACAGTTACTCATATATCAATGTCTATGAACAATATATTTACTTAATAAAATTTTGCGAATAAACGAGTGCCTACAAATTTTAGTGTCATAAGTTATGAATACATGCATCTTTAAATTTAATCACGTCCTCCACAACTTTCGTAGCATTTTAAACTCTTCTCTAACTGTTTTTTTTTCAACTTGGCCCATCTTATTTACACTTTGTAGCGATTTGAAGGAACTACACGCACGGCTTTTAATCACTTGTTAAATTCACTAACTTTGAGATCTGAACTTGGTTGAAGCTACAAGGTATAAAGTCCAGAAGTTCGTCTATTCTTTGTTCTGCTTAACATCGTTTTCCGTTATACCCGAGCATTGGAGTCATGACCGAGCATTTACTCGATTTTCTACGTTCGGTCTGTGCAAGATATGATGTTGCTCTCTAAAGCATGTCGGCAACGACAGTTAGCCCTCGTAGAACGTAGATATTCCTTCCATCCTTTCTGTCTTGTTTATGAGTGGTACAACTATCATGCATTGCTTTTCAAGTATTCATTTAGGAACGCGTTGCAGTGCCTACGGCTTCCTAACGGGTATAATTAATACGGAAATGAAAATGTTTTAGACAGTTGTTGTCAAAATGTCTGCGACTTAAAAGGGTGCAAAGTTCTTTAGCTTGCCTGATCGTGGGTGCATTTGCTGGATTTGTTTTGAGCAGAGAAAACGTTTTCGTGTAGCCGTCAAACTTTACCTTAATAATTGTATACGTCTTTGGAAGCTTATGGTTGAAAATTTTGTTTGTTGAGCAAGTTTTCTCTCTGACTTAATCTGTGTTTTAGTTTTTTAAGCTTGCGACCTCAGTGAGGATCATCTCTAACTAGGGTCGTCTATAATGCCATTATTGGGACCCGGATTACCCTCGAGTCTCAAGATAAACGGCTTTTTCATTTGCAATGATCTTCCTTATCGTAAGGACTAAACTTTTGATGCTCTTCATTATGTCCTAAATTTCCAAGACAAACTTGTCACGAACTTGTCTCTTGAATTTCATACCAGTTTAAGAGACTGCTCATGCTGTAATATTAAAAGAAATTAATCTCGTAAGCAACTCTATATTCCCTAATTAGACACAAATGAATTTACAAAAATATATGAGTATAGATCCAATTTATTTAACACGAGCATGTGGTATTAAAGTAATGGGATAAAAGTTCCTCACGTACACAACTTTTTAATGAGGGTTATTTTTAAAAATTGAAAGTTTTTTCTTCGGTGCATGAAATTTTCCAGTGTGGAACTGGTTATTAACGAGTTTGAAAATGCTTGCAATCGTTTCTGGTGTTACTGAAAAGCTCTTCAAGAAAACTAGGATTTTAAACTTGACTTAAAGGGGATAAAAAAATGTAACGATCAAATGTTTAGAAACGCGTCAATGAAACTACTCTTTTGAACTAATATTCGTAAGAGAACCTCTACAGCCTAACTCTTGTTATTAGAAGGATCATCTCAACCACTTTTACTTCAAGTTGAGTAAAAGAGTAAATTCTCTGGTATTTCACGCTCTATCTCAATCAATGATTTTTAATGCCATTTTTACGTTTGGCTGCCAGGCTGCATTGCAAACGATTTAAAATTGAACAAAGTATCAGCCTTTCGAAGTCGTTTTTGAAAGGTCGGCTCATCCAGTTTTTTAAATAAATTTGCAAAGAGCAGATTACACACGCTAGGCTCTTTTAAAATTGAAGTTATTATTGTTTGATTCTTTCCAGACGAGGATGCTGCTTGATTAGGCTCTGTGTGGGCTATGAATTTGTTGAACGGTTTATAAAATTGCATTTTGTGGCCTTCAGAATCATGAAGGCTCAAGCACCACGACGAAAATCTTCGAGTTTCGTGTGTAACCAAAGTGGTGACCTCGTGTTCTGTTTACATGGGTCGTCCGTAATACTGATCTCCATCTCCAATTTTATTTATGGCCAAAAGTCCTGTACAAGCAAACTATTCATGGTATTATTCAGTTATGTACAAGGAAGACTATACATGACATTATTTAGTCCTGTACAAGAAATACTATTCATGTTCTTATTAAGTCCTGTACAAGGAACACTATTGATGGATTTTATTGTCTTAAATCTTAAAACTAAATTTCCAACATGTGAATCGAATCGATTCTTATGACCGGAGTACTGAATTTCAGGCTGAAGATAGCAGCGGCATGTCGATCTATTAGCATGCTTATTTCTCTCTCATTTTTGTTAACACGCTTCTTCACATCTGCAACTAATGAAAGATGAGCCAAGGGATTTCATTTTTCTGTAAAATTAGTAGTTGCAAGGGCTGAGCTCTAGGTTATGAACAGACCATGGCTGGTTTCATCAAAGTACTTGGTCCGTAAATTCGTCTCCTAAAATCGAAATATTCGTTGGAGCAGTGAGCTGGAGTACAATCCTCGTGATAGTAGTACAATTGCTAATTTGCATCCGATCTGAAAGCTCGTCACAATTTTTCTCCGGAAGTTGAGGTTGTTCTCGAAATTTACTGATTGGCCATCGTGAAACCTACCATACAACATGTGGTACTCGACAGTCCACAATAATTCTGCTCATGACACCGTCTTTTCGTAGCCAAGTATTATCGAGACATGATACAAAAACGTTGTTTATGCTCTAAAATCATAAGTTTTTATAGCAATATCTTTAGTTTTGTTGGTTGGGATATGGCTTTAGGTCAAATTATTTCCCGTTTGTGGATGTAGGCCGATATTGTGAAAATGATCGACATTGGCTTCCATTGTGGAACTCTTAGAGTTGAACAAAAATTCCATTTCAGTCAAAAGATTGATGAATATATACACAAGTTCGTACTGTAGACCCTACTGTATGAAATAAAGCCCGTGTACAGCATTTCTTACGATCGTAAATTCATTCAGCGTTCGTTAAAGAGTTTATGAACACTGTTCAATACATCCCTGAAATTCAATGTTATTATACGTATTAGTATTTAATTCCATATTATTTCAATGTTAATATATAATTTTACAATTATACCGCTCTGTCTACAGATACTTCTTTGATAAGCATGGCTAAATGTTGGTCGAGATGAGGAGCAGTTAACCTCATTAAAATTCATGGGGCAAACTTATAGTAATTCACAAGCTGTACAAAATAAATGTCCTGCAACAAACAAATAGTGTCGCATGACTTCTGCCTGATGTGAATTTTCTACTCTAAGTTTTGGAATTTGATGATTTTCTGCAGTCTAACTTTGACGTTATGAACTTGCTGAGAGCTCAGGAACAGCCAATTAGGAGTCCTGTTCCATGCCTAATAGGCTAACGGAGCAAACAAGACATTTCCATTTTTCACTTCATCCTACGATTGCAAAAACATTTTAGAGTAGCAAACATACTCCAAGCACGCGAGGGATTGATTTTGAGCAAGTAAGTGAGCTCTATTTGCGAACTGATTCTACGATTCAGCTGAAGAAATAAGATTATTTCTCTTCTGCCCTTTAGGTAGCATGAGACGCTAATTGGGATCAAGTTCATCTGTTGCGTCTCATGTTCCAAGTGCTTTGTAGGATAATCTACTCATACACACGTACACACACGTCGATCCTCTAGCGGCCATTTTGAGCTAGATGACGGAGTGTCATACTATAGCGTACTCGTCTGTAATTTGCAGGGCACGCACATCCATAGTGCTTTTTAAAATTATGAATAATAGTACTCACGTCTTTAAAATCTAGAATCATATAAAGGGATAGATGAGTCAATTTTTGTGTGGATTGAATTGCTCATCCTTTTGAATTTTTGGAACATAAATAATTCTTTAAATCACTGGGTACTGTTGATTAGACAGGGAAATTATCGCGAGCAAACAGTAGTCTGACATACACTGAGCTGGCTTAAGCTGAAGGGATAGTCCTTACGCGTAGGTTGAAGGCTTAGCTCTTCTCGAAATTGAAAGTAGATTAGATTCTTGAGCTCCTTTCGGGAGAGAGGAGTATGCCAATAGTGTCTGTTTCCATTAGTCAACCCTTGTGACCAATTGCTCCCAGTAGATGCCTAGTTACTCGCAGTAGAGCCAGCAGTACGAAGCAGTTTGTAGTCTGTTTAGTTAAAAGCCTTGTCGTTCCTTTTTCACTTTTCCTGTCTCTTGCATGGAACGCCCGGTTACTGGCCAGTGATCTCCAGCATGAGTGTCGTTCTATACGTTTTTTTCTTATTCGTCACTGTTTCGTCTCTTTGAGTGTCGTACTCAGTCATTGCTTGCTGCAGCGTACCGTGCTTGTCAAAGGATGAAGGTAAAACCCTCTAGGACATAATCCTCCTGCAACAAAACCCTCTCGAACAAAACAACTCAGGCAAAACAGATTAGAACACAACTCTGTTAAAAAATACACTTGGACTGAGCTCCCTCCCGTCGTGTGAAACCTCCTTTGTCTCAGACGTTGAGTAATCGACTCACACCCCAAGTCACTTCACATAAAACATTCGCCAAAAAAACATCCTCCAATAAAACGGTGAAAACAATCTAGAACAATATCCCCCTCAGTTAAAATACAGAATAGGGCGAGATTGCTCTGCTGTATTTGTTCTCATCTTACATTTTACTACTGCAGGAAAGATCAAAAATCTAAATCAAGTGGGTAATTATATTATCCCTTGGTATTTTTGCCTTAGAGGTAGGTTACGTTATAGGTGCTCCGTTGAACAGCTAGTCTTAATTAGGTTAAATTAGGTTAAGTTATTTTGAGTTGTTATATTCAGCTAATGTACTTATTGATTTGGTGCTAGTTTCAATAGTAAAATGATACTATACGATGTTCTTTTCATCTTGTAAATTTTTGTAATTAGAGTTATTTTATAATACATATAACAGTAAACATCTCAAATAAAAATACGTTAGCTGATAATGATGAAAATAATAAGTCTTAGATACATTTCTAATTTATTCCTGAGTTCAGTTTAAGGGCTCGTAACGCACCCAAAGCTGCCCTGTGTAGCAGTAACACACAACTGTCACGCTGCCCTGTGTAGCAGTAACACACAACTGTCACGCTGCCCTGTGTAGCAGTAACACACAACTGTCACGCTGCCCTGTGTAGCAGTAACACACAACTGTCACGCTGCTCTGGTAGCGGTTACATTTATACTACAAATACAATTCAATTTTCGACTATGTTTCTGCTTATCGTACGTGGCAGTTATGTTTCATTATCGAATATTTTTCACGGATTCAGCTCGACGGAAAAAATTATTCATCACATATCATATAAAAATTCATCACATTCTGATAATTATATTCAAGTAGATTCTATAATACAACTATGAGTTTTTATAGATTGCAGGTCTCTTCGAAATTGTTTTTACAACTTTTACATTGTCATTCAAAAATTTGGATAAAGATTTTTCGAAGCATCGCATTATGTACTTACATCTGCTGTTCCATCGAGGGACAACAAATTTTTGTGTGATAACGATCAAGAGAAAATTTTCTTATTCTATAGCTTGCAGTGAAATGTAAAGCTAACTTTTAAGCAATAAATGCATGAGAGTGGTACGTGCTTCATAACAAAAGAAGCAAGATTGAAGTCGCAACATCCCTCGTGGTCCAAAATGAACGCTAGTTTATTGCAGCCTGGAATCGGTTTGATACGAGGAAGCAAGGCATTGAGCTCTACGAAGAACAGGACGAGACGCAATCATTTATGAAGGAAACTGTGGTTGGTTGGTGAGAGCGGGGTCTTGTGCACACTGGCACCACAAACACATCTTGTATCATCGCTAAAAACAAAAGATCAATACTCTTCAGTTAATGTTGAAAGGTCGGTACTGGGCGTCCTCTGGTATGCTGCGTTGCAACCAATGAAATCAGCACCGCAGAGCGGTGTCAACGTGCGGTGGATTTCGCCATGCAATTGCCAGGTTAAGTGAATTAAAACAAGCGGAACCGAGTTTCCATGCCGGTGTGCCAATCTCTCGTCACGGTGGGAAGTGTTCTTGCTGTGTAGCTCACGTCTGTTGCTTGTGTGACTGCAACTGACGTGGATTCGCAGTTGCAACTAACTTATCCTGGGTTTGCAGTTATTACGTAGTTACTGCTAAGGTCAAGTAAAAATGTATGTGCAGTTTTCGATCCTGAAGCGTAGTAGAGCAATTCACTTCGCTCTCTCTCTCTCTCTCTCTCCCTGTCATGATGCGCTAGAGTAACTACATGCTTGTGCTGCTTGTGCTCAACGCACGAAATTTCGCCTTGACCGTTGAAGAGAAATGATCCAAATGGTAACCTCACTGGAATAATGAATTGTGTTAAAATACTTGCCGTAGTATTTTAGCCACGACAACAAGACTGCCGGAGCGCAACAGCTTTAAGTGATTTACCTTGACTGACATAGTATAGCGGCATAAAGGTTGTAATTACCCCGACTGCCGAAATGTAGTGGCATAAGGAACATAATTACCAAAAGTACTAGAGTATAGTAACATCAGTGATATAATTACCACGACTGCTGAAGTATAGTAACTTCAGTGATTTAATTACCACGACTGATGGAGCTTAGTTGTATGAGTAGCACTGAATGCTCAGTGTTATTCATGCTGTGTGTGTAGTAGATTGAATTATTGTTCAAGTTTTTAACATTTAAATAAAGGTAGTAGTTATTACCTCGTGTAGGTGGCCATTAGCGGAAAATCATTTAGTTTGCTTGAAACCATACTTCTCTCTTACCCTTCGACCTGAATAATATAATTTTTTCGATGTGTAATTTTCATAAACTTATTTTGGCTTCAATAATAGAGATTTAATAGTATATCCACACATGAAAAAATCCATGGCCTTAATTTGAATAAATATATTTTGAGGGAAAATAACAAACCTAGCGAGCGAAAAAACTAAAAAGTATGTACGTAATTACGATGCATGTGCGTGATTGATGCTTCAACTTTAGACGACGTGAAACTTGGGTACCCACACAAGAATGGACCAAACAGGTCGTTCCTGTTAGCATGTTTTATTCGATTGTATTCCAGAGTTAAAGAACCGTTGCTGTGCTCTACAACCAAGACTGAAAGTAGCACGAGTTTCAAGTGTTGGGGGAGTATGTGAGAAGCAGATAACCTTCTCCGACTCCTTTATTATTCCTACATTAAAAACTAAACAAGCAACACTGCAGTCATTAAAAAGACACGCAACCCCGTCCAAAGAATTAATATTAGTATCTGTTAGTAATCGTTCATTCTTGAATGAACGAAGCCAATTTTGTTGTTGTCTGGACAAAATTTTGAGTATTAGATGATACACTACTGTTAGCAATATATGATTAAATGTTACAAATACAACTATCGAGGCATATAAGTTTCTGAATATTAAAGCCCTTTCAACAAACCCATTTATAGTCCGTTATTACTTGGTTAGTTCACAATTTCGTTGCATATTCTACGAAGGGGGCCAATTTTTCACTCAATAGTACAGTAAACGTTGACTGCTATTAAGTATATTATTAATATCTTTTACAACAGTTTTTGCAACGTTTGCTAACATCCCACTATTTCTAAATATGAATTTTACCCAAAATACCAGAAATTTGTTCAGTTATAGCGGAACCACAGCTTAACCTGTCCACAGCTTAACCTGTCCACAGCTTAACCTGTCTAGCATCACTCCTCGGAGCCAATACATCTTTCAAATCGTTACCTTTTTTTGATCGAAATTCATTAAATTTTTAAACTTAAGTTCTTTAGCCCTTAAGGCCTTTTTTATACTGTTCAATTTTTTGCATTCAAGCAAAGGTTAAAATGTATAAAAAGGATAAAATGGCCAATGGTATATGGCATCAGTGACACTTAAAGTTAACCATTAGTGACTGCATATTTGTACTATTATCTGACTGGCCTCTGACAAGTTCTTCAGAGGTATGCGGAAAGAATGATGTTGAGAAATTCGTGCATTCATGTATCTAGCATTTACAATGGAAGTTAAAGCAAATTTCTGCACGAGTTTGATCTCAGATAACATCCAAAAATAAAACTGAATAAACAAACAAAACAAGCAAAAATAAACGCAGTTCTGCAGTGATTTCGCTACTACATATTCTCGTTACAATACCTGAGGATCTCTCTCTCCTCAAAGTGAATGCAGAATCAGCTGCAACTCCGGAAAAATTTCTAGGGAAACCAATACAAGGACTACAGGGTTGGAAGTTAAATAAATCGAAGCGATTTCAATCACTTCAAACTGTACTTGTATGTTACGAAGCAACTTAATTGGAAATATAATTTCGCACGGACTGGATATTATTCCTACCTCTCGGAAATGAATCATTGTTGTTGACAGCCCTATTATTAATATGAATCATGTGTCTACTGGACTACAGCGCGTGGTATCAAATACCCACTGAAGAGGCGGCATAGTGCGAGCAAGAATGATTATAGTTAATTTACACACAGTTATGATTATGAAGGTCGGAATTCCATGTCGGGGATTAGATTTCCATGGACAAGTGTAAAGCTTGAAGAAATTGAAAAATATGATACAATGAACTGTCTGCCTGCGCTTGATCGTGAAATTTAACGAATATCGTTAGTGAAGACCGGGAACTATACCATCATACCAAATCAAGAGATTAAAATCGTCATTTGTTTGTTATCTAAAGTATGAAAAACAATGCTGTGTTTTGACGTGAAAATTATTGCAATCAAGCATCAAGAACCATGAAGGTAAAATGACTTAGCACGGATTATTCTCCCCTATCCCATCACCTACACTCTATAGCATAGGTTCTACACTTCCAAAATGCATCACTTCCTTTTCATATATACTATTTATAAAATATGATAGCGAACATGTGATCTACACGGCTACATATGCATGACTCAATGTTGTCCGTCAAATAAGATTATTGCATCCTCACTCATCCCCAGTCTATCTATCAATATTTTCTGAAAACCTTTGCCAAAGACAAACCTAAAGCTCAATCTTCCAAGCTATGTTCAAGTTATTCTTCTCAGCTAAGGCAAGGGATCTACAAAAGTAGCACAGCAATCAATTGCATCACTTTTCTCCAGAAAATCTGTTTGGCGATCATCCAACCCTTCCACCTTCCCAGATTTTGCTGTCGCCTTCCTTCATCAGCCAGTAAACCTCACAATGCGCCTCTCATTTGGGAGTTACAGCCTTCTTTTATTTGTCGTCGTGTGATTTAGCGAGCAAGTTTTCAATATGATTATTTCACTCATTTTGGCTCTTGTTTGTCTTCAGGTTGTAAATATGTCTTATGATTTAAATGCAGGAATATTTGACCACGGAAATTTGGTATGTTGTTGAACTGCTTTCAGTTAATGAAAATGTTGGACAAAACGGTCTTTGAAATTCGCTCAATTTTTTTCAGGAATGAACATATTTTTAAGCTGGTTCACTGAATTGGAAACTGTTTTGAAATTAACAAATGTTAGTAGGCATGAATGCTAGGTTACTGAGCTTGAAAATCGTTTTAAAGTACTTTGCCAGATACTTCGCTGTAGGTCTTTCAATGGGTTGTGATTCATTGCCTTACTTTTAAAACAATTTCATTAAACCTATTTTATGCAATCATAGGAGGAGTCATGTTCTGTAATTTCGAAGCTTGAATGGACACTATGTTTCTATCTTTCCTATATTAATTCAATTTTTTCAATAACTTGTTTTGCAGGTACGTGACGACTTTTCTTCGCGTTGGATTGGTCAAAATGAAGATGGAAATGATGGCTCTTCCTCGAAGTTAAACAATCTTCATCGCTTGAAGACTGCGTGAAAACTCAGACTTTAATGACGACGCTTGGGTGAACAACACCTTGTCAAGGGTCAAGAAGCAAACAACTTTGATATACTAATGTCAAGCATGAATTTACTCCAAAAAAACTACTTTCACTTTGATAAAACATTGTTATCTTGATGCATCATGATCAGTGACGATACTCTTCTGATGAGTTTGAATGGTGATGAAGTTCATTATGCTGAAGAAAACCATCTAAAGCTTAATCTCTCGGACAAGATGAGCTCAATGCATCCAGACTTTCTCACACCCAAAGACTACCAAATAAAAGTGACATTGAATAAATCTATTTTTTATAATCGAAATTGTGTTAACTCTAACGCTAAAAGATCAAACGAACAAATGGAAGCGTCCGATGATAAGTTCTGCCAAACCTTAGAGGCAAAAATTAAAGCGCCTCGAACATTTCATTTATTTTTGAAGTCAAACTAGCATGGCGCACGTCATTTTAAACGCATCAGATAAATTATTCAATGAGTTACACAGTAGTGCTCACTTTCTCTTCGAATCTCCGTCTCCGACATTTTCTTCTATGATCTCGATCGAACATTCCACCGACCAAATCATTTTCGAGAACAGAACTACAGAAAATCCGGGAGAAAATGATAATGCGGTTATTTACGATGTGCCATCTGTGATAGTAGTTTTGATACTTCTTTTGATCATTGCCGGAACAGTGATAGGGAACGTGTTGGTCTGTGTGGCAGTGTGTATGGTGAAAAAACTGCGCCGCCCGTATAACTATCTATTAGTGTCTCTAGCATTTTCTGATCTTTGTGTGGCGATCCTGGTCATGCCAGTAGCTTTACTAAACGAACTCTGGGGCGGATGGGCATTCGGACCATTGATTTGTGATATTTGGGTATCGTTTGATGTGTTGTCGTGCACAGCTAGCATCTTGAACTTGTGCATGATCAGCGTGGACCGCTACTTAGCCATCACTAAGCCTTTGGAGTACGGCGTGAAGAGGACCCCTCGGAGGATGTGTGCTTACATAGCCATCGTCTGGATCGGGGCTGGCTTCGTTAGCGTCCCACCAGTGCTCATTTTAGGTAATGAGCATGGCATGGACGGCAACCGTTGCGACGTCTGCCAAAACTTCTACTACCAGGTGAGACCTCACTGCTTGAGCCTTTGGAATTATTTTAGATGAGCCATAATACAAGGTAGGAAAATTTAACTCTAGAACTAAAACACTGACATTTTCATGTGGTGACTCTATGAATGTAAAATGTAACTTTTTATATTTGTGATGTGTTTTAAAGGAGATAAATAGTGTAACAGGACAGAGTTATTTTTATTTAACTCAACGTTCTGTCCAATATTCTATCAGTGACACTAACAGGGAAGATTTAATTTCAAACATGTGACATCTTGACACTTAAGACTTCTTTTTCTCTCTTTCGAGCTGTTTCATCAACGAATCTAGTGTTTAGCTACGTCATCTTGCTTAGCATTTATTGCAGGCCTTGTTTTTGATTTAGCTTAAGTCTTGCAAGTTTACCTTCTAATGTTCATAAATTGGTAAGTTTACTCTGAAGTGTGACAGTTTTCCTGAATGCTACATGCCGCTTAGCTTCATTGTTGTTGTGTAACAATTTTCCTCTTTTACAGTATTTGAGTATAACGTCTAAAAAGTCTTTATTTATTCCAAAAAAAACTATTCTCATGACAGTCTTGTTTCTAGCCATTTCTCCTGGCATAAGTCTCTTCCCTAACACTTTTCTTCCACTTTTTGCTACTGACGAGTGTCATATCTCACACTACACAGCACTCGCGTTCTCTCAAGGTTTTTTTAAATTACTCCGACTCCCTTGAAGTTCTTACTTCTGCCTGGCTATTAATATATCTTTCCATTTTCTCGTCGTTATTTTTTGTTATGCACCACGTGTTAAAAAAGTCTACAATAAATGTGAATTAGTCATTGAACAAGTCAGTCGTTATTGATTGAGAAAGGCAATCATGATTTGCACCTTCATACGCGTCTGTCAGTCAATACGAGTGATTATTTTCTGAAGGTAGCGAGAAATCGAGGACTTGCAATGTTCATTCATAACTGGGAATTCTCGTTTTCTGCAATACATTCTATACGTCAATCTGTTTTCACCTACAGAGATAAAACTCCAAACCCGCCAGTTGTCTTGCACGAGTATACTACGAAGACATTGCTTCTGAAGTTCAATTATGTAGAAAACGAGGATTCTCTAACTAGAGGTCTAAATGATCGCGAGGCTGAGCATAGAATGTTTTGATCCAACTGCCTCTTTTGAAGCTCTTCTTACAGAATGATCTACAGATAGTGATACTAAAACAATAATTTGTGAAAAATATTTAATCGTTATATTTCAATGACTGAAGGGTATTTATGTTACCATAGATGTTAGATATTTATATAGATTGGCATGAGTTTTAACATTTCATATTATTTCATTTCCGAAATGGCATTATCAAAAATGGCCCTAGAAAACAGCCCCAGTCGTCATTTCAAACAAATTTCTCCATTCACTGAGCAACATTCATCGTTTAATATCTTCAAATCCGGACAACTCCAGAGCATCAAGCCGGTCTAAAGGGCATTCAGGATGAAATTCTCCCCCAACCATTCATGTCAGGTGCCAAATATTCTGCCATTTTATAGAATTGGGAAGAGACTTAACCAAAAAGCTTCAGTTCGACCTCAGGCAATAAGTTTGTTTGTCAGGCAGATTTAGCTACTCGTATCTGGCAAGAATTTTTGGGCATTACAGACAGTTTTATGATGCCAGAAGGTTCTGTTTCTGCCATATATTTTTGGAAGATCCTTATAACCGTAAAAAAGACATTGAAAAATGTTACATGATTTTTCAATTTTTTTAATAATGGTTCTATTGCGCGGCCCATTTTGAGCAGAGAACAGATGTAATTTTATTCATGCAATCTCTATGATGGCCGCCTGATGTTATTCGGTTCAGAATAGTTTCCGCAGCATAATAGACGGAGTTTTTTTATAAGTGTGTATGGATGTGGCATGAAGTATCTTACTAACGTTTTTCTAAAATCATTTTATATTAGCATGTGTCGAAGCTATTCGAACTTCTTTTGTCGAAAGTTCAAATTGAAAAAATTACCATGAACGTCGAGGAGCCAAACTTGAAAGTTACGCTGAAACACGGTAAATTTCTCTCATATTACTTACATTGCCAGCATATGCTACCCTCTTTTATTTCTCTCACATAAGGAACCCTCAATCCCCTACCGTATTATAAAATACTAATTCAAAGTATGACAAACACTCCCGTACCCTCCGTTGAGTACAACGAGCAAGCACTTGTTTTGTACTGGAAATATTACATCCCACGTAATCAATTTAAACACAAGCCATACACTGATTGTAAAAAGCGAGTCATAATTATTGCGTATCAGAAGTCACACAACATAATGATGTAAATCAAGAGTAGCATCAATATTTTGTATTACGCATTTTGTAATTAGTAACTACCACGTCATATGATTATTGTAATCTATTTATGGGATGCAACGAGGTATACAATAAGTATATGTTGCCCTATGAGTTTGTAATTATTTTGAATCATGAGCCACATTATTGTGTGTCAAGGGTCGTATAATTTGTGTATATGACGAGTCGCATAATGTGTTTTATGATTCATTTACTTTGTGAGTACCTTGAGTTATGTAATAATTATGAACTACTAGTCATGAACTTATTGTGTACCCAGAGTCATATAATTGTTGTGTATTGAGAGGTATATAATTATCGTGTAAGGTGAGTCAGGTTTTTATTGCATGAAAATTTATGACTGAGAGTATGACTGTTACCGCTTCTCCTCCTCTTATCTTTCTTTATCCTTAGTACCTGTATGTAATTGAGGTGGGTGTACGTAAGTGCATGTGCGTGACTGAAATGTGAAGTGTCGTGCGTGGTTGATACGCTAACTCTTTACTGCACTTGCGGACGAATTCATCCTCAGTCATAAAACTTTTGGTATATAAGAATATCAGTTCATAATTCAGCTTTGCAATCTCTATGATGGCTAAACAATTCGAGTGTTATAATTGATGTATTTAATATTAGTTTTCCTACTCAACCCACTCAATAATTTCGGTAGTAAAGGGCTAACTTTAGACGGTATGGGATTTGGGCAGCAACCAAAGAACCAATTGGCTCGTTTTTGTTGCCCTATTCTTTTTTATTCTATTATATTTCATTCTACTTATATTCATTCAATTTCTGGCACGGATTTATATCCGAATTTATTATCTGGAGAATTCAACTTTCTACTAATACGTACTGTGTTTTTACATAATATGCTCATCGATGTGAAAAATTTGGGAAGGACAATAGTTATGTAAAGAATACGCTCAGTTCGCGCTAATTATAACATCAACATTTATTTCGTTTCGTCGTGTAGGAGATGATGTCTCTGGTGTAGGAGATGATGTCTCTGGTGTAGGAGATGTCTCTGGTGTAGGAGATGATGTCTCTGGTGTAGGAGATGTCTCTGGTGTAGGAGATGATGTCTCTGGTGTAGGAGATGATGTCACTGGTGTAGGAGTTGAGACATGCGTAGCATGCAGCACTCGTTATGCGTCGCACATTTGTCTGTCACAGTTATCGTACAGGCTTAATAATATATTAATAATAATAATTCGCTTTTACATTCTGCTCTAAAACAATTTTACCAGAATCATCGAAGGAACAAATAATTGATCAAATTTAAGACATTAAGTTCCTATCCACAAAGGTTTCACATCAGCATTGTTGAATTTTTCGTACTGTCAGTAGTCACAATAATTGTTCATCCTCTATAGAGGTTTTTTGTTTGAAAGAGACTATTATTTTTCTAGCATTTTTTGCAACTTTTTTAGCATATTTTTAGTTGTCTTTTCGCAATCAAGTCGTTTCGAAGGTTTATTCGATTTCGCCCTGTTAATTCAGATTCAAGACTCTAAGTATTGTTGTTCATTATTTTAAAGTGGATTTTTATTCATTACCTTAATCGTTAATTTGATGACCAAGGAAGTCGTTCCTAATGAATGAGCTGGCAGGTAACCTAACCGTCTCTATAACTTTACTCTTAAAAAGATCATAAAAATGTTACGCTCTGTGTAATTCTCTTTTAGTAACAATTGTTCATCTGAAATTAATGTGTATGCATAACATCAGAACGATGGAATCAAATAAAACAATAGAAGAATTTCAAACGGATAAATTATGAAGCTACCTGTAGCCGAGCTCCGAGGTTTCTAAATTTTTTGGGCGTGCCATCTAATTTAGGCTGGTGTTTGTTCAATTAAAACCAGAGTAATCGAAAATTCCAGGGTACTCAATTTCTGAAGCAAACCAACTTTCCCCATTTGCTGTGCAAAAACTTTCTGTTTCCTTCTGTAGCACGAAAACTGAAGGGAATAAATGTAAAAGTTGCGTAAACGCTACTCTTTACTTTGATACTTAATTTGTAAACGTTTATGAGCGCTACGAAATGTTTTCATAAAGATATTCACACTGGTTGACATTTTAAGCGACATGACATCATATGTGCCAGTCAAAGTGCTTTCACTTCTCACCTGAACATTTTACTAAAAATATTCTCACTTCTCATCCTACGCTCTGATATGACAAGATATAACTTCATCTACTCCGCACAAAATAAACCAACACATCGCTTTTACAGCGTATTTGATTGGCGTATCTTACTCAATATTTCATAAAATGTCTCTTTTTCTTCAAGCGCGTGCTGCACTTGAGAATTGGTTTCATGGCTTATAAGAAACAGCAATAGCTACTGACCTCTTTTAGATGAACTACTTCCGCATCGAGCAGGCCCGTTCCAGACGGCGCTCTTTCATTCATGACCGAGTATTGCGTCCTTCATTAATATTCAACAGCCTTGGAGCGGAATCGCATGATCCGCTCCACGGCCTCCGAGGCATCCTCATATAACGTACTAACCGTCCGGTGGTGAGCTCGCTCGAGCCTCGCTATTCCAGGTGCTACGATACTTGCTTAGATGACATTACTCCTCAATTAATTTGTGCGCTTTCATGAGCAAGAATTTTTTCGGGGGTCTTTCTTTCTAGAACACAGCAGCAAGAAAATTGTACTACAGCAGGCAAGAGTATCGTTTAAAAAGTTTTAAAAGAACGGTTCATGAATACATTAAGGACTGGGCTAAACTTATAGGTGCCGGAGCTTTGGCTCGCTTGACAACAGCACGTCATTTCTTAGCCTGTTTATATTTGTTACGCCATTAACTATTTCGTGACTTCACTCACCAATAATCCTAAACAAAGTGTACAAATGGTAGGTTGGCAACTTTATTTCGCCTAATAAGACAGAGAGCGTCCCCATGCGTCGAGTATCATGTCTTCATATACAGACGAGTAGAATTCGTGCCTGTAGTTGGTGGTTAGCTATAAATAAATAAAAATTTAAATATTATTTAATCATTAAAAACTAAGAATATTATACGTTCTTTATTTAATAAAGATGTAATACTTATATTTTCCTGATACGACTTTCCATCACCTACATGCTATGACCTACTGATCACTTTTCCTTTCCGCTACGTCATCACCCGCTTGCAGGGAGGCAGCAGCAGCCTGTCGCTGAGCTCCAGCAGCGCTGCACTACCTGCATGAATCCAGTACTGGTGTGAGCAATGCATCTCATGCAATTCTGCTCTTTTCGCAGCAACATTCACCTGCGTGTTCTTCTTCATGATCTTCATTAATCTCTAAGCTTTGAAAATTTTGTATGGATTTATAACGACCTCTTAACTTGAAGAGTCTAGAGTAGGATTGAAGAAATTAGAATAGAATAGAATAAAGCTATACGAACGAGCCGTTCGGTGCATTCTTTGGTTGCTACCCAATTGCCACGTAGCCTAGAGTAAAGGCATCAATCAAGCACATACACCTCAATCATGCATGTCATTTTAATCACGTACAAGCACTTTACTCACGTATAGGCATTTCAATAACGCACATGTACTGAAATCATGCACAGACTTCAGGGGTTAGGAATATAGAGCCAGTACGTTAAAATGACGGGAGCTTCTTATTAAATATTTCCCATAATATCCGAGACTATTTTCCAATGTGTTCACAGTGCCAGCAGAAACGATGTTTTCGGTCAGCTGGTTCCAAGTTTTAACAATTTAACTAAAAAGAACTTTGACTTGTATTGTATCTTTTAATTTATCTTTTTATTTAAAGTATCTTATAATGAAACCAAGGATCTTGTTCACGCTTCAAACGCTTTTTTTCACTTGTTTGTAATTTAAGTAATAAAGACATTCATACATACACCCCAAGGAATGGCTCTTATCTCCTCCCTGATTGCTCTCTTCAGTTCAATGATGGTTCTGAGTCGCTCTACATACACTTGGTCCTTCACGTAGCCCCAAAGGAAAAGATTTCAGGGTTAAGGTCTGGGCTGTGAGATGCCTACTCAAAATCAGTCTTGAGTCTGATCATACGGAGTCCAAATTTTTCTGTAGGTGAATGTCGGGAGAGCTCGCTTCATCTTTATTTCGTTTACTAGTGCTCTCCCTCCAAGCCTCATGTGATGTACCACGAGACTGACTTCGCTTGCGCACTGAGCGTTTCGGACTTTGTTGAACCGACTATTTTATCCTCTCGGCTGTACGCTTCCTGGGACGTTCTGAGTGGATTGGACGATTTTCACTGGCTGCATTGAGGTTCTTCATGGTCTTATATTTATCAAAATGGTCCACCAAATTCTAAATTCTAGTTTTGGAGGGACATTCTGGCATTTGAACTGATGCACGAAATTTTCCTTGGGTTTTCTCGAACGAGTCCGTCATGTAGTAATACTTTATGCAATATATACTTTGTTCGAGCTTCCATTAACGCCTTGCTGGGTTTATAGGCGTAGCTTCTGCTATATCCGGAAAAATAAAGGTGAACAGTGAATGAATGTAAGAAATGCCACAAAAAATGCAACACGGGTGCAGTTTTTTTGGGTTACCCTTTTTTGGCCCGTTGTTTTGGTAACAATAGTTGTTTTGGCTATGCAAATACTCTGGCCGATTCATGCATTCGAGTTGATTTGCATATATCCCGTTATATCCTTTCAGTTACAAATTTTTTGAGAAATGAATCTGATAAAAATCAAACGATGTTAGTAATACCGTTTCAACACAACTATAACACCACTATTATATTGGTTAAATCTAATGAGGTGAACACAGTAACCAAACCCACACAACACATTGCCTCGCAGCAGTAGCCCAAGCAACACAACACAGATGCGTAACTAAAGAGTATGCTTGTAACTCAGAAATCTGAAGTGATGGAACACTTCAGCCTGATGGAACAGATACAGAATTAGCATATTTGGTTTAGTATAAATCAAACTCTATTACCTGAGGAGCAAAGTCTTTGTTTACTAATGTTATATAATCTGACTTACTCGGAGCCTTAATTCATTCGATTAAAATTCCTTTGCTGGAACATGACTGGGACCCATGCGCTAAATAATTTAATTTATTTACATCTGGTATAGCAATATCACAGCACAGTGCTTTGCTTCTACAAGTGTGTTTTGCCTTCAACAACTAAGGAATTTTCGTGGCGCTTGCAACATTCACAGAGGCAAAGCCAAGTCTCGGTCGCTGCCGGACGTCCTGGCCAGACTGGTGACATACATACATCTATTAGGCAGGTGCTAGTAAATCTTCCAAAATGCTCTGAGCCAGCATGAATCATCACGCAAAAGATGAAATGTTTATTCTCGGGTAGAATTTTACTATAAAAGAGGATTTTTGCACCAGGTTTCTTAGCTTCCAGCGTGTGGGGCGTCAAGTGGATGATACGAATTGTCTTACGAAGGAAGGCGAAGTCGACGAACAAGTAAAACATCAGTGGACTGATTTTTTCCATTTAGCTATGTCAGTCAATGTTTATCATTTTATGAGATGTTATAGATTTATGAGTAAAACTATAATTTTGAAAAAGTTTGTAATTGTAGTAAGTTTATATCTTTAAGTATAGATTAGTGTTTGATTAAATTGCTTTTATAAATAGACAGGATATATTTCATACGCCAGCGTGGCGTAATAATTGTTGTATTCCTATATGTAATATTCGTACAGGAGTAAAAAGAAATCTATGTAGAATATATAAAAAAGTCAATTTCTTTGCATGTTTGAAAGCATAGCTGAAGGCTTTAGCTGCAGCCACCGTAGTCGAGTGGTCTGCGGCCCGTGTTCTGTATCGGGTCTCTGCTTGTGCAGAAAGACTGCGTGCGGGTTCGAAACCCGGCAATGAAGACGAGCTGTTTCTCGTTTCACGCCGTGAGCTCGCACTTATCGGTAAGACCTCAACTCCCCGCCCATGGACACATCCCAGGATCGTCGCATGGAGCTCACCATCATCCTTACTCTAAGAATGTTAACCTTAAGAATTTGAAAAACCAATGTACTAAATGTCTATGTACTGTGTGCTTGATTGGAAATAAAGATTGTTTTTTTTTGTTTTTTTTATAAAATTATATTTAAGTAACTTCCAAAAGCTAATACACGTGAGTAGCTTTGGTGTTTCAATCCTTCAATGAATGTTAGAAATAAATTTCTACATCGCAGTTGGGCAACGTGTTCGTGAACTTAACTCAATCATCATGTCAAAGTTCTCCACCCACATCACTCGATCAATTTCAAGAATGCATGTGTTCGCTACCAATAGAACAGGACGTCAAGAAGTTAGCAAACACCCTGAAATATTTTATAATTTCGTGTCATGCAAAACGCGAGAAACGTTGAAAGCTATGCACGCTTATTTGAATTATCGAAGCCAGCTCATTCATTATTTTCCTCGTATATTTTTCTGTAAGGACTGCTCGCTATCTATCAATTAACTTTGAAGTTTTTCGCATTTATTCTGCTTGCAAGCATGAGTGGTCGGCAGTGGACACGCAGCACCTGCAACTCATCCACTGAACAAAATGTGACCGCATTTTACAGTAAAATGGTTGGTCTACAGGGCATATTCCGAATATTTCCTCCTATATATTTCAAATAGTGCGTTGTTTTCTTTCTCTACGCCTAGAACTATTTTAGTTTCGTCAGTTTCTTTTCGGTAACGCTGGGACACCCTGTACATACTCTGCCCGTAACGCTGGGACACCGTGTACATACTCTGCCCGTAACGCTGGGACACCGTTTACGTATATCATAATCCATTCATAGAAATTGGAAATGGAAATGTTCTTCCAAACGTAAAATAAATTTTCAGTAGCATAGAACATCGTTCGCTCAAAGCTAATGTAAGAGTTATCATAGTAGCGTTTATCGACTGCAAATGAAATTGATTAACAGAATGTGAGCAAAATTGATCGTCGAGATATAAGCAATTGGTAAGCCTTTATAGGACTGCTGTGACATTGATCATGAATCGCTCTCTGATTTACAATGAACGGGAAAACAACGAAATACAATGTTATGTGTAACATTTTAACATATCATATCCATCGTTCCATATCCATATCGATCATTCTGGACGTAAAGCAACTACAATGAAAGACAATGGTGATCAAATCAGAGTACTGTTACGAAAACGCAAAGAAATGAAAGTAAATACTAAAATCAACTGCTATTCACACTGTTCTCTAATGTTTACTTTTTACTTTTTCTAGGGCTGTCTAATGTTTCTTATATGAGGGTTTTTTTTAATAATTTAAGTACTGTCACGTACAACGTAGATCACAAATTACAAATGCTGCGAAAAAATATTTTTATTTTTATGATAGGCTGAATAGAAGCATGTGAACTCACCGTTTACGGGTTTTCACTCATGTGCTGGTACCCAGCGCTACGTCAGGGATGAAGTAAATTAATTTTCGTCAGTGTAGTTAGTTTTACTAACCAATGATACATTTAATTTATTCTATTTGATAGTTTCTAGACTTTCCATTTGTTGGGAAATGCTCCTTTTATCAATGTTGAGCGTAGTATACCCGATGCTTGCATGCGTTCAGCCAACTCAATATGTTACGTTGATGTTTTTGAAAGTGTATATAGTAATAGAGTTTCAGTCACCTCTGCATCATTTTTGTTCTTCCTTGTTATTCGTGACAGTTCAATTTCAGGAGAGGCAACCGCACGGCCTCGGTCGCCTGTGGCTTAGAGTTTCTATATTTTTATATTTTTGTCTCGTTTTGCAATTAGCTTCACGTCAAATTGCCGCCGCTAGTTTTTTTTAACTGTGCTCACCATTTGTCAACATCTGGCTATGCTCCACTGGAGTTCGCCGGGTCAGCGCTGTTATGTTTATAAAGTTTTCTTGGTCACAACTGGTGAAGACTGTAAAATCAATTCCAGTTTCTTATGAAAAAATACAAATGAAACATTTATGTTGTATCTAACTTAATTGAAGGAGTGAAATCTTGAATAATCGTCATTGCTTTACCACACACCCATGAGAAAAATCTCCAAAAGAATTACATTTTTGTAAACTTTTTCTGAGGTCTAAAGCCGTCATATAAAAACAGTACTTTTCTCCGCTTAATGGCAGTTAATGTGGGAAGTTTGGCAATGATTCTTCATTACAGGTCTTGTTATCTAATAAAGGAACCAGTGGTTGTTATTCTGCAGGACCCCGTCCCTCATGGAGCTCATGGACCTGCACCTTGCATTCAAACGCCGTTTATTGTTTTAAAAGCACATGTTTTCTGTTTAATTTTGTGATGAGCACAGTCAATCTGTTTTGAATTTTTCTTCTACATTTATTGAGATGAATGAATGTTCCATGTCACATTGCAGCATCGTTAGGGTCTTAGCTTCATTTTTTTCGATACTCAAAATTTTTTAATTTCTCAATTTAATCTCAATTCTTGAAACATCTGGGTAATTTCATGCATGAAACATTTAGTTATAACTGCACTTTAACTAAATTAGCATAGTACACTAATCAAAAGAGAAATTTATCAGTCAGTATTTATTCATTTCTCTAATGAGTTTTAAATTCTACCTTTACCGCTAGCAGATGACGGATTATGGAATTATCAGTACTAGATCCACACGTGAAAAGTCACGGTTTTTACTAAATTTTTCATTTTAATCTGCCAGTGGACGGGGAAAGAGTCCCCATTTATGGATGTGCCTTTGGTATCCACAATACAATGCTTACAATACATGTATACCCGACGAAATTTCCTCTTATCTAAATCCGTAGGAGCGTCTATTATGCAGGGTGGCCCATGAGTAAAGTACTTTTTTAAAACTATTTTTAAGAAAATCACAATTCCAGAAACAATAACTCAATTTCCAAAATCTTTGGCCTTTAGCCATGTTACTACCAAACTAATTTAAAACATTTCTTTTCGCATTATCAATTAAAAATACCAAAGCATCATGATGAATTTCAACAGAAAAAGGTCCAAAGAAAATTTCTATTTGTAAAAATTAACCGATTGTGTATTCTGGATACCATAATGCAAGTAAAAGGGAATTGAATTGCCACAGAAAAATAATGCAATAGAATGATTTCTTGTATTTCTTAAGCTTTATCTTTGTTGCTATCAAAGCTATCGATTAGAAGAGTGTGACACACAGACAGACGGGCGGACGGACGCGGCTCCTATTATAGTACAGATTTGCTATTCTTAGCTAACTATTCTTAGTTAGCTGGCAGATTTTCATGATTTATCTGCTAGCTAAAAATAGCTAGATATTCTTAGCTAGCGGATAAATCATGAAAGTCTGGTTCCTTTATACGACGTTGTGATCACTTATAGAGAGCCAATCTATGCTCTGACAAATACAAAGCTCGAGTTAATTTGCTGGCCTGCCGTCGTACAAGAAAAGTAATGTGTTTTTTGTGCTGTTTATGGAGCAAGATGGTTTCTTTCATAATTATCTGAAACTCTTAGAGCAGGCAAATTACCAAGTGGTAATTTGCACGCCATCCATATCAGCATGCAATAAAAAAGGCTCAATTTCCAGTTATTTAACATTCCCTTTTGCATCAATGATATAAAATGTAATTTAAATCCGTAGGCGAAATTCATGTTAATCATATCAATTTTGCATGAGTTGAAATTGTATTATTTGTGAACAGCTCTACTGAATTCCCCTTTTTCTGTTAAAGTCATTCAAATTGAACCTAACGCAATAAATCCAAGAATTTATGAGAGCTAATCTTCAAATTTCAAGGTTGACAGTTGAATTATAATATTATCAGTTGAATTACCAGGTCAGCAGTTGCATTTCAAGCACAATGTTTTCTGGTTTTTCATTTTTTGTGAAGAACTAATTGCTGAATAGAGGCCCTGAAAATTCATGATTGAGTTTTGTTTCCTGACCTTTACTCATGTTACGGATGAATTCAACTTGTTTTTATTTACGAAAAGTTTTCCAGGTAATTACCTCACTAACAGTCAGTCCGTGATAATTTTGTACGGCCTGACAGATAAATTATCTGGAGTTCCTGACCAATAAATTATCAAAAGGGAACAGAACGTGAGATAATAAGCTACGTACGTATACCAGATACTGTATAAGACTTCAAAATATCCTCTTTCAAATGGTTTTGTCTCTTTCTTCTGTTTACAATAGCATGTGAGTTATAACCTTTTGAAAGCCGGAACATTTATTGTGGTTACCCTGTATTACTTCGAATGTTTATAGGCACAAAAGATGCTCACACTTCGTGTGGTGAAACATACTAGTACGGTGTCTGACAGCGATGCAAAGATTCCTACAAACTCTCCTTGACGATTTTGGCAGTGTACAAATTTACATATTGTGTAGGCTCTGTTCGCTGAGCAATCAATATGCTGATGAGCATTTTCTCAAGCGGGCAGTGTGCTAAACACTGATGTTGCTGTGTTGGCCACTAAGAAATGATTAGTTTAATTAAGCTCTAATGAAAATTATTGCCCAGATGCCAAAAAATCAGTTATGTATTACGTTGTTTGATTTAAAATCATTCAGTATCTTATCAACACATGGCATTTTTGGACTACTGCTACAATAAATGTACTTTAGGTAAAATAGCTCGCCCCTCCGTCTTGTATTTGTGATTTCTATCCGAATGTTGTACCACAATTGGTACCTTACAACGATTATTGTTTTGAAAGAAGACGATCAAGGATGAAATTAGAAATTGTTGTTTCCTGCTCAAATTCTTGCAGTGTGTTGTTCATAGAAAGTTTTACATATATTCTAGAACATAAGATATTATGAAGAAGAGAGCTTTCCGTTTCTCAGAGGTTGGTTAATTTTTTGAGACTCTTCACATTGTTTCTCCGTTGTGACACAACTATTGCTGGGCAAATTAATTTCCTCACTTCTCAATTGTGCAATTTTATCCATTCTATGAGATCACTGTAAAATGACTTATTATGTAATTTGTATGTGTATCATTGGTTTTTTATGATGTGCAGGACTGATTCACACAACTTTGAATTCAAATTCTATAAAACTTCTCTGTTCACAGAAGCTGAAAATAAGGATAGGTTCTGATACTTTGCATGGTGTCGCCATATTCTTATCGAAAGTTTTCGGATACTCGATAATTTATTCATGACTGCCGTCAAGTGTCCTGAGTTATGTTGAGGCTATTCACACCAGCATTTCTTTCCTGCCAATGACTCAGGCTACATCAGAAAGTTGTTGCAGGTGACGTGTTCATGTGAGAGCAACTCTTATTTCCTCGCCGTGTTGTCTTGTTTTAGTTGCCAAACTATCTTTGAACAGGAAAAATTTGAGTCTGTCACTAGATTTTCGAGATCACTAGTTTGTGCTTCGATATCGTTAACACTTTTTTCAATTATATTTCATTGATTTTTCCGTTCCCGTGGAAATGCAAAAAAGTTTTTTTTTTAATATTTTTACAATTTTCTAATTTGAATAAAATTTTATAGCCTGCATCTGTATGATGAACTTTAAAATAAGTAATAAACAAAATTTATTTTTCTTAAACATGATAGAAAGAATCATTTTCAATGTTATTTCTAATGCATAAGTCTCGTGGACGCATCTGAATGAAGAAATGCGAGAGAATTCTTACTTAGAAAATCAGTGCCTCCAACAATAATATTCCCTTGTCAGTGCCAGAATGGTTTTTTTAAGTAATAAGAATAATTTGGGAAGTAAAAAAGACTACGTATAAAAAATAGTTGCCACTAACAATAAAAAATATCGTAATATTGATGCAGAAAATAAAATACTGAAACGGCCTAACAACTTCAATTAGTTATGGCTATGGAATGACTAGAAATTCGTTGCGTTTCTAGCTATATCTTTGCCGGGCAAAAACGTTGAGATATCATGCTCTGAAGAACATGCTGCGGGTCACAGCGGTGGCAGCAGATGCAGTCTCAGAGGTGGCAGCAGATGCAGTCTCAGCGGTGGCAGCAGATGCAGTCTCAGAGGTGGCAGCAGATGCAGTCTCAGAGGTGGCAGCAGATGCAG
>VCRD01000026.1:637559-721099 GCA_006783055.1 Trinorchestia longiramus
GGCAGCAGATGCAGTCTCAGCGGTGGCAGCAGATGCAGTCTCAGCGGCGGCAGCAGATGCAGTCTCAGTGGTGGCAGCAGATGCAGTCTCAGCGGTGGCAGCAGATGCAGTCTTAGAGATAAAGATACGCTAGATTTTAACATAAACTTCCATCCGGAGGCCACTCACAGGAACATCAGTCTAACTCGGTGTATTCGCCGTGATTAGACCTCAACGCTGCGACTAGTCAGGCTTTTAGGGCTTTTCTTGCCCACACAATGTTGAATTAGTGAAACAAAAACAAAAATCAGTAATTCAAGCAGTTACTTCCTCCCATAGAATTCCCAGAGGTTTCCTCAGAAGAGAATTGTTGTTTAAAAATCAGTGTTTTAATATACCGAGTGTATTGTAAAATAAAACCTTTCAGTTATTATGTAACTATAAGCAATTTGCTTCATCTAGTTTGTCATTCTCACATAATGTATAGTACAAAAAGTACACTTCAACTTCATAACATTTCATCGTTGTGTGTCTGCTGCACTCGCGCTCAAGGCGGAATTGTCAGCAAGCTGGTTTACTTTTACATGTCGACCTCAAAGCTCCAAAAATACTCCCACTGTGTTCATTGTTTATTTGCATCTTGAGCAGTATCGTAATGAAGAAATTAAATTAAGAACCTTCGAATACATTTATGTGCATACATTACTGCACAGTCTGGCTACCTCACACATGTGTAAACACTCGAGTTCGTCTTGTAAGGAGTGAGTCTGTGACAGTGCTGACGGTCATGAAGGGACCAGTCTTCTCTGTGCTAGGATGTCCGATGAGTGCATTACAATGACCGACAGGTCCGGTGTCGTGTCGTGGCTCACTCGGTCGCAGTTGGCGTGTTCATGCATTTACATTAGTGTGTGTGTAGGTACAGGAGGGTTACAAAACATGCAACAAGCTAATAAAGAAGCATGTTAGTGGATGGAATAAACTTTTCCAGGGCAGGTTATTCATACAATCTACTAATCATATCTCTTTAGACATTTTTTTTAAACTACCATCAATAACGCAATGCCTAAAGTTTTAATTTATACAACACCATGTATCCTCAGAATTGGATGCAATTTATGCTGTATTCTGGATTTTGTTCGCATGGACCAATTTTAACGATCGTTCATATTTTAGTTAAAACTTCTAGTGAGAAGATTTGCGGCGCCTGATGACAGCGCGTCATGTAGTCCTGAGACCACGTGACTGTCCACTAACTCTAGTTCCGTGGGATGACGTGGCTACAAGAAGTGCATTTGTTCAGTAATTTTTGCTGCGCATATTTGCTTAATCAAGTTTATTTAACAATTTATTCAATAGCCTAACTCTTTTCGACGAGCCATCAGTGAACTCCATAGAGTTAAAAAATAATATTTCGACTAATCTTTTCCTCTTGAGAAGTGAGATTTTCCCCTTGCCCTTTACTTTTTATAGTAGGCTTTTAAATTTAAATCGCATATTTTCAATATTTTCTATGTAGTCAGGCAAATTATGTATTTTCCTGTGTGATGGCGTTCTTCCTATAACATCGTAAATTTTCTAGCCTATTATGACTCACAAAATTAATTTATTGCAGATATCTCAAACGTTATTCAAATGCAATTTAGAATAAAACTCGTACCAAAAAAATATCGTCACAGATAAACAGCATCACAAACTTACTCTAAAAGCTAACATTCGCAAATTTGAGTGCTGGCGGTAGAGGTCACCTAGCGTAAAAAATTATTGCTGCTTCAAGTGAGTTACGTCAATTAGATTCTCATTAGGATAATTTTTTCAACGATTTTCTTAGGCTCGTTTTTCATCAATCCCTGATGACGGAAACTTTTGAGAGGCCCAGGTCCTGTTAAATGAAAGCCTTGGTTTTTGGAGCCTGGCTCTTTTATTATGGAAAAATGAAGCCCTTTTTTCGAAAGTTGATTGAAGAAACTGTTGGACGTTTTCAGCCTCTACATTTTACTTTTTAGAAACTACACAAAATTTTCCTTTCGTCCATTTTCTTCTATTTATTCTGTTCTCAATTTGTGATACTTCAGGAGTAAAACCAAGAAGTATTGAGTCGGTGACTTGTATTGTGAGAAAACAACGCATATTCGGTAATTTTCAAATTCAAGCTGAAAAAAAGTATTCACACCTAAAATGCCAGCCCTAACCACATGCATAAAGTATGCCGAAGAATGCCGTTTAGAGGAAAGTTATTAATTAAAATTTTTCTCATCTGCGACTGAGAGGAAATGATTTTTACTATCCGCTTTTTTGCAGCAAGCAGATCGAAGAACTCTAATAAGATCTCTTTCCTACACAAATAAATACTTTGCTCACGTCGTTTTTTGAAAAGTTCATGCAAACAAATGTAGCAAGGATTGAAATTCAAACTGCGAGTGCATTTTGTGAAAAAGTCAGCTTTTTTGTTAGTTAAATTCATTGTTGCGCATATCGAGCGTTGGAGAATCATACCTGGGCCTGAACTCAATAACCGTCAATATTTACAGGACAAAATGTGCAGGCTGAAGCTTCATTGCAACTTATTTTTCCATCTCATTCTGCTACTCGGTGTCATGCGGAAGAAAGCGACATCCGTCGTTGTCGGAATGATTTCTGGAATATAATGACAGTGGGATGTTTTGGAAATATTTTATCGTTTTTGAATGTTTTTACATTTTGAAAGATGAGCCTAGTTTTTATAATGATACTCAGGTAGCCATACTTCCAAGTAATTCATGTATTGGATTGCAAGCATTAGTTTTCACAATTCATTTAATTCCATTGAAATTCAGAATTTGGCAAAGACCTTTATGGTCTGAACTATATCGCAATGGCTTTACTCATTTGAATTCTTTTTACTAACAGTTTCTAGTCGTTTATGAAATCAATCAGCATATATTATTAGCTTCCACTCATGATTATTGTCAGAGAAATTTCATCGCTACCCAAACAGTTAAAAAAGATAAAAGTCTTCTTTTTCTTTGAGTTCAATATTTTATGCAAATCTGTTTTCAATCACTTCTTGTAACCAACGAAATATGGGCATTTTCATTGGTTAGTTATATCGAAATTTTCCCAAACGAAAGCTCCACTCCATGATCTGCAAACATTGTTGCCCACATTCTGCGTGCATGTAGCTGAGATCGAACACAAGTCTCTCAGAGGCAATCACGCATGAGTTTTGGATGAAATTTTGACGAGGCTTTTTAACTTCAAATTTTATGATTTTTTAACGTAAAGCGTATCTGTTTGAATGAAGCTCAATGAACAAGGTAACTAGTTTGAATTAACGGATCATGGGTTGTTTTTTTTAACATCGGTGCTATTACTGTTCATTTCTGATGTTGAAAATTATTATTATGATTGAAATCATCTCACTTACATTTAGTTTTATTGTTGTGATGCATTTAGCTGATGAAGAAACTTTTGCCTACAAATAGCCTTCCTTGCTATGGTGCTTTTCGATGTGATCTGCAAAGAAAAATTAAAGTATGCCTGAGGAAATGTACTCAATTCGAAATGATAACATGTGTACCTAATGATGTTTAGGATAATACTGATACATATGCATAAAAAATATTTAATACTTCTATAGCACCTAGCAGAATTCTTATCATTTGGGTAGTTGATGCAATGGTGAATACTTTTTCATTTATTGTTTACGTATTGCAATTGAGTGTAACAAGCAACTTGTACGTTGGCAAAAGTGTGTACGTTTCTCGACTGTTTCTACATGCTGTTGGTGCAGCTGAAATTCATTACGTACATTTGTGCAGTATAATGCAAGTGATCTGATCTAATATTCCTTCTTGAACTCCGTGCCACTAAAACATTAGCTAGGGGAACTCTAATGCATTAGCTTTACTTTGTCATCTGGATACCTTTCACTTTTCTTTCTTTGTCGTGTATTACTTGTGTGCAATTTTTTTATGTTAATATTCGATGCTATATTTTTTTTGGAAACCTTAAAATAATGGGTGTAATAGTTTTTCTTATGCCTGTTATAAAATACTTTTTCATCGTTTCTAGTTTCTCTCATGTAGGCAGAGTATTTTCTCGAGATATGAATCACTTTTCCATTTTTGGTTCTCAGATTTCTTATTTCTTAAGTAATGCAGACCTACGTAGCGATCATATTTTCTTCCGCTCACTTGTTGCAATATCCATTAATCTATTCTCCGCTCCGAATCTGTGTCTAATGCCTTAATTTTATCGTGAAACTCGAACAACAAATGATGTAATTTCATTCACATTAGTTAATAGAATAATATTATGTACTATTTTCGTAAATTGCGTGTGCTCTAGCGATATCTAGATAACAATACCATCGCTTTTTACTTATCTGTTCATAAATATCAACTGTTTCTCTTATATCTTTATATCAGGCGAGAATTAAACTACGCTCTTCTTGTTTTACTGCCAGACTATTGATCATGCTCTTTTATTTTCCCTAATTTTTTGCACACCCTCACCAGATCTGCTCAACATTTATCTCTTTTAAATAATTACTCGTCTTTGTAAGTCTTCTTTCATTATCTCTTATACTGTACGTTTCCTGATCAGATCTACGCAACATTCGCTTCGTTCTACCTGCCGCTGAGCGTCATGGTGACTGTATACTATCAGATCTTCAGAGCTGCGAGAAGGATCGTGACGGAAGAGCGACGTGCGCGGGCACACCTCAAGCAGATTGAGGAGACCAACCAAGCACAAACTACCATCAGCGCCACGGTAGTCACTTCCAACGTCAAGGAAACCTGCGTCGACTCCATGGCTGTATTGATTGAAGATACAAACTCATCTGTATCGTCTCATAGGTGAGTGAATGTCTAAAAATTAAATAATGCTCACTTCTGCACGTTTAAACATCACCACATACTGATATGACATGGTACCACCTTTGTAACTTTCTTGAGCCCTGCGTCTGTGTTTCTTCCTTGGAGATCATTATGAAGCTACACACCCTATGGCTAATTCTTGGGGAACGCTTAGAACTCTTTTCCTCACTAACACGTGCTTAGTAGTATTAGATGAGCAATTTCACGTAGGTACTTGCATTGGTGTTTACAGCTGGAAAGCTACCGTACTAAAGAATTAATTAAAGATAGCATGTATGTAGAAGCTGATAGAGAGCAAGCCTTGAAGAGAATTCTGCAAAGATTACGTTTCTAACCGTGGCTCGTCATGATCGGAGCTTCCACACAGCAGGCATAACGACTGTGCTGAAATAGGTCTAGGGGCAACCAAAGGACGAGAATCTGTGTCTGCTTGCGCCGGAATTTCTGAGCCGGCTGATGGGAAGATACTTGAGGGGCTTCTGTTATTGCGTCCCAGATCCCAGGTGGCAACGCACAGGAAAACGGACTCGTTCTGGTGGAGCAGTAGAGTGGCTGGAAGACCGCTGGTGTAGCTGCCCTGCTAACGGTCTATTTATTGTCGGACTGTAATGGAAGAACGAAGAAATAGAGCAATACAGTCCTCTCAAAATTTCAAAAATGGAATACAGAGAATGCATTCATTAGAAGAGTAGAATAATAAAGCTATTACCGACGTTTAATGGAAGAACGGGCAACACACAGAAGTAAACGTAATGGAGGATTGGAGGAATAGGAATATGATCTAAAAAATTGTTGATTACTCACAGCTATGTAAATTACAGCTGAGAAGAGCAGTAAAATCAATGAGGCTAGAATATTAGAACAAAAGACTATTTAATTTTACTCATTTTGGGCATATAGCTATTATCAGGAAATAGTAAAATCGGGACCACAACGATACTGAAATTGCAAGGCACCTTGATCTCGTACATTGGAAGTGATTCTTGTGTGTACCTTCACTACTTATAGTTTGGAGACCACCTGTGTAGTGGTGGTGGGCTTGTGACCACAGTCCTGCATCTGCTTAGCGTGTTTTGATAAAAATGAGGCCATGGCTCGAGTCTGATGTACGACCATTGATCGGGCTAATCTGAACAGCTTGCGTTAACAGCAACACGCACAATCCAGCACTTCCAGGCCTTTCTCACAAATTTCTCTTCCTTCTTCCGTAATTAACTATTCAGGGAATCTTGAATAAGCTGGAACAGTGAACTTCGACTATCTTGGTAGAAACTATAAAAATGATTTGCGCACATGAAAGATTTTTAGGTTGTTGTGCTTGATGGACTTGGTGTGTTGTCTTATTGCTCATTCGATAACAATAATAGACTCAATACCTGAGCAGCGTGCGTCAGTGTCCAGCCCGGCACAGACCAGAAACGTGGTGCTCAAACTTTTTCACACTTTGTGCTCACTTACAATTCTAAAATTATTGAAAGTGCACTACGCACAAAAATGCGACAAAGTTATAATTAAGTCAAATTCCAGAGAAAAATTAATAATAGAGAGCTAAACATACCTCAAGTTTCTTTATTTCTGTGTTAATGAGAAACAGGAGCTTGATGAATCCTGACGATTTCTTTAATGTTTAGCGTATGTTCGATAAAGCAAACTCTCATTTCCTCGTCAATGCATGTATGAGTTCCGCTCTTTTTTACGCTCGATTGTGACGAAGATGGAATATTCAAGTTATCATAAATATGCGCTCAGAAATTGTATCAAAACGGTCAGAACTTTTTAAAGTATCGATACATAATCTTCTTTGATGTGAATTCAAAATGCTTCAATAGACAAATCTTTGCGCTCAGTCATCAATCCACGATCAGCTCAATGGAATTATCTGTCAGTTTTTCTTTTTCTGTTAATGTTAAAATGAATTCACTTGAAATTTCAACAAAGAGGTTTCTAATCCAGTCATATTTTCGTGTCACGACCAAAACCCATGCAGCCATTTCTACGTTCCTGGCAGTCACATGTTTTTAATATAATTGAAATTGGCTTTTAAATGTGGTCAAATTATTAAAATAAGGAAAACTTTAATCCAAGTCTAATATAAAGTTCCAAGTCCCTAAATAAAACGTTCTATGGAACCCACATTATTCAACATTTTGAACTTTAAATAAAAAGAATATATTGGAAAAAGCTGGATGTCTATGAACTTATTGCATTAAATGTCAGAACTTAAATTCTCTCGTTAAAATTTGATCCGTTCATTTGCGTACATAGCTGAGCCTTTCACCTGAAGCTAGCAGCGTCATCGATCATCTCCCATGATCATTTCCTGTCACAGCTTTGCTTCTACGTTTAGTCAAATCTTCAACTGCCGATGGCTGGCTTTGATGGACAATGGAGTTCATTTCACGCCCAAGTCAGTAGTCGGAGGGTCGGAGGTTGGGACTATGAGTGGACTAAGGCTGGTCCAATCGGTGGCTGACCATTCAGTGGGAAAATTTATCCGATGAAAAAGACATTAGTTTGAGCATTGAGTGGGAACATCATCCTGTTGATGGTAGTATCCTTGCTCATTAACATCTGATCGAACAACTGACCACAATTTAGTTTACGACAGATAAAGGTTCGTCTCGAAATTTACTTATTCACCCTCGCTGAACAGAGTTTGTAGCACGGCACCACATGGCTGCCCGTGAGACTTTTTCACCACCCTGTAATACTCAAAGAGAAAGGGATTTTTAGCACTCCAATATTTTCAGTGTTGGCGATTGGACTGTCCTACGTGGTTTGAAGTAAAATCCTGTAATCGTATTTTGTCCATGAATATTAGCCGATATTGTGTAAATGATTGTTATCGACTTCTATTCTGAAACTCCTGAAAATATTCAAAAATTTGTGTACTTACTGTTTGACGTATACAAAAGCACGATATATTAGATAAAATTGTATAAAATAAGATGTTTAAGATATTACTTATAGATCTGGCGCTCGTTAAAGGCTTCAAAAACACCCAATGCATGAATCTTAGCCTGTATTTCGTAAGCCCTAAGACAAATTCTTGCTCTTCTTTATCTCTGATTTGTTGTGAAGGTATTCTAATTTCAGCCTCTCTGAATTTTATTCTTTATATTGTTAACTAGAGCAATTAAAATCATTTTTGTTGAAGAAATAAAACATCAATTAAAACTGAGGAATCAGTGTCTTTGATAACAATCCTAATCACTTCCGAAGTTTCAGCCAGTCAGCAACAACACACAAATTCATTGTTTTTAAAGAAAGTGAGAGTTTACATCGTAGTTCAGGTTTGTTGGAAGTGCTCCAGTTTGTAAATTTTACTCGACAGAAAGGAAAGTGATCAATTTGTTATCAACCAACAATATTCAATGCGTTTTTAGTTCTATCATTACAATTTAGTCATAGATTGAGACTATTTCTTAATTGTATAATACACATTGGATGAACTACAAATTTATGGTGTACTCGTTTCTTTCCATTTGAAAATCTTTTCCTGAGATAAAGTATACAAAGTTCTCAACTCGCAGTGTCTTCTTTACTCATAAATTACACTGTGACTTCTTTGTAGATGGCTCGATGGCAAACTTAGCTTGAGTTGCGCTCAGTTTTCATCTCGAGAAGTGGAAGGCTTTGCTTCGCTGCTCTGGCGCCGTAAATTATTGCGATAAGAGGCGAATCTGCCCTCGATCGATGGCCTGGACCTAAAATAAAGGCTGCCGACTGCCGTCCTATGTCCTGTAGCCATAGATTGTACAAAGCCTTTAAAATGAAGCTGATTAATCCTATCAGTTTTTCACCAAATAACTCGGGACGCTTAGAATAATTAGTCGATCGATAGAGCACTTTTAATGAAGGAACACAGGCTTCAGAAATTATTTAATGATGTACGTATGAGTATTTTTAAACCATGAACTTAGTTCTATTGTACAGTAACGATTAGAATACATACTAGCGAGTTCCCGTGCAAATTCCACGATTTAGATTTGGCTTATTTCAAATTATTCTAAAGACAAAGGCATTAAAGCTTTACGACGAATTATTGTGTTTTAAATGGATATTTTTAAGTAATATATGTATACAGGACTTCCATTCTGCATTTTATCTACCGATAACATGGCCCAGATAGTACCTGTTATAATTCCTTGATTTAAAAGTGATAAAATTAAGGATCGATTAAATGAATACATTTTTCAGTTGTACCCGTGGTACCATCAGAATCTGAATATTTTTAATGAATGCATACAGAACTTTCATTCTGTAGTATATATACCGATAACATGGTCGTGTAAGAGAACAAAACTGATAACGGAAAAAATTGAGTATTTTATAGTGATCGGGCGCCTGTAGTATCCACAATACAATGCTTATATAATACTACTTGCATACCCGCTCTGATTTCAGTTCAATAATTTTTCTTCAATCATAGATAGGAAGTAATGGAACGGACACACACAAATAGAGAGTGAGAGAGAGAGAAACAGAGAGACAGATAGAGGGGATGGAGATACACTGTCTGTTATATATGTAGATGATGGACAATGGTATATATGTTTGACAGTTTTATTATTATTAGTGCAATGCCCGTTAATAATTTGTTGCAAAAGCATGAGATTTGTTGCATGAGCAAGCATGAGATGCTTGCTCATGTTAATACCATTGAATTCTAGAAACGAGGTCTTCCTCACTGCTATTTTTTATTTATATTGAAGAATGACCATGAAACCTGGGAAGATATTGACAAAATTTTTGTTGCAGAGCTAGTGTACCCGTGCCATCAAAAATAATGTCAAAAAAAATTTATAAATCTTTCTTGAGATAATCTTTCTCTCGCTCTTCTTTTTTGCTCTCGATTCGGTCTTTTTTTCATTCGAGTGGAGTTTCCATGTTTAAGCTTATTTCAAAGGTAACTTATTTTTCTTGTGACAGTAATAAACACTAAGAATACAGTATTTTTGAGCCGCAAATACCGCCGGACTCTGTATCCACGATACGGACTCGAGTATATAAGGCTCTGGATCTCTCTAATTTTTTTGAAAGTGACTTATTATAGTGCACTTGTACAGCGAAAATGAGTGTATTAATTTACCAGTGAACTGAAACCAAGACCGCCAGTGCTAATCTATTCTTAAGAGCGTGATACGAAATCAATTTCCAAAATCTTTGGCCTTATAGTAAGTGGTAGCCAGGTTACTGGTCAAACTAATTTAAAACATTTCTTTTCGGATTATCAATTAAAAATGTCATGGCATCATGATGAATTTCAACAGAAAAAAGTCAAAAAAAAATTTCTCTTCGCAAAAGTAAACCGATTATGTATTCTGGATACCATAATGCAAGTGAAAGGGAATTGAATTGCCACAGAAAAATAATGCAAGGGAATGATTTCTTGTATTTCTTAAGCTTTATCCTTGTTACTATCAGAGCTATCGATTAGAAGAGCGTGACACACAGACAGACAGACAAACGGACGGACGCAGCTCTTATTATGGTATAGATTAAATGTACAGCATGTAAGAAGTATCAATTTTTATTCTAATAATGATAGAGTATATTCACGACTGTTTATCCATTGGTTATTGATTAACCAGATGGTTCCCGTGAAAATTCCACGGTTTAGATTTTACTGATTTGAAATTATTATAAAAATGAATGCATTAACGATTCGCGACGAATTATTGAGCTTTAAATGAATATTTTTCATTTATATATACAGAACTTCCATTGTGTATCTTATCCACCGATAATATGGTCCAGATATTACCCGCTGAAATGCCTTGATTTAAAAGTGACAAAATTCAGGATCTAAAAAAATGAAATACATTTTTCTATTTTACCGGTAGTATTATCAGACTGAATATTTTTCATGAATGTATACAGAATTTTCATTTTCTATTTATCTACCGATAACATGGCCGTGTAAGAGAAGAAAGTTAATAACGGAACAAATGGCGTGTTTTATAGTGATCCTTTGGTATCCTCAATACAATGCTTGTAATACATACATACCCGTTCTGATTTCAGTTCAATAATTTTTCTTCAGTAATAGATAGGAAGTAATGGAACGGACACACACAGATACAGAAAGAGAGAGATGGAGATACATAGTCTATTATATATGTAGATAATCAAATACTATTGAGAGTAAGAACGAATGATTGATAATGCTTTATTACTATCACAAGCGCTAAAACTTGCTTCATTATCGTTGAATTCTCTTTTAAATTTGCTGGTCAACAGCAGCAATAATTATTGAATTAGATAAAATACACTGACATGCTTAAAACCTTCCATGTTCAAAAGTACAAAAATACTTCTCGTACAAAAATCAAAAGAAACAAGCTAACAGTCATTCCTATAGAATATATGCATAGAACTTGTCTTTAATAATCTTTAATAAGGTCTGATAAGTTACTGCTTCCATCTTGTAATTAATATGACGCAGATAAAATGATTATTCCTATATATTTTCTAATTGATTTGGGATGTTAGCACTAAGCCTTTATATCATACTTTCATTCGCCAACTGGTCTGACCTCTGGCAGCATCCAGCGTAAATTTACTGTATTGTAGATTACTGTTCAAAATAAAAGTAAAAAACTGATATTTATCCTTCCTATATTCTTTTTATCACGCAATAATATCAGCTGATAATGAAGTATAGAATAATAAAAAACTTACAATACAACTTAAAACAACTTAATATGAACAAAAAACACTAACTCCAGTATTTTGATGAAATAACAAAAAATTCTTATATATGACATGCATGCAATTTCACACACATCCTTCAAAAAGTGATTACTCTTCCTCAATATGGCGTGTGATCACTTCTAGCTGCAATTCAGGTCAGACAACGATATGGCATGCTGTGACTAAGGGCATCTATCTCAATTTGAAATATTAATACCCATTCTTACTGCAAAGCAGCTCGTAGATCTTGCACAGGGATTGGCGTATGATGATGTAAAACACCTTATATTTCTAGTGCATCCGAGACTTGCTCTATCAAGTATAAATGAGGAAAGCGCTGAGGCTAGTCCATGCGAGTAATATCTTCCATTTCCAAGCAGACATTAATTCCCCTACGAGCATTATTAGCCATTATCAGGGAGCCTGGATCCACCTCGAAACAACTGAATATGAGGTGCCAAGATTTCGTCACGACACACGGTGGCATTTAAACTTTTCTAATTTATCCATTGAAGTTCATATGGAGCTGTTCGAGTAGCTGTTATACTACCTATGATAGCCACTACCCCAATGTCTGAGAGCCAATATCGTATGCCAGGTTCTCTACTGGTGAGGATCTGTTGAAAATTTCTCTGAAACCTAAATCTTGGCTCATCTGGAAAAAGAATATTAGTCCATTGTCCGACCGCCCAGTTGACAAGTTCATAGCTCTGGTTTAAACGTCTTCTTCTGTGAACTTGTCCAGGAGAGCACATACAGCTGGTCTTCCACAGTAAAGACCTTTGTACCTAAACCTTCTGTATACTGTTTCCCTAGATACAAGTAACCCTTCTGTATACTGTTACCCTAGATACAAGTAAACCTTCTGTATACTGTTTCCCTAGATACAAGTAAACCTTCTGTATACTGTTTCCCTAGATACAAGTAAACCTTCTGTATACTGTTTCCCTAGATACAAGTAAACCTTCTGTATACTGTTTCCCTAGATACAAGTAAACCTTCTGTATACTGTTTCCCTAGATACAAGTATTCCAGTGGCTGCTGTGAGGTTATCTGTTAGTTGCTGTGCAGTACTTTAGCGGTACAATTTTTTCCTTATAGCGCAATGACGGTCCTCTCTTCCTATTGTCACTAAATGTTTACTCTGTGAACGTTGGTGTGGGACTAAACGCAATAAACTTTGTGTACATTTGATAGGTGCTTTTACGTAGTTACTTTTTTAGTTGCAAGGAAACTGAACAGCAATCTTGTATTGGGGATGAAGAAACTTCCTATAATAAATATTTTTCATCACGTAATAAAGTATGCGAAACATAAGTGTAGTCTTATTAAACTTTTAAAAAAAAAGTGATGTGATACATAAAGTAGAAACTCTAATAAAAAAAAGTGTAAAAACAGCCGTGTGCCAACAAACTTTAGCAAATGAGTTTTATAAAACCGAAATAAAATCCAGTGTGCTAGAAAGTCAGGAAACTTTTCCCTTGTCATTTTATTAAAACTGATCGTGTTCGTGAAGTCTTTTTACTCCTCAAAGCAAGCGGTGCAACTCTTGCGAATAATCGTGGCAAAATAATGCCTCGTTAGAATTAAAAGAATATTGTTGGCCAGCCAGAGGTAAATGCGATCAACAACAAGATCACGACTGTACGATAAACAATACATTTTAATGCAGTGACCACATGTGTGGCACAATTTTATTGCCCCTTTTAATATATGAGAAAATGTCACATAACGCATGTGGACAGTCACTACAAAAAGTAACAGTTTATTTGGTGGAAGAAAGAACATTTATGAAACTATCACAATGACGTAGAAGACATCGAAACGTTTCCATCGCTTGTTCTTAACATCGCTGATGTTCTTGGCTGGGAACGACATAATTGTCGTCCAACGCCGTAAACAATTTTTTAATCAATCATTTACTTTACTTGAACATCCCTTAACGGTCGAATGCACTAAAACAGTGCATTAGACTCTGAAGCTTAGGCAGGAAATGAATCACAAATAATAGCTCCACTACCGATTGGATCCATTGCAGCACATGTTCCAGTAGTCGTGCAGGACATGGTTAGTTCAGAATATGTTTGTGAACATGTTCACAAACAAAAACAGAATACCGACATCAAAAAATATGAAAATTATATATTACTCAAATGGACAATATCAGTCAGAAGTGTCACTTTCATATATTTTTCAACGAATCTCGAAATTTACTTATTTTTCTATTCGGGAGTTTATGTGTCGTAGTAATGCTTGTACTTTGTGTGCCATCATGTACTCTTGTTACTTGTACTAGGAGTTTGTTTTAAAAATTTGGCAATGATGTTAATCAATTGTTCTGCCTGATTCCACGACATCTTGGTTTCGTTTTGATGGTTACTATCAATGCTCGATTGATCACTCTCAGAGTTGGAACGATGTACAATACATTTGATATTTTTATGATGATGTGACTTGACTTACGAGAGTCGTCTTCACCCTCAATCCACTCTTGTAAATCATGTATTGCAAGATTTCATCAAGGATTCTTCTGGTTTGCTCATTTCTGGATGGCTTTTATTCCTACAAGAGTGTTCTGTTCTTTAATATAACTATGAGCAACTTTAAATTAGTCGCTCATTAAATCTCGAACTTTTTTAGCATTAATTTAGTTCATGCATTTAAAAGAGTTTTATCTTTAACATGGTTGCAAACAGCGGCCAGAGAGGAAATAGCATCTTTAATATTGACGCAAAGTTGAAATCAGCAACCAATCTAATACTTTTTCTATTTCCTAGAGTCCCTGAAGAATAAAGTTGCAGTGTTTTATATTCAAGATACCAGGGATAAAATTATGCAGGTCGCTCTTCTATAAAAATGAACGGGCATTCGATACTTTGAAGTCGAATGCAAATCAAATTAAATTATTGGAAAAATAGAACCTGAAAATTCGTGCTCACTTGTCTCGCAATTTACGAAGCTTTATTATCTGGCTGCCAGTTTACAATTATTCGATACCGAAATCAATACATTTTTAATCGAGAAAATATCTTAAGCAAGCGTCGTTCAACAATTATGTAGTAGAATAATCGAATAATATTATTTTCGTTTGTTTTTTTCATGTAAAATTCTAATTAAAGCTCGACAGGAATAGTCGGTACATAATTCTGGTTCACTTCATGAGTTTGACGTAGAAAACATCAGAGTATAAACTGATGACTCGTGTAAATCATTACAAAAATTTCTTGGGAATATATTTTTCAAATATTATTGAAACCCCAATTTTTTACCTTATATACATATATCTATTTCTCAATTCAAAATGATGGTCATTGTTTAATTAAAACACTAGCTTTTGGAGGCTTTTATGTACAAAATAATTTATCGTACAGTCAAGCCCCTGAGATCCAGAGAGTTTTTTGTCTTGCAACTGAAAAACAGAATTTTATTGGAACCTTATTCTTTTGGTATGTCCTTTTTGTGGACAACATTAGGAGAAAAATGTTCATGTTTGCATGACATTGAAGGAGGTGAAAATAATGATACATGTATCTCGCTTTAGGGTTGAACACTTTTGGTGTATCTGGGTCACTCAAGCTTGTTCAGGAAAAGGATTCTTTTTTTAAGTTTTCTTTTTCAAACAATTTTATGGCAATGTTCATTTTTTTGTAATTCTCTGAAAATATTAAACACATCTCTCTAAATTAAGTATCATAAGTCAACACAAAAGAATGTTAACAATTCAATAGCCAATAAATTAGTTTTCTCTCCACAGATTTTTTACGTGGAATATTATTGCTTATTGTAATACACCTTCCTGCTTTGGAGATTCCTATTAGGCTCAGATGTTAATAAAAAAAATTGGAAGAAGATTTAAAAGTTTATTCATCTGATATCATATATTTTTATATGGTAACAAACATCACACAGGGTGCAGTAACATAACTTCCTTTTGCGATAATTTCTTGAAAAGTAAAAAAGAAAGTCATCTGGCAGTATTCTGTATTAAAGTTCTGCGTGAAAAATTAGAAATGTTTTTGGTCATATCTTTGATTGTGAAATATTCGGCCAGACATTTTGTTACGTATTCAGTAATCTGTATAAGATGAAGAAAAAAATAGCCCTAATAGTATTATGTAGTAAATCTTGTGATTCTAATAAGATATTTGAAGTAGAAATATTATCATTCTAATAGTAAATTCTCCGAAACATTTTTACAATCTATCATATCATTTTATTGCATAAGACATCCATTCGTTGCAACCAGTGAGGTAGTTTGGTGTTTTAAAAAAATCAGGTTTCGGAGGAATCCTATATAACGCTGTGATAAAAGTACTTCTCCAAATAGACCTACGTTGTTTAGGGCTTCTGCTCTCTAGCTTCACGGTGAGGGCTTGTGTTTGAGTTGGATTAGAATAGAATAGAATAGAATTAGGCTATAGGAACGAACCTTCTGGCCCATTCTTGGGTCGGATAATTACTTCGATAATTATTCGGTTGTTTACCCAAGTCCCATTCCGTATTTCTAGCCACGTCAACCATGTCGGCAGCGGGATTCGAACCCGGGTCTTACCGCTCGCAAGCAGATTCGCTCACCAGTCGACCAAGCTGGTGATATTACTGGTCGATTCATCATAACAGTTGCCTGTATTGTCTTCGAAGGATGCGGCTGGAGTCAGTTGTTGATCTGTCCACAAAACCTAAAATTATTTTGAACGTACAATAACACACGTCAGTCTACTTAACTACCTAATATAAAAAAAATCATAACTGATAGAGATGCCGCCTTTGCACTCTGCCTGTATACAACTATCTTCATTTCCATCTGAATCTTTGTCTGCAGCGTATTATAGCACCACTTAAATTCAAAAATATTGATGCTGAAATTGTGACCATACGAGTACATACATATATTCCTAGATCACAGCGTTACTTACTCTACATCAGCTAGACGTGTAAAGCAATCATTTTTTCAGTAGCTTCATACATCCTAAACTAATGACAGACTTTTCTTCAACTATTTTTCACCATTACTACGTTAGACACAATATTAGATTGTACATAATTCCCATGACCCTATTCAGAAACTTTCCACCATGAAATTTTTTTTCATCTTAAGAAGATATTTTATTACAATCAAGCCCATACCAAGGTGTAGATCTGTATTTTATGTTCAGCAGTCATTTCCCAAATGAGCGTGGATGTGCTTGAAATTTTAGGGTTTCCAGCGGTGGCTGTGTTGAGTTTACCTCCATTTATACTAAACACTTTTGGCTGAGCGGACACGTCTATGGAGTTATTCAAATGGACTTCAGTCTCTGTGATTTTTATCCCTTAGCTAAGAAGATGAAAAATTTTAAATTTCCTTGAATGCGTTTTGATCTGAATCGGAAGAGAGGTTTTGCTTTCAATTTATTAGAAGCTCTTTTGCATTTTTGATTGCTTTTTACTTCTGATCTTACGTCCTTGCGACTCAGGTACTCATTTCTTACTGGACAGAGCTGTGGCAGCGCACATTTATCCAAATATCTGAATGTATCAAATATTTCTTCAACTTCCTCGCAACAAGGCCAAAAGCGCTTTCATAGCCGCACAGACCACAAACATAGTCTAATTATTACGTCTAATTATGTAATTCCTAGAGCCACAAAATATAAATGTGTGCATCCTGAGGCCGAATTTATTTCAAGTAACGATTTTCATCAGCATAAAATTATTTACTTGTCTTTTAGTCATAGTTGTATTTTACTAAAACGTAATATGCACTGGGTAAGAAACATAAAAACTACACCTTTTTTGTTTGTTACTGTATTTACTAAACCAAATATATTTGCTCATCTGTTGAGTAAAGACGTGCCAGATTTTTGCTTCATAATCTCACCCCGAATCAGAATCCATGAAAATCCATGGCGTCACTAGCAAAGAATCTCCATCTGCTAAAACGAATGTTCAGAAATATTGTCTACGTATCATCACATGATAGGAAACAGTCACTGAGTAACAGTAGCTGAGAGCTTCTTTGTTTATAGCACAGAGTTACAGACACCTGACACTCTCTTCAGAGTGACCTATGCACCAGTCGCTTTTATGTACATTTAGATGGCCTGTGTGCTGATCGCTTTTATATAGAAGGTCTGTGTACCGAATCCTTTTATGTGACTAACGACCACTTTTTGTTATGTGTGCTATATATCTGTCGTTTGTATGTTCAGGACAATATTCTGCTCTGTGACCATTCTTCTGTTGAAAAATAGTTATGCGTCCTAAACTGGCCCCAGTGTTGTATCGGGTGTTCGGGTTGAATAAAAATCTGCTACTAGCGTTGAGTGGAAACTTCTATTGTGCTGGTCGAATGTGTTGAATGTACCAACATTTTGTACTGGTTGAATGCGTAGAGTGAAAAAATATTTTATTTGTTATTGTTGTTCCACACACAAACGAGAAGAACAGCGGGACATGATGCACTACTCGTGATACCCTGCTGACGCTCTCCGTCTCAGAATACCTTCCTACACGCTGAGACCCAGTCCAACACGAACATGATCGGTTATTATTACCAGATGTGTAACACGTGTCCAGTATAATAGTATTTGAATTCGATCAGCGTTAATTCTCTTCTGCGAAAACCTGGAATTTAAACCCGAACTTCACTGAGGCTGACGCGTACTTTCAAGCACTTGAAAAGATAATAAGCTTTTTTTTCAAGAATATTTTTGTTCTCTCTCACCTATGAACTCTTTCAAATATAATTTTAATGTTGAAAGAAGTGATTGTTATGAATTCTACGACTATACAAGAATATTGAGGATTTTCTTCTTAAGTGCATTTGATCACAAGGGCTACGGGTCTCGAAGTCTTCAATAAGTAAGGGTGGGAGTTAATTGAATTGATTGCAGATAAAATATGCTCGGGCAAGCGACCGAGTACGTGACTGTCTCTCATGAGTGCAGGGTTCAATCCTTTCCACCGACTGGTATTCATCCGTGAGCGGTATGTTGTAGAAACGACAATGTATTCTACTTATACTTATCAAGACTAATCTAATACATACCTAAATCAAATACATAATGTTATGTTTTCTTTTTCTAAACGTTCCTTGCTTCATTGTTTAACTTTGAGAAAAGTTCCTCTCACCTAGAGAAAAGTTTTGAAATAACATTTCTTAGTTGAGCAAATGCTGACCTACAACGCAGAGTCTGTCTTCGTGTTGTCAGCAAGCGTCGCTGGAAGAGGTTTTGAGATATGCATAATCTCATTTGGCCGTCACTCTCTCTGTCAGTTAGCTCAAGTGGTCCAGAATTCTTGCGCATTTGATATCGAGCTACGGTCACCTTCTTGTTCCTGCAATTCTTACTTTGTTCTGTCACGTGGACGAACTCTTCGGGGAATGTACAGTTCATTTCAACGGCTCACACCATAACTTGGTCTTCTGCTGCGACTTTGGTTTAACTGACAATTACATCTGCTCGGTTGGGATTCACTTCTATGAATTTTTGCCCTAGGCATCTAAGTGAGAGTTTTCATTTTGTTGTCATCCTAATCGTCGTAAGTGACATGCAAGAATGGTTCAAGACTGCATTCTGGAGTGGTCCGTAGCGACATAGCTTGAGACTTGTATCATAGATTTCAAGTAGCATACACAAATATTGTGGAAACGCAGAGTCACATAAAAATTATGGTGCACCATCAAAAACACGAATTTAAAATTTGTTTTTTCGTGCAAATTGGTGACATTTTCCCTTTTCATAAAATATTGTGACATAAATTCTATGAAACTACGAAAAATCGATTATCCTGGGTGCAAAATAATAATAGAAGCAAAAAAGTAAAACACGTGCAGTAGTAAACACTTAAGATACAATAGTAAAAACGACCTATTATTTTAGAAATAAGTAATTTCGAACGACCCCAGTAATTCTAAAGTTTTCTAAAAACGATATTCTGAGCATTTTCAACATAGAAAGAAAAAATGGAGGGATTACTATGTACAGCAGTCCTGCAACCGCAGTGTAATACATGTATGTATACGAGTAAATCTTTTTTCATGTTCAGCAGGTCATAAAGCAGAGAACCACAATGTAGAGTGTTACCAGGTTTCGTCTGCATTTCACTGATGAATGCACGGGAACATGATGACCGTTACTTTTTGTTGCTCTAGGTCGGATGTCGGAATCGGAGAACAGAGAGGACGATAAGTCAGAACGGGCATCACCGAATTAGAGATCCCTGTGACATAAACAAAATAAGGATCTGCGCAATGATGGGTGAAATTGTTCTCGTTGCGTCGAGGAAAGATAATTGCTTCACTTTACAAGTAAATGCAATTTTTCTGTGCAATTTTCCTGACTAGTCGAGTGGGCACAAAGTACCTACAGAGAACATAATTTTTTCGTGACTCGCGAGGCCTGCATGGGAGTGAGGTGTTCTAATACATATAGCTGTGTTAGGTGGGCATCCAAGTGTAAGCAATGAAGCTGTGGGTGTAGAGCTCGGTAACTTTTGCGTAAATAGTCGCTCCTATCCAGGATCCGTGATTAAGTTCAAAAGTGCTCTACAAATATTTGTGCATTGACAGATTTCAGGCGATTGGATAATTTTCTCAGAATGCACAAATTCCAGTATCAGTTTTGATCACTAGTACTACGTGTTATAAACGTTAAAGGTACGTAATGATAATACCAGTATGTCCACAAGTAATAATAAGATGTCATGAATCAGTACGTTCGGTCTTAGTAGAGTAAATCCACTATACAATAACATACAGTTTGTTGCTTGCTTGCTTTCTTGGTCTGCCTCTCTGTCACGTTCCTAAGGATTTAGAGAGGAGAAATTTCGATTGGGCGTACATGTATTGTAAGTAATGTATTGTGAATACCAAAGGCCCATCCTTCAGTGTGGAAACTCTTTTGCAAAACCCGCATCCACTGACAAATCAAACGAAAAATTTCAGTACAAAACACGTGAATTTTCACCTGTGGTTTACTAGCCTACAGGGTGGTCCACAAGTAAGTTACCTTTTTAAAATTATTATAGCTATATAAAACTATGAATGGTAAAGAGATCTGGGTAATTCAGAATGAGTGAGGAGATTTTAAAGTTTTCTACCAACATATCAAGTCTACCGACAATCACAACATATTGCCCAAAAAATTCATAAAATCCACCCCCCAAAATGAATCGCTACGCAATAGAACAACGAGCAAAAATAGTAGAACTTTACTTCCGATGTAATTGTTCGGAGACTGCAGTTCAGAGGAATTACAGGAATATTGATAGTATTGAAAAAAGTCATTCGAAGAAGTGCATGAAAAACTGTTATTGAAATTTAGAGAAACTGGACAACAGCAGACAGACAATGTTGTGGCAGGCCACGGACCATACGAACAGGTGCTTCAATTCAGCTTGTTGTAACGAGTGTTGCTGATCGGCCCAAAATGTCAACTAGGAGACGTTCAATTCAACTGAGAATGTCACGTACCTCACTGCAACGTATTTTGGTAAAAGATCTAAAGTATCATCCATATAAGATTCAATTAACTCAAGAACTCCATCTTACGGACTAGGAACTGCGTTTAGATTTTGCGAATAGATTTCTGCAGCTTGCAGAAAATGAAAACTTGGTAATGAATTTAATAATGATTGATGAGGCTCATTTTCACCTCAATGGTTTTGTTAATAAGCAAAACTGCAGATTCTAGGCTTCAGAAAATCCAAAAGAAATTCATGAATGTCCACTTCACTCAGCTAAAGTAACAGTATGGTGTGGCATCACGTCTTCGAGGATCATTGGACCATATTTTTTGAAGATGCTAATGATGATGCAATTTGTGTTAATGGAATCCTGTATAGACAGATGATTCAAGAATATTTGATACCTGAAATTGGAGATAATAACACAGGGATTACCTTTTTCTAACAAGATGGAGCTACAGCGCACACAGCGAAAGAAACAATACAAATCTTAAAAACAATTTTTCCAAACAATAATATCTCATTTTAGTGATATACCATGGCCGCCTTGATCTCCAGATCTAAGTGCTCCTAATTTTTTCTCTGGGGATACTTAAAAAAAATGTTTAAATTGAAATTCCTGATACTATACAGCAATTGAAACTAAACATCATTCAAGAGATCAACAACATTTCACCAGAGACATTAAGGAGAGTAATGAACAGCACCGTTGAAAGAGCACGCCATTGTTTGACTAATAATGGAGGCCATTTAAAAGATATTGTATTCCATAGTTAAACGTATTTTATTGTTTCATTTATAAATTTATGTAAAACTTCAAAATTTCTTCTTTCATTCTGAATTAACCAAATCTCTTTACCACTTTTAGTTTTATAGCTATAATCTTCTATACTATAATAAGAGCCACGTCCGTTCGTCCGTCTGTCCGTCTGTCTGTCTGTGTGTCACACTCTTCTTATCGATAGCTTTGATAGCAACAAGGATAAAGCTTAAGAAATCCAAAAAATCATTCTATTGCATTATTTTTTGTGGCAATTCAATTCCCTTTCACTTGCATTATGGGATCCAGAATACACAATCGGTTTTTTATAAATAGAAATTTTCTTTGGACCTTTTCCTGTTGAAATTCATTATGATACTTTGATATTTTTAATTGATAATGCAAAAAGAAATGTTTTAAATTAGTTTAACCAGTAACCTGGCTACTACTTAGTATTAGACCAAAGATTTTGGAAATTGAGTTATTTTTTTCGGAATCGTGATTTTCTTCAAAAGCTTGAAAGAGATAATAGAGGATATTTCAGAATAAAATTCCGGCAAAAAGGCCAACATGGATAGAAACGTGTCCAACCAAAAGAGAGAATCAGCAAGACTTCGACAGCAAGAAAGACGCCGAAGACTATCGGACGAACAACGCGAAACGGCAAGATGAAACAATGCTGCTCGCCAAAGAGAAGCTAGAGCTAACTTGACCCTTGAACGGTGTTTGGCAATTCTACGGAATAATGCAGAGCAACACGGAGTAGCTAGAAAGAGCTTAACGCATGAAAGAAGAGATCAAATTCTTCGGCATGACGCTGAACGATATCGAGTGGCACGAGAGAATTTAACTCAAAAAAGAAGAGATGAAATTCTTCAGACTGATGCCGAACAGCATCGACTTGCACGAGCGAATTTAACTCAAGAAAGCAGGAATGAAATTTTTCAGATTAATATCGAACATCATCGAGTTGTACGAGAGAATTTGACTCAAGAAAGAAGGGATGAAATTCTTCAGTAGAATGCATTTGCTCACAGATTAGGTAATTATTTAGATTAGACGGGCATTGCACTAGTAATTTTGAAAAGGTACCTTACTTATGGGCCACCCTGAATAATCGACAGCGTATCTCCATCTCTCTCTCTCTCTCTCTCTCTCTCTCTCTCTCTCTCTCTCTCTCTCTATATATATATATATATATATATATATATATATATATATATATATATATATATATATATATATATATATATATATTTATCTAACAATCTATCTGTGTGTGTCCGTTCCATTACTTTCTATCAATTACTGAAGAAAAATTATTGAACTGAAATCAGAACGGGTATGCATGTATTATGAACATTGTATTGTGGATACCAAAGGCACCGGGTCACTATAACATGCTCCATTTTTTCCGTTATTAGCTTTCTTCTCTTGCACGGCCATGTTATTGGTAGATAAGATACAGAATGGAACTTCCGTATATATTCTTGAAAAATATTCAGATGTTGATAGTACCACGGGTTAAACTGAAAATTGTATTTTATTTCATAGATCCTTAATTTTATTACTTTTACACCAAGGAATTTCAACGGGTAGTATCTGGGCCATGTTATCGGTCGATAAGACACAGAATAGAAATTCTGTCTGTATTAATGAAAAGTATTCATTTATAACACAATAATTCGTCGTAACTCTTTAATGTATTTATCTTTAAAATAATTCAAATTATTCAAGTCTAAATCGTGGAATTTCCTCAGGAACTGCGTAGTGTTTATATGTTTATTGAAAAAATGAATTCGTGATATTCTGATTGCATTGATACACACTATATCCAAAAAGAACTATCAAAATGCTGCCCTCTGCTTTGTGATAGGGGAATGTTCAAGACGTTGAATTTCATAAAACCTCAAAAATATTTCAGTCTAATCTCAAAATGTCTGTAGCTGTTAATAAGCGCTAAAATATTTGATGGCAGGTTCAGTGTGGTTGAAGTACGAAACGGAGGCGTCAACACCAAATTAGCCCCCACTATACCGCCGCTCCCTCCGTCCGCCCCTGCTTCCCAGGACCATGATGATGAGACCTGCTCCTCTGAGCAGAACCAGGAGCCGCAGTTGCAAGTCAGCCCCGCCATCCTCGAGGTCAGAACCATTGGGGACAGAATTTGTCCCACTTACCCATAATTGACCCTGTTAGCATTTCGTGGGCGTAAATGTGAGTGCAAGGCAGAGCCAAATAATGAGTGAGTTACGAACTTAGTGCAGAAGTTTGTCTGATCTTGTCAGGCGCTAGCCACTTTTGCGCTGAGGAAATTCACCAGGGATGTTTTAGAGGTAGCATGTCCCCTATGTGAGCTGAAGAAACTTCACTAGTGATGTTAGGAGCTTATCATGCCACCATATGATTGTAAGAGACTTCACTGGCGATGTTCTAGGCGACCATTCCAGGGATAAGTGTTCCGAATAAACGGAAAACGCATGAACTTGAAACCTATAAAATAAAATAAAATTACTGTTGCCTAAAACTTGCAAACAATTTTTGATTGGGTAACATATATTCACAATGGTACGACATTTTCTGAGCATGTACCCAAGTAAAAAGCTCTTGAGCAGAACCTAAGAACCTCAGAACTCAAGTAGCATAGAGCCTCATTTGTCCTATCCAGGCTCTGTATTCACTCAGCCACCAGAGAAAAGTGTTTGAATGTAGGACATTGTGAAAGATGCTTTGTCAAATTTAAAAGTGAAGATTCCAGCCTAGGAGATGGTGGCCGAACGTGATGTACGATTGTTTGATGACAAGCTCTTAATGGCATCACTTGTAAAGGATCCTGCAGCGGCATCACTTGAAGAAAATCCTGAGGTTAAAGTTGCTGATCTCGTTACGTTGGTCCTACAGACTCAAATTTGTTACGTAGCTTAGGAAAAATTTGAGTGAGTTAAACCTTAAACTCTTGGAAACCAAAAGAGAGTTGAAACTCATAGTTTCTTCTCCTTTAAATGGAAGGAATAGGTTCCTCGCTAATGGCAGAGCAAAGCAAATGAGTAGATGAAAAGTAGTTATGGATAGTCGTAAAAATGATATATATATTGGCGATTAAATTTCTTTGAAATGTACGATTTCATCACTTTGTTTCTTAAGTTAAAATTCGAGCTATACATAGCGTGTAACATGATACACATGAATATAACTTTCTTACTAAATTTAGGAGCTATTTGAATTTCTTTAGGGAAATCACTTCCTTATCCGTATCGGATTGTTTTATATGATATTTCAATTTAGCCTTGTACAGTAGGTCGTCCATGGGCACATAATTTTTTAATTCAAAAACTAACTAAAAAATATGGCTAGCAGCAGTTTGTAGTTTTCTCTGAATTATACCAGGTTGGAGTTTGATTCGCATGAATAAAACTTAGAAAATATGCAAACAAATGAAATCCACATGAAGATATAGTGCACCTTTCCCAAGATTTCATCGAAACCATAAACAATTTTATATCACAATATTCATATAATTATTCGATCACCCGTAATTTTGTGCGCTTGGCTCACACTGAGGAATTTCTTCGAAGTAGAGACATGCTAAACTAGTTTGCTTTGTATCAGTAGTCTCTAATCCAGTGATGCCTTCATTTATTTCAAGTAAATAATAACTTTCAAACGCTTACAATGCAAATGGAAGGAGTTTCTTGCAGTCCTGTAGCATTTCTCAGCCGAATCTGGCATTTTGCTCGTTCAATATAATTCTAAATATCATGGAAGTCACTGGAGCGGATTAATTCGACCGTGTAATTTACTCCTGTTTCACTAAATACAGCTTTCATGAGTAGCTAAATTTCCACACTTCTACAGCTCCTTTCTGCTTTGTTCGAGTCGGATATTGTACCTTACGTATCATTAAATTGCATTTTAGTTTTATTTCATTTTTGTGACTTCTATTTTTCATTCTCATGTGTATTTGGTGTGTTAAATAGTTTTTATTTGATTTAAGCTGATGCCTCTCAGGTAAGATAAGCTGAAACTTAAAATTAAATTTCCATGCAGTGCTAAACGTTAATGTAATAAATTCTTCTTACACTACAATTTATCGTCAACAGCTTCCTTTGAACCGAGAGCAAACATGCCCGTCTCCTTCGTCGACAATCACGACATGTGGATCCACCTGGTCTCTACCCCACAGCTGCATGCGAAGCCCTCGACTATCCCGCGGTCCTAAGCGTACCAGCGCAGTAGACTCGAACACCCCTGAGACTCCGGTGGACGGTGATTCTACTTTGTCGCTGAGATCTCGAAGCAATTCTGCTAGCGTCAGTACCCTCGTCCTTGATAACTCAGTCTTAGGCCAGACTGCTGTAGACCTTCAAAGTTGCTCGAGAACTGCAATCTGCCGTCCAGGTAGGAGCATGGTTGGAAACCACAGGTTAACGCATGATCAACAAAGATCAACTTCTCTGAAAGTTACAGGCGCGAGCTCCAGCGATGCTGCTGGTGATGTTGCAACGAATGACAATGTCAGTCGTGAAAAACAACAGCCGTGTAATAGAAATGATTTATTAATAAGCAGGTCTTTACCTCTGAAATCAGAAAAGAAGTTACCATGTGTGGTAGCTGAGAAATTGCCCGCATCGTCGGATGAGCTACGCAGATATGCTGCCAGTAATGATGATGATTCTCTAGTATTTCCTCGCCCACATGAATCAGAAGATTTACATGCATATCACTTCGGTGATAGTGAACAAGACACTCTCATTACTAGTGAAGTCGGGTGCGCTATGTCTGACACTCCTCTGATGAGCCCACCTTATTCCCGGCTTCTGGAGCCAAGAAAGTCTATTAGTTGTAGTGATTTTCGTTTTAGGGAATTATGTAGCGATGTGTGGGTCCCGGTGACAAATATCCCTTCAGTAATCACTACCAGCGCTTCTGAAGGAGCTTGCACCAGCAGTGATGCCAATGTCAACAACGTGACACCTCCATCCAGCACCTGTCACTCGTCTCAGCGAACATTGAGGGCGAGCGAAGGCATTCTTCAGCGCCCAATCAATAACCTGAATTCTAGAAGAGAATTTGTCGATCGATCCTCGCCATCGTATCCGGAAATGATACTGGTCAATGAGGCTTCTACTATCACTAGGAACAATAATTCTAACGAAGGAAATTTCGTTGATAGAATCCACACAATTGGCGTCATAGATGTTGGGCATCCTCGAGAATACCGAGCGCAGTCTGATTCTCCTCTTCCTTACAATTTTAAGAAAACTCGACAATCTCGCATGAAGTTTCAACTAGCGAAAGAAAGGAAAGCTTCAACTACGCTAGGTGAGCATTGAAATCATATCTATATTATTTGGAATGTGCATAATGTTATTTATTTTTGCTACAACTTTTTTCATAAAATTTACTCGAGCTCAATCTTTGATGTAATATGGTAGTTCATAACTTAGATTATTAAAAAAAATTTCCAGCAACCAACAAGTAAAACGAAAGGAATGCAAGAAACTGATGATAAGAATGTGAATGAACTTCGTACGTTCACCGAAGGATATTGTAAACTGCGGGCATGTCGCAGTTCGTTAGAAAAATATCTCCATATTGAATTTCAGCTTCCATCATGCTGCTCCGGGAAAACTTTCATAAAAGTTCTATTGAATAATTTTCTCAGCGTAAGCCTGGTGGATTTTTCGTCCTCCGGAGATTTGGCTCAGTCTTGCTAAACAATAGTCTGTATTTCTTTTTTTGTTCATGCTGAAGAATCCGTTTCCAACGAATTCTTCAATGTAACTCTGATTATGAACTAACGTTCTCCCCAATGTCTGTACAGTCAAAGTTTGAAAGCAGTTTCTTTTGAAATCCTTCAATGAAGTAACTCTAATTTGAAACAACGTTATTCTATGTTTTACGTCACTTGGACTACTTACATGGACTACGTTCCCAGATTTCCCTTGATAATTCGTCGTTAGCGATTTTATAATTCTTTTTTCTCATTTAGTGTTATTAGACTGTTGAGTTCTTCTGCAAGAAAATTGATGGAATCACTTTGAATAGTGAGATATGATCGTTGAGCACACGTAAATTAACAATTACACAACTAAAAATTTTCTGATTGAATATGCTGCGCAAACAACTACGCGAACATGAGACGCGTTTGCAGTCTATGTTGTATTCGTGTGATCCAACAGTAATCCTGGAGCATCCTGCAAAGCGAAGAAAAGAAACGGTTTTACTGTACGTGGTTGTGTAACGCTGTCAGTGACATCAAAACGGTTACATGCAGGTTTTTCTGTTTATAAATTATACTTTCTGTTGAGTATTCATTACACAGTCATGGTGGGATCTCAGGGACTCTTGAGCTCAAGTACATGTATAGAAGGGGGATAACAATTCGCCGTGATAGTTCTTCGTCAAATGACTATTTCGTGGTATAGTCATTTTAATGAATGTAATAATCATTTTTCTCTTGCACAGGAATCATCATGAGTGCATTTATCGTTTGCTGGCTGCCATTCTTTGTGCTAGCGTTGGTACGGCCGTTCTTGCGTGATCCCAACGCTATCCCCATCTCTGTGTCCTCCCTCTTCTTGTGGCTGGGCTACGCAAACTCGACCCTCAACCCAATCATCTACGCAACGCTCAACAAGGACTTCAGAAGACCCTTCCAGGTATGTGGTCTCCTTTACTGAATGTAAATTGAATACAGACATCTGTCCCGCCTATGCATCTGAACATCATTCAGTGTTGTTTTCTAGCGGCACTTCAACACTTTTGAACTTTCGTGAACAAGATTAGTTGATGAGACTATCTTAACATCAATGGTTTGTGAACTTTATGTGAAATAAAAGTCATGCGTTGCAGAGGTTTCTTTGAGGCTATGAAATTATAATTGAATAGAGCTAGTTAAGTGATAAAGATCAATTGCATTCAAACCAAAACTAAAGTTTTGTCTTATAAGCTTAACGATAAGATCAATGACACTTTAGAGAATGAAGGTAAAAAAATAATATATATCTAATATTTAAACTTTACCCAAAATATTTTGTTATTGTTCGATTTAACAAACAAGGTTTAAATTTCTATATTAACATCTATGTTACTGATTAAGAAGATCCAATGTGATACAAATATTGTTTAACTAGCATTTACGCTGTTTTGTAGATAACAGAACTTGCTCCGTTCAACTGAGGGCTGTGAGTTGTTCGGGCCAGGAAATTCTGCTACTTAGTTACTGAAACATTTCAATGTTTATGAACCAATCCGAATGTCCATGGCTACAACCTGAATGTCCATGGCTACAACCTGAATGTCCATGGCTACAACCTGAATGTCCATGGCTACAACCTGAATGTCCATGGTTACAACCTGAATGTCAATGGCTACAACCTGAATGTCCACGGCTACAAGCTGAATGCCAATGGCCTGTGAAGATCATTAGAGCGGAGGTGGTGCTTAAAAACAAGGTGTTGCTGATACAATAGGATAATTAAAACTCTTATCTCTTATGAGTTGAAATTATAATATCATATTTATGACCTCATAGCTTTGAAGTCTTGAGCACGTGTATAAAGTATTGATCACATATTTGTGAAGCTTCGATTTCATGATTGGGAAACCATGATCTGACGTGCCATGAAGTTTTGTTCTCGTGTCTGTTACAATTTTGATTTAGGTCTGACGAAGTCATGATCTCAAATATTCAGTTTGTCTTTCATATTTGAAGCTGGGGATCAGGTAAGATCTTGTAGTTTGTTAGAAAAAAAGTTCAGGTGCGGTGGCTGTGCTGAGTTCCAGAGTCAATTATTCCTCTGATTCGCGCTTTTTTATAAGTGGTTACGACTGAAGAGTGCAACGTGAACTTTGCTAGGCATCTTTCTTTACATACAGACTTCAATTCTTCTGTTATGGCTGGACAAAGAGAACGGCTACAATATTGAGTCCATTGCTTATATTGTGCGATGTGGTAACCACTTGACCGCAGGAATCTTGCCAAGCATGTTGAACTGGCTGGGTGAACTGACTGGATAAAGTGGCTGAGTGAACTGACTGGATAAAGTAGCTGGGTGAACTGACTGGATAAAGTGGCTGAGTGAACTGACTGGATAAAGTGGCTGAGTGAACTGACTGGATAAAGTAGCTGGGTGAACTGACTGGATAAAGTAGCTGGGTGAACTGGCTGAGTGAACTGACTGGGTGAACTGGCTGGGTGAACTGGCTGAGTGAACTGGCGGAGTGAACTGGCGGAGTGAACTGGCTGAGTGAACTGGCTGAGTGAACTGGCTGAGTGAACTAGTCAAGTGTGTTCAGCTACTCAAGTGCTTGAAGTGATTGCTCACGTCACTGCACTATTCTTTCAATATTATGTTCCTTGACCCATCAAGTTCTAGTTTTTAGCATCTGAACCTTGAAAATAAGTTCAACTTTACGGTCTTCAGGTACATAATAATTTTATGTATTTATATTATTTTCTTATATATTTATCACTTAGCTATTTAGTTGATTTAAAATCTTAACTTGTACACTTTTCTAAGCATTAAGAACTACGTTTCACCAATAGCAGAAAAAACGACAAAACGCACACTAATGGACGGAGAATTGTATGAAGCTATCACGTAGAGTTTGTAGTGTGTAAGAGACGTGTTAATCGCATGCATGAACATGTTTTGGCTTGCAGGGCAGCAAAGTAGTTTTAACTCAACGTTTATTGCCCCACAACAGGATTTTGCACTCAGTATCTTATGCTAAAGTATATCATTGACGAGAAAGCATGGATTTATGATCAATTAAAGACGCCAAAACTAGGCTCCGTGTTGCCCCCGTACCCTCAGTTCATTCATGTGCCGTGACAGATACAATAGAGAAGATGCAATGGAATAAACGAAGCACAATATCGTAATAACGTGGGGATAGGTCAAAAGTCATATGTAATTAACTATCTAATAGATAAGGTACTATATAGCTATATTTTTATTTTTCACTCACAATATCATAACATTAAATTCATAACTAACGTACAAAATCGATGTTTGGGGACTAGGCGTGCAAAATAACATTATAAAAAGGACTTGTGTTCTCCTATCGAGCAACTGTTCCTCTTTTAAGAACTTTTCATATATCCGCATGCTAGATACTTTATTTCAATGCTAACTTCGTTCAACGCATAAGCGGGAAGTTGCTCTCAAAAGCATCTGCCTTAAAATGACAACTCTTAATTAGGGTTATTTTTTAGGAAATTCACTATGTTATGATTGAAATTCTTTTTACTACTTATCAATATTTAAGAGTCTGTATTCGTTGCTCAGTTATGAATTTGAGTTCAATTAATGATTTTTTGGACCTATTTAAAACAATACCTGAAAACATCTCCACGACGCAAACTTATATAACAGAAAACTTATGCACAAGAAGGATTTCATGGTATTACATGGATTATAAAATGAAGGAACACAACACAGACTTTCAATACACGATAAGGCGATGTACGAATATTTCTGATGAAAACTGTAGCCGAAATGTGAGGCATTCTCACTAAGAATAACAAGTAAAATATTAAGAGAGAACATGGACGTTATATCGGATTGCTTCATCCGTCGTGTGCAGGTGTGGTGCAGTTAAGAGTGTGCAGGTGTGGTGCAGTTAAGAGTGTGCAGGTGTGGTGCAGTTAAGAGTGTGCAGGCGTGGTGCAGTTAAGAGTGTGCAGGTGTGGTGCAGTTATGAAACGTGCGGTACGTTGCGTTTATGAAAAAATTACCGCAGTGATTGAGGGAGAACAGAGCACTTTCTGGAAACATTCGTTTTCAAAAGACCAGGTTTTCGAAAAAAATTTGAGTCATTTGCCTGCTTGTCACTTGAAACTCTTTCCCACGTTTTGACAAAAAGTTGAAATTTCGTCTGTTGCTCGGAAACTGCATTAGCACATTTTTGTTTCCAGATTGGAAGAATTCCTTCTTGGTTCCTGAGGCAAGCGTTTGTTCGAGTCTGGCATCAGGAGGAAAAAATTGAATTTGTTCGCTGGTTTAATGCCCAGAAAAATAATACACTAACCTATTATGAACAAACGTCTAAGAGAATTACGTAGGTAATCACCTGTTCATTTTTATTTTTATCAAGTTGTATAATTATATTGTCTTTGTGCATTTAGTGCGTTGTTTGTTGTTTGAAGAGCAGAGCACTTACTGTAACTTACAATGCGTCTTCTTTATTGCAAGTTTTAAGCTAACACGAAACCCTGTCGCAATAAAAAGTCCTGTGCCAAGACCTGACACGTGCCACAGCACTCAGCACCACTCATAAACTCGATGATCTGTTAGTGTTTTATTGGTTCTGAATGGAAATACTATTGAAGTCAATGTATTTCCAACCTCAAACTCATACAGCAATGTGACACAATTTAAAAAGTAGCTCGGAACTGCTCAGATTCTATTACTTGTTAGTACTATTTATTGTTTTCGACTGCAAAATTGGTGCGAAATTTGGCTACATTGCACTATGTTGATTAATAAAGCAAGTGCTCAGTCTACACAAAGGCGAAGACTGTCTCACATACAGCACACTGGAGATGCGTTTTATGGCTCCTGTTAATTTCAGCACTTGCCGTTATGCTAATGACTGCTGTTTGTGACGAAGTCGTTGAGAATATGCATACATACACTACGAGAACAGAGCAGTTCTGTGTCTTCCCAAGCTGCTGTCTACACACAAGAAGAGGCTGTCGTCATTAGAATGCATGTGGCGGCAGAGATCTCAGTTCTCGTAAATCATTTATAATTCCAATAAATGTCAGCACAAGACGAACAATACGAAATGTCCTTCTTCTCTTCACACGGCCAAGTTTCTAACTAAAGACTTAGTACTCCTATATCACTAGGAGTACAAAACTATTTGTAAAACTTCCATTAAGTACAATGCTTCGAGATGACCATTGGAAATAAGCTTAGTAGTATGAAATTGAGCTCTTGAAATGGGCCAAAATAAGACATCAGATAGACACATCTAACTCCTATCAATTTTTTTTAAGAGAGTAATGTTTTTCAATTACAAAAACATTTTATTAATTGCATGCTTTTGAATTTTTAATAGCAACCTTCTCTTTCAGTACCTATAAAATTGTAAGGTATTCGAAAAGTAACTACTTCTGTCAAAACTACTTCTGATAAACGATATTTTCTTCAATAGTCTTAATTAAATCTATTATCATCATCGTTTGCGACAATTGTAGCCCAGTAACTCTCAATAAACTATACATTTTATTTTTCACCATGCAGACAGAGATAATTCTTGTGGACAGAGTCTTTGGTTTTGTTATTCGTGCTGTTGTATCACTTCGTGCTAGTAACTTTCTTTCTTTTTGTGTTATGGCGTAAAAAATATTATCCTCTATATGTAACAATAAGCTGCAGACATTCGAGGTTGATATTCCGACATGGAAAACTCCTACTGATGCTGAAATGTTTTTGGTTTTGGAACGAAAATACAGTCTGCGTTCAAATTTACCTCTGGCTTGTTCTCTCAATTTGCATGAGATGTTCATGAATAGTTGAACATGACATCAAATTTATGCACCAGATTTAGGATGCTCTTGCATGGATCCAATACAGCCGCCGTATTCAGTAGCTCTTCATTAAGAGTGTGCAGCAGGCAGTCACCAGGAGCAGCGTCAGTCAGATGTCCACCACTGAATCCATACCGCTCACTGCCACGTCATGGTGCTGCATTCACACGCAATCCACGAAAGTTTTGCGTCACTTTCCTGGCTACTCCACGTCTCCCCTTGAAGACATCGAACTCCCATGAAACATTTCCTTTATTAACACTACGAGCGAACGTTGTGCTGTGTGAGCTGGGGCTCCGTCCTGTTGAAGCCACGCATATTCTTGATCAAAATTGTTCAGTTTAAGGTAGATCCTAAAATTTCAGCGTATCGTGACTACGTGACACTAACTCTTGCACTTTTTAAAAAAAAAGTACGGGTTAATCACACGAAAGTCGTTCATTGCACAGAACTCGAAGAAAGTAAAGCGCTTGTTATAATAATTGATAAAAAAATAAAAATGATGGAACGTAGTCTATCAAATGAGACCTTCCACACCTCCCTACCACCTCTACAGCTCACACAGCGCCCATTTCAATTGTAAAAGATCATTTTGCTGTACCCTGTGTTACTTCATTTAGACCGTTTATGCTCGCTTAGCATGCGCTGGCACCGTCGCTGGGCACAACCACCACTTGGTTCAGTCAATTTGTATAAACGAAGAGGTAGAATCCAGTCAATCGGTGCTTGGATCCCTGATTCTTTTCGCCCTTCAAGTATTTTCGCTAAAACTCTACATAAAACTCTAAGCACTGAAATAGCCATAAAAAACTTTTTCCTTGATCATTTTTGTTCAGATAGAACGCCGCCCAGTCCATTGAAATGTAAATGCAATCTACTGAGGAGCAAAATGTAACAAAATTTTCGAACATTGCTGCCAATTCATAAAATTAGATTGTCTAAAACCACCAGTGAGAAACAATAATAATGCTTTTTCACAATAATAACTAAAATGCACTGAAGAATCCCTTCAAGTGTTGAGAAGTTCTAACAGCTTTTCTAAAGTTGAAGTAATTGCTACATTAAATCACGAACGTAGATATAAAAAGTATCCTCGATGCTTCACCTCAGCGAAAAATTTATTTGAATCCAACAGGAAGTTGGCAGCCAATTTGTTCCATTATGGGACATGAATATATTTAGCTGAAATAGACAATATGCCACTTGTAATCATGCAAAAAAGGAAAATCATTATTTTTCACATTTGTTTTTCGTAAGTCAATTACATAAAACTGAGAATAAAATTTGCATGCGTGTTTTATCACCTTGAAGCTTCTATTTCGGGCGTGTGCAGTGTTTAGAAGACAAGGTTACCTCTTTTTAAGATACGTTTACAAACCTCGCTCTAATTGAAGAGCATCGTCGTTTGTGACATAACACGAGTATAATTATGCACGAGCTATAAAATAATCGACGACACATGAAATGGAAACATTTTTATCTCTCACAAAGAAAACATTTCAAAGCAAACTACAAAGTGTTAGTCAAATTTTCACAATTTATGTAGGAATCAGTATCATACAATATTTTTAACTTCAATTTAAATTTAGATAGTGGAAAAGTAGACACATGATTGAAGTATGTTTCAAAATTTGGATTTCAGCTTCAAAATAGGAGCCTTTGGTATGAGCGCAGATTTAAACCCTCCAGCTAAAGCTAGCAGCAGCTCATTGAACTTTTTTCCTTTACCATTTCTTCCTCGGTTTTACTTTCAAGTTTTTGTATCTTCAATTGTCGGTGGCTTGTGTTGATGGACAATGGATTCCATCTTTTTCCAAATCCTTTGAGAATCATTGGACAAAACCTTTAAGACCTCTGACCATTTCGACAAAACACAAAACCTTAGAGACTTTGGACTATCTTGAAACTTGAAATTTACCAAAAGCTTTATTTCCCATCAAAAACTGATACATACTTGTAAAATTTCAGTATTGTACATACTATTGTGTAAAATGAAAATAATTTATGATAGTTTTTATCGTTGTAAATTCATCTGACATTTGTTAAGAACGTTATAAACTCATAGTACACGTCGCAACTTTCAATTCTCATTGAAAAAAAAACAGAAATTTAATTTTCTGTGAGTAAGAGTGAGGCTCTCACTGCTGAAAATTTCAAGTTTGAGATCAAATACTCTCCCTCCCTTTATGATTCCTAACAATGGTTGGTCAGACGTGCTTGTTAAGGATCTACACAATCACCTTAGACCAGGAAGCAAAGAACTCGCTGATTACAAGCCTCGGAACTCGCATAAACGCTAAAAATTTCTGTGTGTGAAGGTCAAGCTAATCTTTGTTGCTGCAGCGTAAAAAATCTCATTGATCTGCCTTTGTATCATTAACGTTCTGATGATGATAAATCATCATAGATGATGATGATGTTATTATTATAATTCTGAAGATGATATATCAACACTGTTTGTAATTCTGAGTTAAATGTTGAGGTAGAAAGAATGAAAACCGTAGAACAAGCAATCGAATCATTTGTCATCGCACAACTTGCTCCGACGCTAATCATCCATTACTGTCATTTTTTAGATTTTTTTTATATTTGCTCGAATTTTCCTGAGCCAACAGACTGCTCATCTCCTGCCGTGTCAATACTTCCAAATGGGAGAATGCAGTGGCAGAGAAGCCCTTGTGTCAATCACAGAGAAGGACGACCTACTTGCAATTTTTTCCAGTTGATGTGTCGATAAGCGTTCGTGGACGCTGTCAAAATTACAGATTGGTAAATTCAGGTTTACGTTATTAGAAAAAATATTCTTCCCTTGGAAAGCAAATTGTCCTTGAATGTTGGTGACAGGACTTTGATATTGAACTATTTTTTTGCAGCTGTTATGAAGGTTTAGTTGGATCGAGTCTAGCTGAAGTTTGTTCAATGATTTTGGCTAGATACTTAACCTGGTAGCATGAAATTAGAACGTGTGGTAAAATCAAAGCCAGAACGTACAGAAAAAGAATAATTAAAATTATTGTTCAGAAAAAACGTATGCATTTTAAGCATAAATATTCCATTGTGTGAATTAAAATGAAATTTTGTATTGATTTTCAATCATGGATGAATGTGTGCATTGCTAGAATGTAACATAAAAGAGACAATAAGACGCAAAAAGTGAAATGGAACTGGCACTTGATTCTCAAAATTATCATGCCTCTTCTGCTGTAAGAGAAAGGAGTGTAAGAGATAGAAGTTCATAAAAGCTACTGAGTTTTATTAGCAAACATACTTTTTGACTAAGAAAATTCACTTCAAGAACTTGACAATGATCAAGATCGTTGGTGCAGATGATCCGCTTGAGACAGAATAATGCAATAAAGGCCGAGGTATTGCCGAGTCAGGTGTAATCCAGTACAATTAAAGGAATAGTTGATTTAAACATTTTGGACAGTTTCTACGAGTAGAATGAACTAGATTAAAGAAAGTTGGTTGAATGCAAGACAGACGGAGCTCCGTTAATAGTTGGTCGAAAATCAGGATTTCAGGCTCATGTGAAAGCTTTGTCACCAATTACACCTTTGTCCATTTTCACACACAGATTTGCTTTTTGCGCTACGGTGCTCCCTTCTAAGTTGTTGTTACGCTTAAACAAGATTGTAAAAAGCGTGAATTTTATCAAAGTATCAGCTTTGAACACTTGGCTGCTCAAACTGCTCCAGCAAGATTTCGGATCAGACAGCACTTATTTCTCTATTTTCTTCCTCCAACCCGAAGAAATGCTCTGGCCTGCCAGGAGAAATACAACGAAACATCTCTTTGAACTGAGGAAAAACCCTCCGTTTTTTCAGAAAAAAATAATGCCTTTTCAAAAAGATGTACAGAACAAGGAGTTCATTTCAAGGCTGTCAGACATTTTCGGCCGTCTCAACGATGTAATTCTGTTATTTCAAGGACCCAACTGCACTGTCTCAGAGTTTATATCGAAGCTGGGGATGTTTGTCATGAAGTTGGACATCTAGACAGAGAACATGGACAACAAACGTGGCTACGGATTGTTCGAGCACCTGACTACCCTGAGATTAAGCCCAATGCTACATTTTCCCAAAAAATCATCCATCACCTCTCACTGCACAAGACGTGACCTGCTGTGATGACTTCACCAATCCCTTTTCCGTTGATCCAGCCCAGCTGCCTGTCGGGACTGAAGGTGAAGAGGCGTTCACGGATATCCAATCATTTCCTACTGACGAGACAGCAAAGGTGAAGAACAAGGAATGCTGTTCTATAAACTCGTGGGTGAGCATGGCCTCCTCATACCTGACACTAGCCCATCCCGCTGTTCCCCAGCTACTCATTTTCTTCTGCTCGTGCGAGTGTGAGCAGGGATTCTTAGTCATCATGAGCATCAAGTCAGAGATCACGGGCAGCCATGCAGCGTCCAGGCATGATTTTGATGTGCTGTAAGCAAAGTTAGACCTCGCATCGATCAGGTGGCAGAGAAAAGCAAGCTACATTCCTTGTATTAAAATTCAATGGATGATTTGTGTTCTTTGTTATTTTGGGTATTCTAATTATAAATAAATTGATATCTGATCGAAACGCGTTTTTTTGGAAACAGGTAGTATGTGGCGATGGTACTCAATGAGAAAAAGTTTGGGAACCATCGTTATAAATGAAAATTTTTATAACAGATGCGCAAGTACTGGTCGCGTAATCAAAATTTATATGAATCCATCCCTTGTACGTCTAAGATTTGATATAGGCAGCAGAATTTAGTCCATTATTCCATTATCATTTTATTACTGGTAAAATTATTAATCGTATCATTTGCCAAAAATAAACGTGTGAGCATCAAGCGAATAATTGTTCGGATTGGTAAAAACCTTGCTTTACTTTGTGCTACGACGAACTATGGGGTACTCATTGAAGGTGTTCATTGCTGCAGGCTAAAATTTTTCCTGATTGCTGATATTGATTGGAAATCTTTCCTTCCATTAACTGGCGTGTGATTCTAGACTTCGCATAGTTTCCAGTGAGTAGACCAGCTTTGTTACGGTACTGTAGGTATAATTATTATATCTACGCCTTATATCTTTCTTCAAATCCATTTGAGATGTTTTTAATGCTTCAATGTGTGGAAACAATAAGGCCACTTTTGAGAAGTGTGAAACTCTTCATACTCTATCATTTGCGTTAGATGTTGTATTAATACAATAATTATTATTAAAATACGGTAGAGATGATAAGGAGAATGATGATACACCTCAAGAACAAATACGAGTGTAAGAAGCTATAATAATCACGGTTTCGTATGCAAAAACCAAGAGAAACATCTTGAACTCATCAGTTGTCCTACTAAATGAATGTGTATACATTTGTTCAGATATATAGTTTTTTTATTATAAACGAAGATGTATACTAACGAATGTGTCTCTCTATCCCTGTTTTGCTGATTTTTTTTCAGGTTCCTTATATTACTTGTTTAAATGGCATGTAGAGCATTAAACGTTTACGTATATTAGAACATCTTGTGTGCTGCTAAATTAATAATGTATCGCATTTTATAGATATCACCATATAGAATAGAATAAGGCAATAGGAACGAGCCGTTTGGCCCATTCTTGGTTCAATACCGAAGTGCCATGCCGTATAATATAACCAGTGTTGTCGTTACACTCTACAGGAGATCCTGTGTCTACGCTGCTCGTCACTCAACAATCTCATGCGTGAAGACTTCTATCACTCACAGTTCGGTCCCGACACCCCCACGCTGTCCCACGTCCGGGGTGCTGCTCACCACGACAGGATTGACTCCCTTGATGATGGACCAAGCCACCACCAGTTCACGTGAAAGCGCTCTGCTGCTCACATCACTCTGGCCCCGCACTTATTGGCTTTGCACAGAGAACATGCTGCTCTGATATTCATTCAAAATAATGATCAATCAAACTATTATGATACAGATAAACATGACCAAACTAAAAGATTCAATTTCTGTATTCAAGGTGGGATGAGGTACGACTAAGATGTTAAAAATTTGAATGGGTGGAATGTAGGAGTGATATCCTGTCCCTAGATTGGGCCGGGAGTCGAAAGCTAATCATGATATCCAACCATGATCAGACGAAGTTAATGATGTAAGTTCAGAACAGGGTTGCTTACAATTAAAATGACGAATGTTTCTCATTATCCAGCGTTATCTAGCTGCTCAACTTCTTCAACCGTCACAATTCTGCTTTGTCCAATTGCTTTCACATGGAGTTGGCCTCAGACCGGTTTTTATCCCACAGCTAATGTGTCCAGCCTAACTCCTGAACAAAAAACTTGTTCGCCAAGTTTTTGGGATGTGCTATGTTGGCTGCCTAAGTTTAATTGTGTTTTTAAATTTCTTCAGAAACAGAGAATTGAACTCGACTTACGAAATTCAAGGCATTTGAAAGAATGGAGAGCTTCAATTTATCATAGTGTGTTCGTATGAATTAAAGAATATACACAATAAAATGTTTGCAAATAAATGCTATCAAGTGACTTCGGTTTGCAATAAAAAATACATTTCGATGTCATAGATTCCAGCTGAATTTTTGCGTAATTTATTATTATAATTAGGCTAGTAGAACTTTGGTGATGCTTACTAAGCGCTGCCTCGTTAGAGATGTTGAGGAGGCTAGAAAAGGTAATTCCAGGCTACTAAATTCTTCTAGAGCTTTAATGTTACTCTAGCATGCACCAAAAGAAATATTTCGGTGAATGATAGTAAAATTTGTATGACTATCGTGTCAAAAACGAATTATGACTTTCCTAATTCGAGCGCAAAACTGCGTTCAAATTTCTCTGCAATTTAACACATGACGTAATCCTGTGTGGTGAGCAGAATGTAAGTGATTTCGCCATCAGTTAGATTCAGTGTCATCGAACTGTCCAAATAATCCATCATCTGGCTCTCTGCAATTATCTACTGCAGGGTGTATGGTGATTATTCTACTAATTTCACTACTTGAAGTACACGTTTTTTGTGTCAGCTGTCGTGTACTCGTATGTCCAAGTAATAAAGTAAGAATGTCTCTGTGTTAGATTATCATTCAGATACTTATCCTACCCTTCACGTGTCATTTTATCAGTAATAAAAATATTATTTATAGATCCTGAGCTTATTTAAGATTTCAGTAAGTTACCTAATTCTCGAAGCTAATTCTCTCGTGCAACTTCTATTTTACCCAACAAAGATCAGTTGCTTAGCTCCATGAACTCCACTTACTATGTTCCAACATGATCACCTATCCAACTTGCTACCCAGTTTCCATCTTCCAACATGCGCAGCAAAAGTGTTGTGCCAGTGAAAAGTGGGCCTCCTTCACTCATCAGTAATTACCAGGCCAGCACCTGCCGTAGCTCTGCTTTTTGCTCGCTGGCATTCCCAGCTGCGCTCGCCTCCCACGTCACACTGGGTTTTGCCGAAATTTGTTTCTCTTCAATTTCTGCACGACGGTGCGTACCTGCTACGATTCATGACTAAAGTCTTTAATATAAGTATAGCTTGGATCAAATTGCTGTACTTAGTAAGATATGATTTTTGACGTTACTCTCACTCTTATCTTTGTCGTTGCTCTCACTATTGCATACGACGTTCACCTCAGTTTTGACATTTCTCTCACTCAGGTTCAATGTAGCAAAGTTAGACACTCACTGCTTCTCAAGCGCGTTGCGAAACCAAGTTTGGCATCCTGTAGACGTGAGCCAGACTCTGGAACTTATCTTGCACAGGAGAAATCTAAAAATTAGATTGCCTGTCTTAAGCGAGATATGGTCATACGAGCGCATCTGCTGCTATCATTACTTGTTGTTTTTTCAGTGAGTGTAACTGATCAGTAAAGCGGCTCAAGTGCAGTCTCCATCAAGGGTACCTAAGAACGATAAAATAATATTTTCAAATGTATGAATTCAGGGGAGGCGAAAATATCGTACGTTACAACAGAAATACTTTAAACAACAAAAGGATCACATTATTACCGAATCAAAAAATAGGAATAATAAAGCGGAAATGTAACGTTTATAAATGATCGATTATCTAATCGATTTATCTACTTAAGGAAAATAATTAAGAAATAAATTATGAGTACGTAATTGGCATGTAATTAAGAGCAGAAGTGATTTATTGTGCATGTGCTGTGGTCAGAGTTGGTTGGAAGTTAGCGTTCAACTTTGATGTTTTGTAATTATTAGTTCTACCAATATGTGAACTGTGAATACATTCACGGGTTTATATGAAGATGATTAGCAAGTAATGACAGGTCATAAGTGAGGTAACTATGGTGCTCGTCATTAACGCCTTCTAGTCCTTCTTGATCCCTTTCGCTCATTTATCCAGTTAGTAATCATCAACACCAATGAAAACTAGAACATAAAGTCAACTGCTATTTAAGGTTGGACGAGGACAGTCTCAGGGATTCAAAATTCAAAGTGTTTACGACATTCACTATTCGTAAGTAATCAGTCTATCACAATTTAAAAAGTTTTTGAGAAAAAGCTATGAAGACTCTTTCTTCTTGAAGTAGGACGGCATGAAGCTTCATCATTCTTGCAGTTCACCTCTCCAGAACTAAATCATCGCATCAGTGTAGCAGCTCTGTTCGTGAGTCATTTCTTTTGACAGATCACTAGTCTTGCAGCAGCACCTTTCATGAAGTTTGGTACAATCATCTGGTGTAAAGAACAACTCGTGTGTTAGTTTGAAGGTAACGCATATTCTATTGTATATTGTTCAGCATTGCAAGTTACACATGAATTTTGAATCCAGAAAGTCTCCAAATTGATGTCTACAACAATTTAGACTCGCAATATTTTTTTCCGCTGGTATTGTTCTTATTAAGAGTGTGCTTGATTAATCATTTGTATTCATTTTCTACATAATTCGTTCAATAAACTATGGGTCGAAATAAATAATGTTATGACGAAACTAAAAGATGATGACGAAATGTGTAGCAACACTCACTATTGAAACAAACCTAATAGGAGAGAATAAAATGGTTTATGATTTATTCTTGCTACGGTGATACACTGTATTGATGACAAACAATCTTACGTATGATAATTGCATGCTCAAAATGGTGTAATAAAAACTTAGTCACTGAGATGCTTCCTCAAACAGTCAGTATTTATTCTATGCACGTGAAGTAGAGGCATGTCATACTCACGTGAAGTAGAGGCACGTCATACTCACGTGAAGTAGAGGCACGTCATACTCACGTGAAGTAGGGGCATGTCATACTCACGTGAAGTAGGGGCATGTCATACTCACGTGAAGTAGAGGCACGTCATACTCACGTGAAGTAGAGGTATGTCATACTCACGTGAAGTAGAGGCACGTCATACTCACGTGAAGTAGGGGCACGTCATACTCACGTGAAATAGAGGCATGTCATACTCACGTGAAGTAGGGGTATGTCATACTCACGTGAAGTAGGGGCATGTCATACTCACGTGAAGTAGGGGCATGTCATACTCACGTGGTGCGCGATCACTCAGGTGATTGACTCAAGGTCAAGTGGTCATTACCGTCAGAATGATGCTCTGAAATAGTAATGGCAGGTGCGTGTAGCTCTTAAACTTGTCTTTTGCTTTCTTTATGTGGTTATCCCTTGACACTTTTTTCCATGTCGGCTGCTGATTACTGACTGACTGTAACTGTAATTGCGCAGAGGGCTGTAAATTATTTATGATATTTGTTTACTGTGTCGCGGGATCACTGACCCTCTGATGCAAAATTCCGTAATAGATTTGAGGGATATTCCCGTCCACTCCGTGAAAACTTTACTAGTAAACTTGATGCTGACGAGTCTACCTCAACTGTATACTAACAGTTGAGGTAGACCCTCACGGTTCCCGCGTTTCTTACAAATATCGTCCTTCCCTGCTAAGAACCAACTGAGCTTCAGCTGTGCTAAAACTAGTTATGTTTTACTGCTTCGACTTTTGGATCTTTAACACGTTAAGTGCGATACGACCCACCGGTGGGTCGCTCAGGTTAGGTTCTGTAATTTTTTCAAAGCTTTCTAGTGACTGTGTGTACAAAGTAAAGATTTGCACCGGCTAGACAATCGCACTCAACGTGTTAAAAGAACTAAAAAATAATTGGGTTTAAGCCAAAATTCGTTGAGACAAAGTATTTTATCATATTTACCATGATTCATGTTTTATTAAGATAAATTTACCGTGATTTGGACTGGAAAGTGATTTTGAACTGTAATTTGCTTAGCTGCGAATGAACTTCTTGGACTACATTTTTTAAGTTTTCTCCTAAGCGCTAAGTACTCTGTAATGTCAACGCCTATGATCATAGAATTTATCAGGAGCACAGTCATGTCTTCAATGTATATAAAATTAATTTTAACTTACATATGTTTAATTTTAGCGGTCAGTAGGTATGGAGCTTGTGATATTCTAATTCCATTTGGCAGCCAGTTGCGACTTTGTTTTGGGTGATCCTCATCACACACTGCACAATCTGATCAACTTCCTCGTCGTAATTTATTATTTACTCGAATCTACACTACCTTTAGAGACGGAAGAAGTTCATTTTTGTCAGAGAATCCAATTGTTGTAATATTTACGGCTGCTCTTAAAGCTTCACTGCTAAAGACTGGATGCCAGAAAGTCTTCTATTTCTATTCTTATTCTTCTTCCTATTTGTCATTCCTGCGGGTGAATAATTGTCCACAAATGTTTAATCAAACTGTTACATAGGTGTAGTTTTAAATTTTAAAGATTTGTAGAAGGGACGAAAATTGTTATCATTTAAATTAAGAGTAGAGTGCGGTGTGACTGGATGGTATTGAAAATTGAAATTTGACTGTACTGTGACAGTTGACTATACTTCAATATGGACACTCGGGGCTTACTGCTTTTTTATCCAATTAATTTTTCATGAAATCAACTCTCATTAAAGTATTGAAAGAATTCCATTTTCTGTATAAAAGATGCATAGGTCATACTTCAAAACAAACTTTACCGTATTTCAAATAAGAGAAGCAAACGGATATTAAAGATCAAGGGAGCATATAAATATAGTAAGCCACTTAACTTTTACTTGAGAGAAAATCATTCAACAAGCTAATGACGCAGCTTTTCTCTTCTGTAATTCAGAAAGCATTCATACTGTATGTCATGAAATTAATGTATGTGATGGCACAGAAATGGAACCGACAACAGCCACGTCGGTTACATTTATTTAGTAGGCACTTCCAAAGCTCTTTATACGTCGCCAGTTAATTATGTTCTATGTTCTCGCAACTTGTTAAGAACAAATCATAACATTTCTGCTCTACATTTTGGTTGCCACCATTTGGTGTACTGGTTTCATGTCTTCTAAAATAGACATAAAATGCACAATTCATAATTCATTCCTCTACATTTTTAGAGGCTAGTTTTACATATCTAGTGCGTACAGCAATCCGCAAGCGAATGCTGTCCATGCTGCAAAATAAAAATTCTATTGAAGTAACATTCTATAAGGAAATGCAATCAGAAACGAATACATTAAGCTATACTGGAGGTCAACTACTACCTTGCCAAAACTCTGTCGGAATTACTGCCTGAACTAAACCAAATCTGTTTGGTTTTTGTATCATCAAAATTTGACTGCTTCTATCACAGCACAGAGGAAGACTTTTGAGCTATCAAAGTGTGCTGCATCTGCACGTAAAGCGCCCCAAGATTCTTCTCTTTGCTGGGTTTTAATTAATTTGAAAAAATAATTTAATAACAAAGATAATGATCTCATATTTCGTAGATATCTAAGATGTAATAATAATATCATGTCAAATAGTAAATGTCCAACTATAGAATCTCGTCTACAGAATTACTCCATAAAATAGAGTAATTAACCTTGCCTTTGCATCAGAATAACTTTGAATTGACCTGCAGAGGTTATAGGTGAGCATGACCACAAGCGACTGCATGCAAGAGCATTGCGTTTATTCCTATGTTGATGGTCTGGATAGTAATCAATGGATACATTTCATCGTAAGCTTATTGTTTATGAGCATCATCATTGTCAGAAAGTAACTGCGAAGAGATACCCTACGAGTCCGTAACAGTCTAGTTATGTCAACTGAAAAAGTCTATGACTGCTGCGTGCGTTCATTTGTGATATTCTTGGCATGCATAAAGTTCAGTCGTCATGGCGGCGTCAATTAACTCTCAGGTGTACTGCACTTTCAGTCCTATTGCCACTACGACAAAAATGTTAATATTATGGTGAACCACGTAGAGTAATCATTCATTATTCGTCTTGAATGTCAAAATTAAGCTGTATCTCACTTTCTTGTATTGTAAGCACTTTCTGCTATAGTTTATGAAATACTAGTGTGTACGCCCGTTAAAAATAACGGGTTTTAATATCATGCATTTGAAGGTAGAACTGAAAGCAACAGATTAGATTCTCAGACCTAATCAGAAAGACTACGGATTTAACTCCAGCAGTTAAGAATCTATATACCTGAAAGTCTACGGATTTATCTACCAGTATTTAAGGGAGATTCCCATTGTAATAACATAAGAGAAATAACCTACACAAATAAATAAATTTATATATTTTTGTGCATAATTTCTCCTATGTTATTACAATGGGAATCTACCTTAAATACTGGTAGTTAAATCCCTAAACTTTCAGGTACATAAATTCTTAACCGCTTGAGTTGAATCTGTAAACTTTCTGATTAGATCTGAGACACCTGGCGTTTTATTATATAGTGTTGATGTTGATACCGCATTTAGGCCATTCCAGGTATCTCACTTAATACAGCATACCACTGTTCAGAGTTGTGTAATGTTATGTAAGCAAAAACTTTCATGAATTGACATGATTAAATCCAAAGAACCTATTACCTGAATCAAAATATCGGATGTTTTGCCCTCGAAAGCATGTTAATTGTTTTTTATTTTCAAAGGATTGTCAGTCCCTTAATTACGTTTCAAAATAGCGCTTTTCAGCATAGGAAGAGAAGTCTTTTTACCAATTAGTAATTCTGAATTTAACTCTAAAGTTTTTATAAACATAATAATTTAAAGCAGAATCCTTACAAATAATAATGTACAACATGCAGATTCCACGTTAATTCATTTTTAAGGACAGAACGTCTGCTGAAGAATGACTGAGTACGTACATTTGGTGAAGAGAAAAATAATGCCAAACATTAAAAAGTTAATATTAATATTAAAATGGCGTGCAATAAATAGAAGACTAAAGACTCCAATATATGATGTGCAGTGCGTTAGATTAGGATTAACTGAGAATGTTTTAAAAATAAAGTAATTAGTGAAGCAAGTATTAACGCACAAGTGTTCATGATTCCTAGAGTGAACGCTACGTTAGTTTAGGGCGCCCAGAAAACCTTGAAGTAGGGTTTAGAATTCAAGACAATAAATAAATCAAACCTGGTCTATTATGGTGTTCTTAGAAGTTGGTATACCCAACAGGAGAAGACAAATGAACCTGTGTAAGGTCTTACGAGCTTGTATTCAAGGATTCTATAGAATGTGAACTCAATTATCTTCGTCCCTCTTGCTCACGTCTCGACGTTGTGAGTACTGAAGGGCGGAAACGTAGAGTTGTAACGTAGCTTTCGAATGCCTGTTGGGCTCAGACGTCCTTTGGGCCATGACGCCTTTTTTTCAGTGGTGGTCACTTACGGATTAAGAGGTTATGAAGACAAAGTCTGGCACTGGTTTTGTTGTGCTCTCAAATAATGGGAGCTCCCTCCTCCCTCCTCCCCTGCACGGAGGAGGCAGGAATGTAGTTATTTCATTTGTGTTGGCTGCTGAATTTTTAGGTTCGGTAGTCAGAAATCTGTAAATTGCTCCTTGGTGGTCTCCGTAGTTCAGAAAATCCTGTTCGCAGGCAGGAAGACTGGTGGTATCCTCGCTGCACTCTCTGATGTAAAACTCTATATTGGTGCAACGCTTTGTAAAGCCTCTTGGTTCCGGCTAGACGAGATTCCAGTTTCGATTGATAGATTCATTATTGCAGTGTCAGCTAGCGATGCACTACACTATGATGCAATGAATCGTAAATGAAGTGTGAGGGATCACTGTATTACTGTAAACATAAATTGTATCTTCGCTGACCATTGTAAGTTTAGTACCGGCTTAAAAATCTGCGATGGGTTTCATAACTTGGTAATTGGAGAAAGGAAAAATCAAGTGATATTCATGTTTTGTTTTTAGAATGACTCTCAATGTCGTTTAGGAGATGATATCATTTCGAAATTTATTTAGGAATTCGTTCGAAGTTACGTTCGGTAGAGAAATTACCTCCCAATTAAAAGTATGTATAATTTCCGGAATGTAATGGTATTAAATATTAGCCCCTAAATTACTTCGAATGAGAATTTGAAAAATTGCACGTAAGCCCTAATGATTCCTACCTTACCATAATATAACCCTAACTAATTGTTCACTGTGTTCTTTTTTCGTTGAAAGCTGTTTCCTACCTACTTCTCTCATTCGATACTGTTATCTGTTTTTTTTTCAGTTATCCTCTGTCTGCAACGTTCTTCTCTGTCTACTTACCGACTGACAGTAATCCGTCTGACTGACGATAACTTCGTCATTCAGTCTTTGATAATATCTTCAGTTGTTTGAAGTTATTCTTCTCTCCTTCGAAACTTGCTTTCCAATGCGCTATTTCCTTCTTCCTTCATAGGCTGCCCTCAAAAGTTTCATCTTTGCGTTTTTCCTCCAGTTGCTTTCCCCGAGTTGCTTTCCCCTAGTTACTACGTTTCAGGGAATTGTTCTTGAGCTTTATGGAAACCAGCAGTATTGAATGATGATATTACACCATAGCTGCCCACAACAGCCAGCAATACTCGTCGAAAAAGTTCATTGGGTATTAAAATTTTGCAGTTCGATAGACTTTATTTTTGTGTTTCTCTTCTTGTATGTTTGAAGTTGCTATCGCTCTACACACCCAAAACAATCAGTTTAATACGACGGAAGTATAACTCCGTGTTGTGTATACAGAAAAAACGTACGTCAGTTGAAGAAGAAAGTTAACTTTTTAATAATATTACAGAGAATTTATGACAAGGAATGACTTTTATATGAGTCACGAGGATATTTTTATCGCGCTTATATTTGAATTTACTATTCATTCAAATTGTTTAATTTAATTCAAACGTGGGTGAACAGTTCCTAAGTTATTTAATTTTGTATCGTTATATTATCTTGATCTGAAAGTAAACAGAGGCTACAAATTAGAAAGAGATTATTCAAAGTAGTCCTCATTATGATTATTAAAAGCAATATTGGGTTATTAGTTTAAGTGGTAAGTTTTCATGTGTTTCTCAAGTCCAAAAATCAAATTTACTAAAATGTAGCAGTGATGAACTTGTGTTTATGTTTTAATCGAATAAGAAGATTAGTTTTCGTAATCCTCAAACATGGTTCATTGAGTACAGTATTTCTCAGTTTGCTTGAAATTTCTTAAGGCGAAAAATAAGCTTCGTTTACTCTGTGACTTGAGACTTCTTTCTCTGACCAAAAAGATACGTTAAATTTAGAGTTTGAAACATCTCTTCAATTGGACTTTCTTCAGCTCAAGAGTTGAGGAGTGTTTCTCCTGAAATTAAGGCCAAGAACTGAAGAAAAATACTTCATGAAAAGTTCTTTTAGAGATGGCTTGATGAGTAACTTTATTTGAAAATAACGGGATGAATTGCTCTGAAATGTTTTAAGAAACGAGCTTGTGAAACTATACAATCTTTCTTTTCTGTGAGTCAAACAAGAAAGCATCAAAACTTTTTCTCCCAAAATCACTTGATTCTAAAAGCTCACCAAACAGAAGACTAAGCTTAAATAGTTTACGACGGAGCAGAAAATGGAAGTCATGACAGGCGCTGAGTTCTGACGGTGATATCAGGGATGGAGATTTCGTTCTTAGTGACTACTTAGCCATTGATTCCATGATAATGTGTGACATTGAGACTCTCAACTTAGCTCTTACCTAACCTTGAACTTGATATATGAATAGCAATGAGACTGCGTTTTTGCCCGAGCCAAGCCAAGGATTTGATGTACTAGTGCAAACGAGCTCTCGTCACTAACTTCAACCACCACTAACTGCTGGAGAGGATGTTTCCTAATTAGGATTAACAATCCAGCATTAAACCATCACTGGTTCCCAAATTTTTATGCAAATAGTATCGTGCTGTAAATTAATCTTTCAATTTCTGATAAAAATATACGTCTAATTCACTGACGTGATCATTAAGTAAGATAAATTCGTTTCATAATAGAGGCTTTTAATTTGATAGAGTTAGAGCCACCTAAGATCTGTCTTTCTAAGATAAATTTTTGTACTCTGAGTTTCTCATTTTTAATTTATTTTCTAATCTTTGGCACTCGCAAATAAAGTATATTTTCGAGAGACTAAGTAATGAAAATTTTAGAGAGGTATATGCTTTATTTGGAAATGGACTATACCTTTTTGTGAAGATATCAAACAAAATATCGAGAAAGAAACTAATGCAGTATTTCTATATCGGAGAACCCATGCCAGAGTAATGAAAAGAGTAACATCAGTTTAAATTTTGAAGAACCGATTTCGCAAAGAATTTGTACATTTTCGTAAATTAAAAGCTCTGCTAATGGAATTCGAATCGCATTGAATATCAAAATCTTTAAAGAAACATCTTCAGTGTACGTAAGAAATTTTAGCCAAAACTTTTAGCAGCCTAAAATTTATGGAATGTGAAGTCTTAGGAAGATGCTAAAAAATTAGGAAAACTACTGTTTAGTCTAAGACGAATACTGATCGTGAAATGCTCTCTCTTTAATGTAATTTATAGTTTCACCAAAGAATGCATTACAACAGTTTTACAGGAATTTATTAAGCATCATCTGTATTTTTATACAAAAATATTTTATGCATCTGTGAACCCAAAGTTCTGTTGACTGTGTTGATAAGTTTGCACAACAGTAAAACTTTGAAATGGCTATAGATTATCGCTACCCTCCGAGAAGTATTCTTGCTGTGGAGGAGCAGCCAAACACCTAATGGGAACTGCATCGTCACTTTCCCTTGACAGGACTGTAGCTGATAACATGACTGTAGCTGATAACATGACTGTAGCTGATAACATGACTGTAGCTGATAACATGACTGTAGCTGATAACATGACTGTAGCTGATAACATGACTGTAGCCGTTGCCATATCTGTAGCCATCTATTAACTGTGTAGAGTATTTATTTTGTTTTATTTTTTACTTCCCTTGATAAAATGGATTTTTGCTGCAGAGTTTATTAGCTCTATATTACAGTTTTTGATTCCTTCTCTTCTTTTGCTACCTCACAAACTCAATACAGGTAATTTATATAATTATTTTTAGAGAGACCCCTAAACAAGGGTGATCCGTTCCGCTTGAGGTGCTGCACAACGTTCTGCTTGAGGTGCTGCACAACGTTCTGCTTGAGGTGCTGCACAACGTTCTGCTTGAGGTGCTGCACAACGTTCTGCTTGAGGTGCTGCAGAACATTCTGCTTGAGATGCTGCAGAACGTTCTGCTTGAGGTGCTGCAGAACGTTCTGCTTGAGGTGCTGCACAACGTTCTGCTTGAGGTGCTGCACAACGGAGTACAGAAGGCCCACAATCAGGACTGTCCCGTCTGAAGCAGGATATCTAGTCAGTCTAAGTTATTCATGTCGGCTCCCTGTGCAGTAGAATGATTTCACAAACATTGTTCTCTAGCAGTTAATTATGTGAAATGTATTTCTTCTTCCAAGCTCTAGTGAGGACACTGTCTGAGTGAGGACACTGTCTGAGTGAGGACACTGTCTGAGTTACGAGGACACTGTCTGAGTTACGAGGCAGTGACACAGGACGAGGGAATGTCTCGCGCACGTTTTTTTATTTCAAGGATGTGAACAAATTTTTCTTTAGACGAACTTCAAGTATTCGAACTGGAAATTATAGACGGGATAATTTATGAGAGAAAACGTAAGTTTGAAATTGTTGAATCATATAGTATAGCATAGTACTCATACCGTGTTGTTATTTCGAAAATATTTGTCACCGAAAACAGAGTGAGAACGGTCATTTTGTTAGAATAAAGAGTGCATCATATCTCATGTTCGCGTATCCTCAATGTTCATATAAAATGCTATCCTCTCTGCTGCTATTCTTAATTCTACTTATTGCAACTTGAGTAGTTCATCATAGAAAAGATAATTTTGATGTTTATTTTTACCCACATTTTCAATATTTCAATAACATTTTCAATGTTACTAAAGTAATCAACTTGTGTTCTAGTCGACTGATGTGCACTGCCTTATGTTCGTCTTGTATTTTGACTCATTTTATAGACATTCGTAGTTTTAATTTAGTGTTGGCTGAGGTGTTGTTTAGAGTAAACTCACTCACAGCGTCGAGCAGTGATGTGAGCGCAGGTGTTTCTTCAATAACAAAGGCACATCTGAGCGACATCTGAACGCTGTAACAACCGCAGAATTCTTTAAGAATACTAAAAATGATCTAAGCAGAAAAAAGTTGAGCTGATATCGTTATAATGTATTTCAAAGGAGAGAGCATGTTCGATTCAAGAACTACATAATAAACCCAACTTGCACTCAAATAAATTGCATCGTGCGTCGCCCTGTTCTTTGAGTAGTCCATTCATTCAAGCAGATGATGAGTCGTAAATAGAATTGTTGCCATTCCTAAAACTAAATTTTGTTTATTTAATTACTTCCAATGATGTCATACAAGACCAGCGTTAAATTTGTACAATCATTTATTGATGTAAATCACAAAGAGGATTTTTCAACACTTCAGGTTTATGGTGAGGCAGGTCTAAGTTTTCAAGTATAGTGATGCGTTCAATGAAAAACAATTTCTCGTTTCCTCTGAGAATTCTCAGAGGCATCTTACTTATTGGTGATCGATGAGTGACAGTGTGCTACGTCAGTTGCTTCGTCAGTTGCTTCGTCAGTTGCTTCGTCAGTTGCTTCGTCAGTTGCTTCGTCAGTTACTTCGTCAGTTGCTTCGTCAGTTACTTCGTCAGTTACTTCGTCAATTACTTCGTCAGTTGCTTCGTCAGTTGCTTCGTCAGTTGCTTCGTCAGTTGCTACGTCAGTTGCTTCGTCAGTTGCTTCGTCAGTTGCTTCGTCAGTTGCTTCGTCGCCCCGTGACAGTGCGCTATTGGTTACAGGTTGTTATGTATATATAGGGAGAATACTGGGATAACACGGAGGTCAGTGGAGACCAGTGATTTTTTAAAAATTCCGACTGGTAATAAGTACCTTCCTGGACGAACTTTCTTTGAAACCTTAAAGTTCGTGTCTCATAATCTCTGTTTTGTCGAGACTAGTAGCAGTTCTGCCGTTCAGAATGTCTTAAGGGACCGCCCGTTCCTTGAAGCTTTCACTGCCCTCAATCCCAGAAATGAAGTGCAAAGATTTCAAAAGGCACTCACTTGTGTTATTATTGTTTGTTCTCTTCCATTATATGTTAAAAACGTGTAAAAATTGTACAAGCGCAGTCTTTCTCTCGTGGTGTGATTATCATTCCTGTTTTATCTGATAGTGAGTATTTTGACAAACATATAAGATTTCAGCACACTCTGGCATTTGGTTTACAGTTCATGATTTAGTTTCTGCTTATACTGTGTAATGTTTAGTAGCGTCTATGTATTTTCCAGCTTTTGGAAGAAATTTCAGTTAGCAGCCTGAGAAAGTATCCAGTCATTTTCATAACGGTGGCATTATGTACATATATTTATTTAATTTTTTTGAGTTGTGATGAGAATTTCTTAGATAAATTATACTGAACTAATACGTTTATCATGAGAAGGCAAGAAATAATCCGTAATGTGGAAGTAAATTTTGAAAAAAATCGTTACAATAAATGCAAATCAACTAGACTAAAAAGCACTGAATACAGTTATGAAAGAATGTTATCTGGTTTTCATAAACAATTTTATAAAAATTTGAGATGATGCTAGATTTCAGAAATCAAAAAAAATGAGGAGCATGTTCACACTCATTTTCACCCACTAATCTAATCAATGAAATTGATCTTAGTTGATGACTCAACTGTTTTCAGAGTAACCAAGAGTAGTCACAATATTATTTTCTAGTATATAATATGGATGTATATGGTAGAATTATACGGTGCGTGTTAGAACATAAAGAGTTTGTCTAGGCGTGCTAGAGGACGGGGAAGGGGAGGGGTGCTGTACGCCACCCATCATGGATGCACGTTGTGTTCTGGGCTCAGAGAACGATACGAGCACTGAACTTCTACAAATTCAACATTTGTAAAGTATCTTGTATCGTAAAGTTAAAACTTATTAATTTGAGGAATTTCTAAACTGAATAGTTTATGTACATACCATGTTAGAAGTAGGCGTTAATTGAGTGTTTTATCCAGCAAATAATATGTTTGGTGAATAGTATTTTATTCAATTGATTTTCTCCTACAGTCTTTCTAATGCCCTCTCACAAAATGAACAAAATTTTCAATATTTCACAGCGGCATTTCATAGCAAACTGTCTCTCGTGTGCGTAGTGAGTCATTCTCTTGGATTTGACAAGTGGCACTGAAATAAAATGGCTTGTTCATTTCGTGGTCTACGGTGGAAATTTTGTGACTTGCATGTGTAGTAAATTCGTTACAAAATTTCTGTGTGAGTTGTTATACATGGATTATGCTTCAATATTAGAAAACAGTTTATTTACTGTGTGCTTAAGACCAGTTGGGAAAAATTCTGTGGTGAAGTGTAAGTGAAGTTGGTATTCGGCGGCTCATTGAACTGGAAACCAGATGCATTTATCTCAGTTGTGATGTTTCTGATGAAAATGCGGATTATTACATCCTGAGGTACTCAGGACCACTGGCCTTGACAGTATAGATTTTTTGAAGCGTTCTGTACATTCGTTGCTTGTAAACTTTCCTTTGCGAGTGTTAAATTTTCTTCCATCAAAATATATATAACACGTACAGAAATGGCAAGCTGTGAAATCAGGTCGGTCTATTAAGTTTATTTAAGTAGTACTTTTGACCACTACTTTTGTGCTCGATATTTATGTTCATGTCAAACTCAATAATCCTTCCCCCAGCATGAAAGCACTTCTTTTGCTCTATGCGACTTGGGTTTCTTCCGCGGAAACTCTGATTCATAACTTCCTCACGAATGAAGTGAAAGAGAATAAGCATACAGAAAATACAGAAGTATGGATGCTGATTTCCTTTGATATGATGTTAATAAACATAAAAAATGTTAATTGATAGACATAAAAACTACACTGCAGTGGCTTTATTTATAAGCTTTAGCGAAGCAGAGCTACTGGCTGCTCCTGCAGGAAATAATTTCGCATAGATTGTAGACAAGATGGATTGAGTTCCCACTTGAATCAGATGTCAGGTTAATTAGGAATGCTATTCCAATCTGAGCGAGATTCCTACCTACTTACAAAACGTAACCACAATGAAAGTTGTAAATGATGTCATCAACTTGGTTTGTGTTGCCGCTGAAGATGTCATGTATGATGTCATGTTGAGTCTTCAGCGACTATGAGAATTTCGTGACGTTGAGATACATAGGTTCATCTCAAATTGAAAAAAGTGCTAATGATGTCATTGTCTTCATGCTTCGACGATCTTACTTTATTCGTAGCATCTGTAGCAACATACGTCGTGAAAATCTGTGGTGAGGTAAGTTTTGTGCTTAGATAGACATTTTTCCGTTATCTCCGAATAACATTTATGGTACATATTCTTTTTCTTGCGTCGGTGTAAAATTAAGTTTTAAATTGTATAAATTTAACAAATACTGATATTGTACACTTAGCAATAACTGATATTTCATTGAATTTCTGCAACGATGAAGTGCGACTGGAGAGAAGTAGACAATTTTTCTGCAGTTAATACATGGGGTTGACTTCAGTGTACTAATGTTTGGTCAGTGTTTAGTTTGCTTATAAAAGTATAGACGTGAGAGATAGAAGTCAAGTGTGTTCTAGTATTATTATAATAAATATAGGATTATATAAAAGGAAGTGTTGAAAAATATTTGTGGCGTTTAATTCGTTTAAGTACGAAATTTATCGTGATATATCAAGGATGTCATATATAATAGATACAATATTTTCTTTCCTGAAAAAACTTCTTAAATGAAATTGGTAATCTAGTAAAATGATTCTAGTCTGATTTGTTTCATTTCCTTTGAAAATGAGCGATGTATTTGGAGAAGTTGATAACTCGGACCAGAGATAGATATTTAGTTGAATGTCTGCAGTTAGAGAGAACTGATGCTAAAATGAAGTAAGACTATCAACCTGCATGGTTTTACGTTCATAGCGCTCTCTTACACGAAGATACACGCACTTCATCAACAGTGTATGTATTCACTATTAAAAATTCAGTCATATCTTTCAAGAACTATAGATCTAGGTTAGGGAAAATCACGTTTGAAGAATGAACGAGATATATTGTACACATAAACAATTTATAACGATTACTCTTCTAAAAATAAGCTACGCTATTTATGACGAATGCATAGTTCTTGTGTAAAAGTCTGAAAGTACAAAGCTGCTGCATTCCGCTCAGCAAAACGCAAGTTGCTCAGGCCAAAAGAAGTAAAAATTCGTCCAAGGCTACCACTGGCCCCTGAAAACATAATCTTAATCTGCAACATGAACTATAGGGTTCACTAAAAAGTCTACTCCAGTTTTGTTGGTCCTAAACTCTCCTTGAAAGCCGAACAGACTTTTTGGTTAACCCGAAACATTTCTTAAGAATTTTTGTGCATACGTTTTAATTACTCAATTTGCTAGAAGTGAATATTTGGTTAATGCATACCGAACTCAATGAATTTCTAATACTGCACCTGCCGAATTCTCTGTTCTGCTCTCACTGATCACAAAGCATCTTTGCAGTTTCCGTGCTATGAGCCCAATATCAAGAAAACACCGCCTGAAGCCTGCAAAAATGAGGAGCAGCGAACGATATTCCAGAATCTTTTGAAAGCAGAGGATGAAGCAGAAAATGTGTGAGTGGTTGCTCAGAGTTATGCTTTTATATCATAATTTCTTTGAAAATAATATTAAAAAAGTTCTATCAATAACATTATTACCAAATATTATTAAGGTACTTATGCACGACGAACTGCAGCAGTTACTCACTTAAATGACTTATAGTATAACAATATTAAAGAAAAACAGAAAATTTTCTAATTCATTAGTACAACCTTCTTTATCATTCAACTTTGGGATGAATCTTCATTAGAAAATCGAAAAAAGTACCTAGTAAAGAAATTATAAAACTTCTAACACTCAATTTAATTGCAGTGCAGCACTAACGTTTCACGTTAATTCTTTTACAAGAGCGGAACAAAAATTAATCTGTTTTTTATCAATTATTTGTGACGTACAACACTAAATGAACGAAAAATTAATAAAAAAATTTCATTCAAGAAATCAGTGGCTGCGAACACTACACTTTTTTAAGCATCGTGATCAAAATTGGGTATTACACAGTTTTGGTTTACTGGAAATGTACTGTGCAGCTTCAAGATTGCTATTAAGGATTTCCGTCTGGTGACAACTACAGTCCAGTCAAACCTGATGCTCGGTTATATTACTTATTAATTAATGACCAATATCCTCTTCACTACCTTTGCTTGCAAGAGTCGGTTCTGAACTGAAGCATCTCATGTCTTTGAAAACTAAAACTTTTTTGCTGAACAAGTTTTTCCATCATCATAGAAATTGCGAAGATTCAACGAGACACCAAGTGCGTCAATAAGTAGGTGCAAGGAAATATCCATCAAATATAGAATGGAAAGTCAATCTTCATTAACTAGACGATAGTAAATATTTCTAACATCTTGAAAAAATAACACAGCGACATTTTGATTTTTTGAAATCACATTAAGTTGCAATCCTAGCTACATACATGAGTTTGATCTCGTTATCTCGTCGAAATATTTATCAATTTTCATACTAATGTCGAACGAATTCGAATAAGCTTTCAATAATCTCAATGTTTTTAAAATTCAAATTTCCCTTCGAGTTTAAGATCATGTATTCAAGTTAATGAATTTAGAAAAACTCGCAGTTCAACGTTGAATTACTCATCTTTATATTTTGTTCGTTAATCTAGCTCTGAAATTTTGCTTCCTCTGGTCAACTTTATCTTCCAGTTGATTCCGATTGCTGGCATTTCTACAGCAGGAATGAAGTGTTTTTCAGATGTCGAATTTTATGAAATGTTGTCACTAAGAATAACTATTTACAACGAAAGGGACTATTTCTACACATTTTTTGCAAACTGAGGAAATATTTATTGTGAATGAATTTCCGACGTGCGTCAATCCTCGAGAGTCTCCAGGAACTGCTTTACGAAATTTCAAAATGATCTTTGATTTCCCGTATTATTTATTGTTTCATATATATCCTTATATTTTAATATTTTTTGCATTTTAAAATAACATTTATTTTTGAACAACGTTTTGAAAGCTTCAACAATATACTTGTTCTGAAAATTATTCATTCTAATAAGGACAAAAATCTTACAGAAATATTCTTCACGAAATAACACAAAAATACAATGAAATCTGTTTGGATTCGTGCAATCCTTTGAGAAATCAAGCGTGATTTCTAATCAGTGTTACAGCTCAGATGATCCCGTGCTGCCAAGATCGTTGCGTGCAAGAAAAGAGAGACTGGCAAGTGTCACTCGGCTATTGCACTCCAATGAAGAACACAAAGCAGCTGACAAAGAAGAATCGGAGCAAAGTGCTCTCCAGGGTCTTTGTTGCAGCTTAAACTCGGTTCACAACCGACCGAGCTAAATCAAAGGTGCGAAGTCATCAAACAGGAATCAAGCTCGGTTTAAAACATCATTCTTTACCGTTCGAGCTCGTATTGGATACATAAATAGAATAAAGAATTGAAAACACCGTTAAAAAACAAAACTTGATCTATTGGTTCTGTTGCAACAGCGACTCGACAAAAAGTACGATTTTGAAGTTCATTCTTATCCATTCCCGACAAAAGATAACCTTTCAACTATAAGGACTTAAAGTAAAAGTGTGAGAGTTACAGAGAAGTTGTAGTTCAATGAAATTCAAAATGCCGTATGTTAAAATAATGGCAGGATCAACTCTAGTCCTAATATTACAGTTCTAATGTTAATATTAAGTTTAAAATTTGAGCTGAAAAACGGAATTTTGTGACTATGGACATCTTCTTAATTTAATTTTGATTTCATGTATAATTAGAGGATCCAACCCACATCTGCTAATTTTTACGAGTTTTGAGGAAACATTTTTGGCAACAAAAGTATTAGGAACATGGTTGATCCCTCTGTCTCTTGTGAATGAAAAGAGGTTGTAATTCTAGACTCATTTCTTAAATGTAAGATGGTGTTGCTACCAGTCATTTCGTTGTTGGCAGAGCAGCAGCTGGTTTTAGTTTGCACGTTTTTTGAAGTTGACAGAAAGGAAAGATTGCGCAGAATTATTAGTGAGATCATAATCTTGATGATGCTTGTCTAAAAGGAATAGAGCTGAAGAGCTGCCAGTGAAATTGTGATTTCCCTAAATAAAAATACAAAACAGTTTGATTTCAAACTGTGACTAAAAATACGGTTTCTGATGATTTGAAATTTGATGGAACACCGAATTTTTTTAAAAATATCAACTGTACAATGTAGCAATAACACCATAAATGATTGAAAATCATTAATGAAGACCATTGAGAGCATATCAAGTTGAGAATCATTTCTTGCATAGCTAATAATGTTCTTCCCACGCACCTTTAGCTTCTCCAAGCGGACACTGCCACCAACAACACAGAGCCTTGCTGGGTTCCATGAAGTGCCGCCACTCGCACATCAACTCAAGCCGTGGCAATGCAGGTACTTGCAGACAATTGTTGAGTCACTTTAACTTATTAGTTAGACTATGAATGCAACAAATTTATTGTTCTTTAACTAATAGTAAGGGCTCAGTGAGGAGCAAGAAAAATATTAGTTACTCATAATGAAGCTTCCATTAATAGAGGTCCATGCATTGAAGTAAATTATTCGCATAAGATGTAGTACAAAATTTTGTGAGCAACACTGAAAAAATAGAAACGTCCACCAAATTAGTTTGGTCACAGCTAAAAACAGTAAGAAACTTACTTGTGTTGACTACACTTAATCCGTTTCTTATCACAATTTTAGAAATAGTAAACTTTCAGCCTCGACTAAATGAATAAATAAGATCAACAAAAATTTGTTGAGCTCACAGCAGAGTCTATGTCTGTTCAGTGCCAGATGATCTCGTGAATATGAAGAACTGGACACAAACACATAAATACTCCTTATCACCAGTCGGTCACGAGCACCTTACGAGAATTAGTATACATGAACGAATATATCTAAAATTCTCAGTGTTTTTTTAATAAAAAAGATTCTGCTTTACATATGGGTCATCTCGATTCATGGTACACAACTGTGATTTATGTAATTTGTTAAAAGGTCGCAATATTATTATTTTTTAAGAAGTATTGCTCTTCCATGTCCTTTTACATCATATCACTAACTTTGTAGGTAAAATGTCAGTCTGTCCAAAAAAATTTCCCCTTTTTTTATGAAATAGAGGTTCTTTACGAACGCCTTTTTTCGCGTTGACTTCTACACAGAATGGGTTATTTCTTAGAAATATTTGCTTCCATTTAGTACAGCGCAAAGCAAGTTCTCTCTCGAAGCAAATATTACGATGCCTAGCTACGAATTCTAAAAATCACAACAAAAAGTGCAAAAAAATGATTTGTTCCAATATTTACACTTGCATTTTTACTGCAGTCATCATTACAAACGTGAATTCATCTATTTTTAGTTTAATCACTAGCAATAAATGAGGCTCAACCTTCAACTTTTCAAGTCGGTTATGACTCTTGCATTGGCAAGAATTGTTCATTCCAGAAGGACAATTTGAAAATACTCATTCAAGCTGCTTCGATTATGCACCTGCATTCATTAGTTCAAAATCAGAAGACAATTTTTCCTTTTCTCGTACAAATGAGCTTATTAGCATCATTATTTTCTTTACATTAATTTTGATCAGTGTACTTAACACTCCAGTTTACATGCTCAAGACCCTAGGTTACGTCAGGCAACGCTTAATGATCAGAGAAGTGTTCTCTGCATCGCTTGTTACGGATCACATGCGTATAAATTGTCACCATAAGAATACATATGTCAGTAAGAAATACTAAATACAAACAGACTTCGTCATTAATGGACGTTCATTGTTAGAAGAAAGTGGAAAGTTAGAGCTGAAACTCCATTAACTTACACCAGAAGAAATGTGTGAAATGTCAAATCAAATTATACCGGCATACGCAAAACATTGGACCTTTAAAAAAAGACGTTATGTTGCCGCACCCTGTATAAAAGAATGCAAAATATTGCAACTAATTGATGCTTATGGACACCAATAAAGTGATCGGCAAAATCAAAGAGTATAAACTCATAATTGATTACTATTGTTTTTTCCCCTAAGCAATGAACTTCGCTTCCAGTTCGAACTGTCTGACCAACCTGCGTCCATACTAAACAGGTCAACTGCTCTTCCTTTTCCTGACCTCAATAATGACAAACCACTGAACCTGAGGCACCAGACTCAGTCTCCACATGTAATCACGAAAAATGTGATAGATAAATGTACCATTATTACTTCGAAATGCACATTACATCTTTATATATTTTAGGTCTGATTTAGAAAATACTGCGTATATTCTTTTTAACATATGAATGAGCAATCTTCTTTACTTTTAGACATTTATTTACGAAAAGAAAGGCTCAAAAATGCCTCCTCAACATGTTCCAAGCAACGGGCGTGAAATTAATGATGAGTTTTAATGACATAATAACCCCAAAGAGGGACAGTATATTAAAAGTATCTGCCCTTCACTCACAAACATTCGTACTAGAGGTGAAACCTTTAGTACTTATACTATAATAAGCGTTTCAAGTGTCTGAGTTAGACAATAATTATAGCATAAACAGACATAAATAAAATTACTGTGATTCTGTATTCAAAAGATACAAAGTATTTCATAGACACAGAGTAAAAACTTACATCGCAGTTAACAAAGAGATAATCACTTAGTTATCGATTGAAACCACACTTTAGTATGAAGTACAGTACTTTGAACTGTCTCCATAGTAAAAAATGAATAAATGTCCACTTCTTCAGCACTGTGGTAAGTTAGATAACACACTGATGGCTCATTTACACAACGAACTTTTGCATATGTTATCTTCACAATTTTTACGCTCTTTACTCTGCATTGTTATTGTAACTTTGGGCTGAACTCAGACCTTTTACACTTAACTCCCTTCGCAGTCGTCGCCCAATAAAAGCGGAGTTCACCAAGAAATGCCAATGTCAATTTCTACTTTCTATGGAAGCCAAGAAATTTGGGGAGCAAGTGTCGTGAGTGTTGAGCATGAGAGGTGAGGCGAGCGTCACAGAGCGCAACACCATCGTCTCAGTCCTTTCTCTGATGATTTGGTCTTCTCTTTGGGATAAGCGATACTCTGAAGTAAAATAACAATTAAAAGAAAATTTATAACCATCGACTGTAGAATGATACACACATGTTTTTTTTGGCAGCAAAACAGATTCTCCTTTCAGCCATTGAAACTAATGGTTGAGGATGAGTCTACGTCCGGATGTATGGAACTTCTGTGTATGGTTCCAAAAGGTTAGGTTTTGCGTTGAAAAGTTTTGGTAGTTTAAAATTGAATGTACACGGTGGTGTAAGAGTCACTTCACCATTTGAAAATTTATTACCGACAACTAATACAGCCATAAAAATGCATTGCATATGAAATGAAAGAGAAAATCTTGAAGTTTTATCCTGCATCGATGATACAGATTTGAAGCATATTTTGTAATCAAATTTGCACAATTATCATATCCCAAAAGTGCCGAAATACAGCGAGGACCAACGAGCAGAGATAGTGGAAAGTTATTTCTCTGGCAATGAGTCGCTAGTTGCAGCACAGAGGAATGTCGTAAGAAATTTTGATCAGCAAAGGCCTTCCAAACATTGCAATCATGCAATGTTTGGAAGGCCTTTGCTGATCAAAAGTTTTTACGAAGTTCTTCTGTGCTTCAACTAATGAATCATTACCAGAGAAATAACTTTCCACTATCTTTGCTCGTTGGTCCTCGCTGTATTTCGGCACTTTTGGGATATGATAATTGTGCAAATTTGATTACAAAACATGTTTTAAATAAAAATAAAAATAAAACTTCAAGATTTTCTCTTTCAATTCATATGTTACGCATTTTCATAGCCGTATAAGTTGTGTAATAAATGTTCAAAATGGTGAAGTGACTTTTGCAAAATATGACAAATTCTCAATTCATCCTTCTGTTTACTCAAAGATTCACATATATTCAGAGAAATATTATCTTAAGTTTAGAAGCTCCTCAATGATAGTTACTAGTTTAGTGTTTATGACGGTCAGTGAGCACTAAATTAGACAAGTAACACTCACCTGACGCTTGGAGAGATCAGCGTTGGTTTGGTCATGTTTGGGCTGCAGCGTAATCTTGCTCATCACTGAAAGAAAACCGCATATTTTTATGTGAGTAAAACGTTCAAATCTCATTAATATCAATTATTATATATTCGACAATAATTGAGCATCCTAATATAAAAATTAATCACAATAAGACAAGGAGTGTACGCGAACAAACGAAGTATAAACAACGCCATTCAGTTTATGAGAAAGTATATAGATTGGTATATCTGTGTGATACGTGAGAAGTTTGATAGGCAAATGTTTTAAAATGGTTGGTTATTTTTATACCCACAAACTTCATCTAGATAATAAAAATATTCTTGAGCGCTTCAAACCTCTTTTCTAACAGTTCTCCAATACAAGAACAATGCTTAAAAAACTATGAGAAGTCTTATTAAGGGATTTTCAAAATGGCTTTCAAATTGAAAGCAAGCATTGAATACTTTCTTCATAAGTATTTTTTAATTGGCTAAATTTTTTATATGGCAGTCTAGAAATGGACGTCTAGTACGTCTTCGGTATTTCACAGTTGAAGCTTGTTTTTGGACTATAATATAATTTATTCAATATATTTATCCTTTGATGTTTTGGAACTTAGTAGGTAATGACGTACGTATATTCTACGCATTGTATAATAATACTTGTTGATAATTCAATCAGAGAAAATGTTTTCATTTGAAGCTTTCAAAATACTTTACCAAATTTACTACTGTAGTGAAATATCAAGACAGCATCGTGTGTGAGCCATAATGTTTCATTATGGTTGTCAACTTTGTTAGAGTATCTCTCACCTTTTCTCCAAAAACTCATTTTATTTTCACTTAATTTAGCACAGCTTATTCAGCTGACTTTATATATCGTTTAACGGAAGCGTATAGAGAAGATAAATTTTACCTTTAGAGTTGACTAGTTCGACAGGTTCCTCGATTGTTTCGTGGTCTATCCAGGTGAGTCCCATCTCTACTTGCTCTGCCAGCTTCTGCCACTGCTCTCTGTTGCGGTCACAGCCATCGTACAGGGGCTTCACCCATGGGAACGACTCCGATAACGCCTTTTCACAGAAAATCTTATTCTTAGAGTCAACCACTTTACTGAATATTTAATATTATACTAGTGTGTATGCCCGTTAAAAATAACGGGCTTTAATGTCATGCATATGAAGCATATGAAGGATGAACTTAAACCAACAGAATCTCACATCTAATCAGAAAGTCTATGAATTTAACTTCAGTGGACTACAGTATCTCCAGTGGACTACATTTATTTAAGGAGACACCTGGCGTTTACCTTCATATCTAGAAAGTTATTTGAGAGCAAGCGTATCAGCACTTCAGCCTTCTCAGCAACCCTTCATTGAATTCCAGTGAATCAATTCATAGAGATCCAAAGCCGATGTGAGCTATTCTGAATTATGCCAATACCAAATGTGTTGTGTTCTCAGTATAGATGAGTATTAAAGGGTTAGTGAAGTGTTTATATCCTTTGTGATAAACAGAATTTATTTGGCATTTTACTCTTGGTAAAAAGGATTGCCCGACCCAAGTATACTAAAAACTAGCCAACGACAACTAGTGAAGCAAACCGTTATTGTCTGTAAAATATGTAGGCAAGATACCATCTCCATCTTATGTTGATAGTTCTTTCACAGAAAAAAATAACAGTATGGAAGTAAAAAACCATGAAGCATAAAATATATTTAATTTGAAACTACAGTGGTTTGGCTTTTTCTCAACAAGACAGAAATTTAAAAACAATAAACATACTCTTTCATTGAAATGAATGAAAAATTTTTTTGCATGAGGTTAAAAGAAACAGCAATACATAGATATTCTACCTTATTAGAAAAAAATTTTTTCATCAATATTTGCCTCCTGAATACGAAAGACCAAACTTCCCTGAATATGAAATTGAACTCGCAAAATTTTCTAATTTTTGTTTATTTTGACGAAGTCAACTAAGGTATTCATAATTTTAAATTTCAAAGAGCAATCAGATTTAAAATAATCATTAAATGATGAAGAATCGTTACCAATGAATTGCCAATAATTAAATGTAGCCAAACCTCTTTAATTAGTGCTACAAAAACCTGCCTAAGTAGTAAAATACTGTAGAGTGGCATTATGTGTAATCCTATCTGACCTTTAGGAAGCATGATTACAAGTTTTGAGATGTGAGCATAAAGAATTCAATACCAAATGTACATTTCATGGATACCAGATTGGAATAAAGTTTATGTCCTTTCCTTTCCTTTAGAAGTAAACGTTCAGATGCTATGTTAACACAAAAGCCTTTTGATTCAGATTACTTCGGTGCAGCTCATTTCGGAAATTTTCAAATCAACACAACCCAAATAATATTAAACGGCATTCCTACCTTGTAGAGTGGCAAACAGATGGCGTTGATGAAACCCACTTGCATCTGAGGAAGTTCGTCTTTTTTCTCTCTGTCCATCATGGCCTGCCAACAGGACGGTATTTCAAACCAGAGATCATATACGGACTAATACAGCGACTGTATACGTATGTCCCATATTCCAAGAGGAGTAGAAAAGAGCTTAAACTAGTTTACTACTTGCAGCTTCGTAAAGTTACTGCAGAGGCCTTGAATTCCTAGACTCATATTCTCGCTTGGCTATCACTCCTCAAAATCCATGGGAAATAATTTAAATTAATTATTGAATTTGTTTCTCAAAATATGTTCAGGCACGTTATAATTTCCATTGAGATGTAAACTTACCAAAAAAACAAAACATTTTAAAAACTAAGTCACAATGAGTTTGAAAAATACATGAATGTATCATTAGGAATCAATATAGACCTACTGAGTAGCAGCGAGACTCAAAAATCAACGTATAAAAAGTACGTTCGAATTATCTCTGAACTTTAGAAAAAAATAATGAACCATCAATCTTACTATGGGACACGTCACTCTTCTTATCAAACTTTACAATTCATACCATGTGATTAATATTTGTCTAAGACTTTGAAACTGGCAGCTGTTAACACAATGATTTCTGATTATTGAGCACGAAGCAGGAGAGCGAGTTAACCTAAACACCAAAGATGCTTCAACAAAAAGCTCTTCATTCTCCCATGAGTTTCGGTGTCATAACAAATTACTCTAATCACAGCACACAACAAGAATACCAAAGGAAAAAAGACACAAGGTTATTAATGGCCGATCTGTTCTTGAAACTTTCACTAAATGAAAGGTTGAAAAAACACGCAAATATATATGTAGACAAAGTCAAGTCGTGCATGTTGTCAAATGAAAGGATAGTGCAAGAAACGTGTCATAATGAGGATAAGGTGGATCATGAATAAGAAAATATTATAGAAATACAGAAGTACAGCAGTATGGCAACGTGTGTGAAAAAAGTTAGTGAGAGTGTGCTTCTCTGATTTTTAAGTCATCAGGAGACTTGAAAATAGAAATCAGTAGAAAAAATCGAATAATTGAATGTAATGCTACACAATACAGATTGAAGTGACTCATTTTATTGAACGTGATATAGAAATTAGGCGAGGATTGTTAGATACTATTGATATTGAAGAACTTATTTGGCTTGTGGACACGAAAAAAATGTAAGACGGGTTAACAAACTACTGAAATGAGAAACGAGTGTAATGTGTGCTTATCGTGGAGCGAAGAATGGACATGTAAGGTAAAAGTGTGACATTTTAAAATACCATCAATTTTGTTTTCCAGAAGTATAGAAGGAATGTGAGCAAAATAGGGTCAGAAATAAATTGAGATTGAAAGTAGGTTAGTCATTCTTTTATGCATGCCGTCAATTGTGTTTCTAAATTTAGCTTTTTTCCTTTGAAGATCAAATATAATGCAGTAGTAGTAAGTTGAAAACGCCTGCCTGGTTTGAGTACTCAATTCAACAATCTGACCTTAACAATCTAACTGAACAATTAACAATCCAAATGTTCAATACGCTCGAGTCCCATTTATTGCATGTAACTTGTGTTTTACTGTCCCACTATCTTCTCGCCGTAAAAACTTCCTAAAATAATTTTTAAGGCTTTATAATAATTTTCATGCAAGTGAACAAACAATATTCTCAAGCACACAGTTTGAAAACAACAGCGCCAAATCTTTAGCATTGTTTGAGTGACTAAAAGTTACCAGTTGCTTCCTGAGCGTAAAATTCACTCGACAAGCATGTCTCTCATAAAATCACAATAGATAAAAAGAACGTCAGAACTTCAATCCAGAATAGCATGGCCTTTGTATTTACCATAGGCTGTTCATTCAGTTTCAGTTTTTCGAGATCTCCTTGCTCGAAGAACTCGTCTGCCACAAGTTTTGCAACTTCATGCTGAATTTCCCAGGGCTTTGCGATCGCAGACACGTCACAAGCAGTCATCATCATGCCGCACAGAACTGAAAAAAAAATTAGTGACAACGATACGTATTTCTTTTAAGGCTGATTCAGTGAAAGCTACAACCTTATTCAGTATTGCTTACTACGTGATACAATTTGCCACACGTCGCTCTTCTCTTAAATACTCGCTCGTTTTTAGAGATATGCCTCTATAAAAGCTATCAGAGATGGGCAAGAACACTAACTTCAATCATTTTGCACGCCTACCTATAAGTACTTATAAGAACACGTATGGTTTAAAAATATAGAAATGAAATCACTTGAAAGATTTATTCTTAAAAATTATAAACGAATTTCCTGAACTTCAGATCATTGTACCAGCTATCTTTCAGTCACGTAAAATTATGACAAATGAAGAACATGTTCCAAAGTACGTCATTAAAATTTATATACCCTGAAATTCCCGTTTATTAAAGTAATTTTAACAATCACTGGAAAACTACCGAAGAGAATTTTTAAAGTTCAAACGTGTTCAACTTGCCCCAGAGCTTTTGCATAAGTTGAAATGAGGCGAGATAGGTAGGGCTCCTGCGCATGCTGGAACATCGTAGGACTTTCATTGAGATTTTCTGGTCACTGCATCTTCATGAATGACAGTTAGACGACATGGTAACTCGACTGATGTGTTTTAAGTCAAATTTTATTCCATATACTAGGAATACTGTCTTTGGCACCAAATGATCGTTTTTCGTATTTTGTAGGAACTAATAACACACTAGATGATAATCGAAGAAACTACATACAACAAATCATTCTAAAGCCTCGATTTTTCAGGTTTTCAGAAGTCGAAAGCGTTTGTGTTTTGCTTACTTGGCAATTATAAAATGTGGTTTGTAAAATACACACTTATTCTGTAAAAAATAATTTGTGCTACATTTTTTACGAAACAAGAAATTCTCAGTTAGATAATTTTTCAACTTACGTTCTTTTTTCTCTTCTGTTTGCCAGTCAAACTCCCCATTGTCACTCAGCTGAAGAAATTGGTTCTTCTTCTTGAAGTACATGGCCATGTCGGTGCTCAAAATGGCCTTCTCCACAACCTTCATCACGCGACGGTACTCCTCGGGGGACAACATCTGAACAGTGTATTTGTTGGTCTTGATTCTTTTCAACATCTTAGTACTTCTGTGGCAGCAATATCTACGATAAATCAAGTACATGCTTGGTGGTCACGTTGTTTCCCTGCTGCTTACTACTACTAGTCTGTGCAACGACTGTAACGCAACAAATTGTCTGCAGTTGGAATGCTCCTACACCGTTCAGTACTTCTAGGTTGACATGTGCAACACATCCCGTAGTTCGTGTTCTAAATAACTGTAATCTGTTCATAATTATGAACAGAGCACCTGTTCAATTGACGTTACTTTGTTGCTTCTCAGTACGTGGAGCGATACATCAAAAGCACTAATAAAACTCATTTATGTTTTTTCAATCCAGACCGTACAGTACAATATATTATTAAATATATAACATTCGTGCTCTCAGAATAAAGTTGAGAGGCACTCTATGGTAATGCATAGTTGTAGCAAATCAGGTTTAATAGCTGAGATATCAGCAGAAGAACTCAGGGGCAGCAAATTGCGAGAACCCTTAATATTTCATTATGTGTACTGCAACAAATAAGGAATACAGCGATCACGTTAATGAAAAATTCATAATTTTAACCCCAATTATCAGAAAGAGATGTAATAGAAAAATCTGTTTAGTGTAAAAAATGACTTGAACTTCTGAAGCTTAATTTGCAAAAAATTCCCAATAGAAACTATAGTCCCAGTAAATTTTATAGTTGAGAAGATGTAACATTAAAGCGTCTTCACTGAACGTCGAGGCAAAAAAACAAACGCCATTTACAAAATAAATAAAGCGGCTGCTTATTTTAGGTTGTACGAGCTAGAATTTTGATACATGAAATTAATAAAACGAACATTCTACAGTAGTATAAAAAAGCCACTACTAGAATGTGAACGAAGTCACCTCAATTCAAGGCTTTGATTCGCTTACATTACTCGATATTTTATGTTAATTACGAGAATTACAATGAAATACATCGATGATATTAATACGGAGGAAAAACACTGGCTGGTTTACAGATTAAGAATTGAGACCAATGAAACAAGTCAATAACAGGTCAATTGTTCTTGAAGAACAACTGTTTTACAGTAAGGTTAAATTTAATATGATATATGTACATAGTTTCTATTAATATAATAAATTTAATGAAACGAGTATGTACCTGAAAAATATTATTTGAGTCTTGTGAGAGGATCATGACACACTGATCGAAGTGATGGTGCTCCATAGTGCTGGTGGAGTACAGCAGAGCTAGAGGACTGTCAGTCTTCGTCTGGAAGGAGTTGTTCGTCCCTCTGTGATCCAGATCGTGACTCAGGCAAGCCACGAGCAGACCTAGCATCTGGTTGTGGTATTCAAATTTTGTCTTAACGTCTCCACGTAACATTTTAAAAGATGAACCCAAAAACTTGAAATATTGTTATTATTATTGTCATGTTATTATTATATTGCTGGTTCAACCATCGCTGCCACAATACCAAAATAATGAAAATAGATTTAATTATTCTTCAAAATTTTACAGTTTGTAGAGAAAGAAGAGACTATCTGGAATAAAACTTTTACAGACATAAAAACTGAAAATCAAATCACTATAGACTTTAAAATTCGCAGCTTGAATGAACAAAAGCCACCTTTCAGGGGGATGAAGCTGATTTTTCTATTGTATTAGAAAGTTAGAACAAAATTAAAGCTAGTGCTCTTCCACAAGCATTACAATTTGTATTTGGTAGATTCACTCGTTATTTCAAGAAACGTAATAATTATATTATACTCTGGCTTATATCGAAGAACAATGACTGTTTCATAAAGAAAATACATTATTTAATGGAGATCGTCTTCTCATCTGAAAAAATGACAATCCGATTACCATGATTTTTCAGATTGTTAAGAAGGCGTTTACATCGCTCAAAACGCTTCTGCTTCATTGCAGTAGTTAGCAGGGGCTTTTTGACACGTTTTGAGCTCTTTCTCTTTCAACCTTAACAGCCCTTCTCACTGTCGAGGCAGAGATCTTTTTTTCTGGCAAGATGAGCCATTTTCAGCGATGGATCTTTTTGAATGTTTTTCTAATGGCCTCTGTCTTCACAATTCGGGGTCTACCTAACTACCTAAACGAGGACCATCCTTCTGGGTTCCACCATCTCTCAAACGACTGGTAACTCTGTGCATAGTCATTTGATTGACATTAAGGCACTTAGCAATGTCTGACTTCTTATGGGACGGACATAGTAAAGCAGAGATTTCAATTCTCTTTGCCTCCATTGCTAATACTACTAATTTTTATGGACGTACTAATAACTCTCAGATAAGATTGATAGCTTTACTATTCAGCTATTAAAAGAAATATTCCAATCTATTGTGAATGATCACTAAATTTCTGGAAAAACAGTATAACAGAACTTTTGAACAACCCGGTAGTAACTCATCGTGTCCCTCGGACTAGGGGTTTTATTGGCACTTCGTGGAACTAAAGCAGTACATCTTCGTGTACACAAGCTGGTTCTCAAGAACAAAACGTTAAGCGTACACAAGAAAGCATACACTGCTTCCTCACAGGTCCATCGCTCAGGTGCAAGATGCCGTCACCTGCCATCTAACTAGTAGGGCCATGTATGTCAGTACGAATGAATAAAGCAAGATTGGAAGAATATTCGTTACACGTATACTGGCCATGCTCTGAAGTTTGCGTGAAAGTAAAATAAAAAGTAATAGGGAGCTTTTTCTTTTAATGGGCAGAAGATAAAGTAAGCGAAGAGTAAAATAGTTGATCGATAATTAGAGAGTGACTGTTAAGTACGCGAGTGGGAAAAAAATGTAACCCAAATTAAACTGGGTAACTTTTATCCAATTCCATGGGGTTAATATAGGTGTATACAGGCCGTAAAGTAAAGATTTCATTCACTAACTTAAACCCAGACTCATCACAAGTTTCGTAACCTATCATAACTGAGAAAAAGTAACGAGATTTTATACTGTATGCTCAGCGACTATTTAGTTCAGAATAAACGTGAGAGACAGAGGAACTACAGCATACAAGAGACTTACCTCGAGATCGTTCATGAACTGCTCCAGTTTACCAGTCTTGAGCATGGCAAACATGGTCTGAGCGACCGTGAGAGCGTGACGCCAGTTGTGGTATTTTACAGGCCGGTAGTTTTTCTTCACGCTCAGAACGTACCGGCACAACACCTACGAGAATATTGAAGGAAAAGAACCGACACGTGTTGGCCTACTAACCTATGTGAATGAAATAAATCAATATACAGGGTGGGCCAGAAAGGATGCCCCATTAAAGAACTTTTATAACTCAAAAACTATTTAGGATAGAACATAAAACTTAATGTCAAAAAATTTATTAGATTTATGAATTTTACTAAAAAATGACATTTAAGTGTGGAAAACAATCTCAATTAAGTGACGCCCGTTTTCACGACAGCACATTTCTAACCTTTTTTAAATTTTCTGTAACCTTCGTTAATGTGTTGCCGTTAATTTGCCTGATTTCCTCTTGGATGTTTCTCTTTAATTGAGCGATTTTACTATGTATATTGATGTAAACTTTTCCCATAAGGTATCCCCGTAGATAAAAGTCGAGTATGGTTAGGTCCGGGGATTCAGGCGGTCAGTTAACATCGCCATGCCGAGAGATCAATTTTTGCGGAAGTAAGCTATTTAAAAGAATTATTGTTTCTCTCGCGGTGTGACTCGTGGCGCCACCTTGTTGATAACAAATGTTTCTCAGATGTCTTGCTTCAAGTTGAGGTTCAAGGAAAGTACTGATCATTTTTCAATATCTTTCTCCAGTGACGGTCACAGCATTACCCATATCGTTTTCGAAAAAATATGGCCCAATGATTTCATCAGCCATCACACCACACCAGAGAGTAACTTTCTGCGAATGCAAAGGCTTTTCAACAAATTTTTTAGGTTGTTGCTGTGCCCAGATACAATTTTGTTTGTTTACATATCCTGAAGATGAAAATAGGCCTCGTCGCTCATTATTAAATTTTCAAGGACATCAGTGTTATCTCTTATGATATTCGACATTTTACGTGAAAATATTCAACATTCCACATGATGCATTGTCTATCTCATTTAATTGTTATGTTAGTTGCAATTTGTAAGAAAATAATTTAAGATATTTTTTTCTTAATTCTTCTGAGCGATGATCTATTGATGTTCAGTTGTGTTGAACGTTTTCTTGTCGAGACCGTGCCATCCACATGAAGACTTAGCGACACTCTATTAATGTTTATTTCATTTCAAATAGGGCGGTTTGACCTGGTGGTTTATTGTTAAGTAACGAACAAGTGCTTTCAAATATTCCTATCCATCTTCTCAGTGTTTTGCAATCAGCTTGAAGATCCATTTCAAAAGTAACTGTGAAAGCTTTCCGTACTCTCACAAAAGACAATCCATTTTCATAAAATTGGCTGACGAAAGCGATCCGTGTTTCTTCAGAATGTATTGCGAAGAAATAAGGTCTAATTTCCTTGAACTGTTAACCTATATGCAGTTGTGTATCTAAGCTACATAATTAAATGTTATTTATAAATAAAACTCAAAAATCTAATAAATGTCTTGACATAAAGTTTTATGTTCTCTCCCAAATAGTGTTTGAGTTATAAAACCGCTTTAATGGGGCGTCCTTTCTGGCCCACGCTGTACATACGCGTACACTGCCGACCCGTCACTTAAAATCACGATCACGTGATGCATCAATAATGACGGACACTACGCGTGTGCCGATACTGCGCCTAGTTACAACTACTTCTTTTTGAGAAGTTTTAACGGATTACCTAGCTACCGACACAATTTATCAGTGTACCACATACCGCAACATATGATACATATTGTAGAACTACATACTTGAAACTAGTACTAACGCAACCGACAGAAAGCCCTCAGTACACGCTACAAGGAGCGTGGCAAAGTTTGTTGATGAAACTCGTAAATGTATGAGAATCCTATTTGTTGTTCAGAAGAATCTTTAACTTAGAAACACTGAACAGAATAATTAGAGAGCTTGATAAAGTATAACAGCCCGAAGAATAGCAACAGTTACGATGCATTCGTACTGGATTTACCTCGGATGCAGGCTCGAGATTTTTTTGACTAGGGACACAGCTTCAGTCACGATAAAAGAAATGCTGTTATATTTTGTCACAGTATTTCATGTCTCAAAAAATCAGAGCAATGTTATCCATCATGAACTCAATAATAAATTAAAGAAACGATGTTACATTGCAAGAAAAATTTAACTTGGAAGAAGAATGACTCTCCTGTACTAGAAGAATGAAGATGAAAAATAGTGATATTAGTATTAACTTTATACTCATAATTGCCTTACTTGAACATTGCTTACCAAATAGGCAAATCATCATCGTGTTGATATCAGGGCTCATGCAAGATAATATGGATTGATTGATGTTGCGCTCTACTAAACGGTTACACGTTGACTTATTGGATCCATTGTCAGTGTTACTCAGGTCATCATCGTGAGAGCAATGGATTCTTACCTGTTGTGGTATGCGAAACTTGTCTAAGAAATTGAATTCTTTGAACATTCTGATGACACACATGCAGGTCTCGTCATCTGTGAGGTGTCGGTCGCTGAAGTCAAAACTGCACAGAACATACTTTCTTCAAATCCCGGTCATACATTGACGTCATTAGTCAAGGAAAATAATTTGCAAGTATTTTTCCTCTACAATCTTCGTTCTTAGTGAAAGTTTTAATCAAACTAACCAATTTTTAATGGTTATGTAGCTGCATTTTTAGTATTATAAAACTTTTTCTGTTGCTGCTCCAATGCAAGATTTTATAAAAAGGATGACATATCACTGGAGAAAGTTTTCCATGGATTTCGACAGATCTTCAACTATCAGTGAAATAACTCGTAAGAAATTAGGAGATGCGAAGATTTTCCGTTCTTCAGTGTATACGTAAATTAAAAGTATGAAAATAGAACCAAATAATACGGCATCTTTGCATGGTTACTACAAAGCATTGACCTAATTTTCTAAATTTAGTATCAGGTGGAATTAAATAATAAAACATATTTTTAGGAGTTCATGAACACGACTGAACGATTTAAGAGCGTTTTTTCGCTATAAAATATTTCAATGTACAAAATGAAGTTCATAGGCTACAATATTGCAATCAAAATAAATAACACATAAAATTGCGTCTCCCGTAATTGTGTACACTTCGTGTTTTTTGAATTAATTTAAGAATTCTTATACACAAAAAGAGCTGATAATTAAAAAACTACCCAGTGTTTTATGTGACCTTCATACATACTATTTAATACGGGGACGGAGCAGGTGGATGGCAGATAAAAATTCTGAAAAAATAATCAAATCCCTGGAGAGGAACCTAGCTAAAGCTCACAAAATTCAGCAGTTGATAATTATTTTATTTTACATATATTTTTGCCATTGATTCACAATTGAGGCAATTCATACTTCTCGATTCATTGAAGCTAACCTGTAGAGCTGGAATGAGCTGGCAGCTGGGATGACGGCGCTCTGTAGCTTCTCGGTATCATCGTGCGCGGCTGTTGCGTGATAACTAAGGCACTCCAGCGCAACTTTCTGCCGTGCCATCAGACGACCTGTCAGTGAGGGTAGTGTTAATGGGCCAGTTCATTGAAAGAAGGGTGACTGTACCACTCTGATCCAATCTCGGACTAGATCATCAAGTGACCAGTCAGCGAGGACAGTGTGGCTGAACTGCTTACCAGGTCATCAGGTGAACAAGTCAATAAGAAAGTAAGGATCAATGACTATGAGGAAAAAACTGTTACAAAATAAGTGTGACGAAGACACTCGAATCCAACCCGAAGCTGAGGCACCAGACAACCTGACAGCTCCGCAAGTGTCGAAAAACATTTCAAGTAAAATATTGTTAATTCGTACTGTATACGTGATTGTACTGTATACGTGTACTGTTCACGTGATTGTACTGTATACGTGTACTGTTCACGTGGTTGTACTGTATACGTGTACTGTTCACGTGGTTGTACTGCATATGTGTACTGTATACGTGGTTGTTTCCAACCCAAATTCTTGTATGTCAAACCATCAGATAGCACGTGTGGAAGGAATATTGTAGATGAAACTACTGTAACATGAGTATTTAGTGTACGAGTAAAATACTCTAGGCTTAGCTGTTTATGTTACTAAAACTGAACATTCAGCCTTTATTTAATCTGCCTGTCCATTGATTTCTGCATTGTTATCATTTTGAGTTGATTTGACTTACGTTTCGACCCTGTGGCTGGTTGATTGATTTCTCATTCACGTATATCTTTTTCATTGGTAATTATTGTATACAAAGCAATGATTACCAATACTACAATACATTATTAATAAATTTCTTTGTTTTAACACAATTTTATGTTTTGTCAATAGTTTTTGGTTTTGTTTGTTCCTGCACATAATTATTACTTGAGCTTTAAACATTGAATATGATCAACTAGATAGTAGACTTGAAAATTACCAACTACTCGTACTCAGTAGTAGTATATCACGTCAAGACGTATAGCAGTGAAGGACTTGCGCTTTGGGAGGATATCCTTTTCAGCTTAAAATATCTCGCAATGTAGTTAGTCTTGAACACTGAAAAAATTACGAATAACTTATGCAGTTATGCAGCAACTCAATGAACTAATAACGATTTCTATCAAATAACTTTATGTAGGTGTGAAGATTCACACAGTTTTTAAAATTCTAAAGTAATATTTTTACTTAGGAAAATTAGATATTATCTTAGAAAAAAAATTCCAATTGCATGATCAGCGTTTTCATCATGACTGTTCAACGAACCATGACTGGGATAATTAACTTACAAGCTTTTTCATAAACGAGCATGTTTTGCATCCCCAAGCCACTGAAAATTGCAAATGCTTCTAAAGTCCTGATGTCGCTCTCGCCAAATCGCCTGCCATCCTCCTGAAAAAATAGCATCAATATTAGCGATTTTATCACATGTGTACCTGTGAGTACGGATAGTATTTCTGTGTCAGTTAAAGTAGCAGGAAAAAACATAAAGAATACTCGACTAAGACAATCAAACCCAACACAGACTACTGCAACAGTATTTGCAGTAGTCTGGTGTAAGAAGCCAAGATGACCTCACAGAACAGGGAGATCTCGAGAAATGCAGATCTGAATGCCCAGAACGTGCCAGAAGACAGTTTGCTGCCGTATATTCACTGACAACCCATCTTCCTCGTATCCAATCCCAGAGGCTTTAATTCTGCGACTACAATTTTATAATTCAAGGAAGAGGAACTTGATTATGGTAAAAATTTATATTTGGTCTTCATGTGTACTAACTTCCTGCATAGTTCACAGGATTAAGATCAAGCTTAGAATTTGAGGAATTAATGTGCTTCTCATTTTTCACCTATGGAACCTTTCCCAGATTGGTGGCAAAAGCGAAGTAAAAAATTGAACTAAATGAATTAGCAAAACCCATTGAGATGTGAAAATAATCAATAATCGAATGACTATTATATGAAGTTATTAGCCGTATGCATATTATGCCAATACTGTTGACTGTAAAAAAATAATAAACAAAAGGGCTGTTTCTTTTCAGCCTCCGATGGGCTATAAAAAAGACAAATGTACATAACATAATAATATTCAATACATAATGAAATTTAAATACATAAACCAACGTCCACCTTCTTCAGAGACGTCGGTTCACTATTCTTTAAATTTTCTACCCCATTTCCGTACACTACCCCCAATCATAACGTTGATGCGGATCACTTTATTTATTTTGTGATGGATTTCAGCAACAATACCTCCTTCTGCTTGTAGAAAACGGATTACTCATAGTTAACGGAAGCGGCCATGTTCAATTACCCGTAGCTCGGGCAAACAGCTATATCCATTTTGAGGATTATATAAAAAATTCAAGACCGTGCAGTACTTGTGGTAATAAAATTATCATGTTATGTAAATTCGTTTTTTTTGCAGCCCACCTAAGTTTGAAAAGAAACAGCCCTCGTATGTATGATTTAAGTTGGTCCTTAAGAGTATTTATTTTTTCATAAATTTAGAGGGTCAAGGGATTTTTAAACGTGTCTCTTTAATGATTCAGACAGTTTTTCTACCTCGAAACAAACATTAGATGCCCCCGAAACCCGTTGAGTTAATGAAAAAATAAATAATAATTATTCTGTAATACATATACATACAGTATATTTGAATTAGCCAGCGTTGTTTCAACAATTTGCAAATCGCTCTGTAATTTCCTATGCATAGTTTCTACACCCTAAAAAAGCAATTAATCCCCCGGGAAACAACGAATTCAAGATTTAAAAAATTAGGTGATTATGAGGACCTCCTAATATATATAAAAGACTTATTATTAGTAATCGAACAGGAATGCTGAAATAATTATCAAGCAGTGAAAATATCACTGTTCTACAATGATGCAAATTACTGCAGCAAACTGCCAGCTAAGAGACTGTTTGACAGTTCCACTCTTGCGTAGATTTTAGTGATGCCAAACTAAGGTACGAAACATTGTGCTGCCACCATTAAGATAACTCGTGAAAGTCGGTGGCATGCTATCAAAAATGCCATCTGTGTATGTTTCAGGAAAGAGAGGCAGTATTTAGTTCGTGACTGTCATAACATAAATCTAATTTTAGAGTTTTTAACAAAAATGAAGTGATATTCAATTTCCGGTAGGACAATTAAGGTGGAGCACCACTGCACAAAAATGCAATATATTATGGATTCAACTGTTATCAACGGCTGCATTCTTAAAATGCAATTTTGCAAGTCTAGTATTAATGTACTCAAATATTAAACTCAACTATTAAGAAAATTCCCGAAAGTGAATCATAGCTTCAAAACCCAGAATCAAAAAGTCTGCGAAGCTAAGTTTTGAGAATTTGGAAAGGTCGTTTTCCATCATTTAAAGCTCGTATAAAAATGTTATTTACACTTTGAAGATGATTGAACACCATCAAGAAACTCATAAGAAATCTAATGAGCTAAACTATGCTCAACATACCTTATTAATGAGGTAAACTATGCTCAACATACCTTATTTATCATCTGAGCGACGCCGAGCACTTGCTTGGACCCGTTGTATATGGGCAGGGACAGAACATTCGTGATAACTTCGCCGAAATCCTTGAGGTGTTCACCCAACCAGTGCTCAGTGTCACCGATGTTGAGGACCTGAGCGAGTAACCACACAACCGAGTGAGTTTAATGGCTGATCACACTCCCAAGACTGCGTGGTGTCCATGGATCACACTCCCAAGACTGCGTTGTGTCCATGGATCACACTCCCAAGACTGCGTTGTGTCCATGGATCACACTCCCAAGACTGCGTGGTGTCCATGGATCACACTCCCAAGACTGCGTGGTGTCCATGGATCACACTCCCAAGACTGCGTGGTGTCCATGGATCACACTCCCAAGACTGCGTTGTGTCCATGGATCACACTCCCAAGACTGCGTGGTGTCCATGGATCACACTCCCAAGACTGTTTGGTTGTTGTGAGGGTTAGATGGCTGGATAGTGACGCAAAATAAGGTACGCCGCTAGAGGCCTCCTACAGCGGAGTGGAGTATAATTGTACAACGGTGCGTAGTCGACCGGTGGTCGGTTGCATTAAGAGGATTTTAACAGTTTTTTCGTAAAATTTTTACTTAGAATTCACACACTTTTAAAAGTTTTGTACATTTTTATCCCTATGTTATTCCTTAGTTTGTTGGAGGGTATATTCACGGACACTCAGTAAGATTTGTATTTTTGGCAACACTGTCTTTCTCTCACAGTCTGAATATTAGAATACTATTTTTTCTGTGCGTCCGTTCACGTTCATAAGACACAGGAAAGAAAGAATCGTCTTTCAAGAGTTATTTTTCACCCCATAAGTGTTTTGAATAAACTTTGCTGCTGCACTTGCATCAACACCTTTATGGAACATAAAGTGAATAACAATCAATCATAGGCAATCGCTAGATGGGACGAACATAGTGCATATATTGCAGAAGATTATGGAAAGTATCTTAATATAAATTATTCATTCCAACATCTCTAAACTATAAAAAGAGACAATCATTTCATAAATACTATTTAAAACTGTCTCCTCAAAAATCGGACTTTAAGTTTGCTCGTACCTTATAGGTCACACTTACTGATATTGCACGCAAGCAACGAAACTTCACTTATTTTCTTATGATCCTGCCCGTGCTCAGCTAATCTAATTTTATTTCTGATCTTCGAAGTACGCAGCCGGTCAACATTAACTTATCTCCTTTCCACCAAGTTTCAATTTAAGTCATACCTAAATTATATTAAATTTATATTTACTTATACTCACACTCCTCTGATCCAGCAAGTCCACAACCAGTTCACACTTACTCTTCTCTGATCCGCCACATACGCTGCCAGTTTCGAGAGGCTGGAGTCCACCAACTGCCCTGACTGATGTTCTGTGATCACATAGTCGCCCCCACGGATGGCCAGTTCGAATGCTGCCTGTATGTTGGTTCTGAGCTTCACCTAAAAAAAGTATTGAATATACGTACACGTCATGAGGTAATAAACTAATGTTCTTTATATGATTTTCAAACATATACTTTCTTTCAAGAAAGCCAGTATGCAGTATTTTAAACAGTAATGGTAGCGCAAGAAATATTTAAAAAAATTGTCACCAATGGTATTAATGATTCCCACTTGTATATAAAAACATAAATTTTACCCCAACAAATTAATAGCGGATGTATTCAATAAATCATTTCTAGTGGTACTTTTAAACTAATTATTTAATGCCAAAGTATTTTATTGCACATATTCAAATTAGGTCATTTTCCCTCAAAAGCTGTACGAATATCAAAATAACACAATTGATAATTGTCTTTTCGGAGTCAACACGAAGTGCAATAATAATTGTTAAATGTTGTATAGACTGTGCTCACTTGTAATAGTCATAACGCTTTGCAATCTGAAATGAAATCTCAGATTACTACCACCCTCACGCTGAACGTTTCATTAAAACAATTCTAAAGAGAGCTGTTTGCAAGAAGCAAATCACCAGTGAACAAACACCTCAGCACTCACCGTCTCACAAAAAACAGCTTCAGGCAGAGGTAGACTCGCTGTCTCCGAGGTACAACTGGTGATCGCCTTCATCTTGCTATGAGGGTTTGGTGTGCACAGCTCTAGACTTTTTTTTGTAGGGCTTGTGGTGGCTTGGCCTTCTCCTACGTCCTGCCCGTTGGAAAACTCAATGAAATGTCCAACTTTTTGTTCTTCGAATAAAACATTCTAGTCTAGTTCATATTGCCTAAACTCACACGCAAAGCAGCTATTGCTCAAGAAGTAATTCAGAGTTTTTATGAACACCATATTGATTACTCAGTTTAAGAAATCTTAAAAATCGTGTTTTCACCAGAAAGAATAGCTTAAATAATGTCATTAAACTTAACATTTTTTAATTCAACTTTTACTTTGGTTGTGAATTACTTTAACATTACAGCTGTTGTGTTGTTACGTGACGCTTAAAAGTGTTGCATTCTGCCATCTTTCTAGTGGAAAACCATTGAATGTTCGAAGTACAGCCCTGCAAGCTCTATGGAATCCAACGGACGTATTTTAAAAACAATTTTGTGCCCAAGCGAGTTCACATTTACTCGTATAGGTTGGCCTGTACCATGGAATATTTCAAACATGCAGTTAGATTAACAGTTACAGGATGGATAAAGGAGCTTTTGACTACGCTGACCTGAACCTCCTTTGTTGCAAATAGAGTATCAGTAATCAGGAAAGGTACTGTTTGTTCTTTAAAATTTGAAAAGTATGGTTTACAAAATAGTAAAGCATGAAAAGTTTCAATGTCTCTGCAATGATAATCTGATTACACCTAGTGTGAGCCCTTTTCACAAACCTTGTCAATAATGGAAAAGGATTTCTGGAATTACCTTCCTTACTTTCCATATAAAATACTGTTTTTACACTCGTAAGATAAAATAAACACTCGTTTGTAGTACTGATTAATGCAGCGTGGTAAATTCCTCCTGAGTATCTGCTCCCATTTGGACAGTTATTCTGAGAAATATGAAGTAGAGTGAGTTACTCCAGAGAGCCCCGGATCGTGTTCAGACTGAAATCTTTACAAGAATCCGAGCAACGTAAATCAGTTCCTTATGGTGCCTGGGCTTAAAGTCAGGTTAGTGCTCCACGCCCGTCAACCATTGTTTCGACGCCCATCGATGTTTGTAAGTGAAAACATGAGCAGTATCACGCCCTAGCTGCCGAGCAGGATGTCCTCGCTTGCAACCTTCGTTCACCGATTTTCGATGATCAACCGACAGTCGTGAAGTCATGTCGAACAGCAAGCAAGCGCACAGTTCTGAAGTTCCCCTGAACTTTGTCATTTTTTTAAAAGTGACTTCACTGACATCACACAATATAACACATGTTTATTTGTATTTTTGATGTTCATGTGTGCGTTTTAGCCGTTAAATTCAAACATCATATTCGTTTTGACGTAAAATCGACAATTATTCATTCATTCTCGGTTTCATATTTTCTCGTTATCTTTGTAAGTTTCCCATCCTGCACTTTGTTGATTCGATCTATTCTAGTATTTTTAGGATAATTACATAATAGTCACTAATTTTTCACACAGTGATATGTATTTAAGAAGTATAATAATAGTTCGAACAAAAAGAAACAATAAAACAAAGCAAAGCGCTTTGAAAAAAGTTAGTTGTTTTTAATGCACACGCATTTTAGCAGACCATTCGTTGGCTTAATAAGAATGTTACTTCAACTTACGCTGAATATGGTGTATAAATACGACACGGAAAGCTGATTATGTTTCCAGCATGACATTTCTAAAATTTCATTTTCATTTGTTGCATGCAAGTATTTCGTGAGTCTGAAACAGTATGTGGATGCAGCTGCTCTCACAGCCACGATGCTTTCCAAAAAACAATTGGTTAGGCGGCATAGCCGTAATATGTCATTGAAAAATGATATCGGTGTTGCATTTTTCGCTCTCATTCCTCACGAAACATTTGGGGCATGTTGCAATCGCGAATAATGTGTACTAAAGGTATAAATAAATAAGCGAATACATTATTAAGTACTTAATAAAATTAATTGATGCATGTTAATCACAATTCCTGAAAATATAATGACCATGTTTATAGATGATTAGTATATTAGTATACGAACTAAATACTTGTTAAAAATAATGAATTAAAATAGGCGTCGTTGAGGAAAAAACACAGTAGCTTTTTCAGGAGCTAATTTTTGTACGTATTATATTAGGTGAGAGTCGTGCTAAAATCGCCTGTAGGAGCAGTTTTGCCTGTGCTAATATCATACATACGCGCCTGCACCTGAGACTAGATTCTCTAAAATTTGAAATAAATTCAATGAATTATATGAGACGAAAAAAGTGTAATTACTTTTAATACTTTGACGATAAATTTTTATTAGAATATCACACCAATTATAGCATCTCACAACCTGTATCTAGGCACTTCACAAACCTATGTGAATTAATGATTGTTGTCCACTTTGCTCTCGCGTAGGCATAGAATAGTGCAATTGCTGTTGCTTAGAGTCTAACATCAGATCTTATTGACTTCAATTTGTCCGACCATATTTATCTACTTGTGTATCTAACTTTAAAACCTCCTTGAGTTCATTAAAATGGCTGACAATCTTTCACATGTTCCAAGATTTCGGTGCACTGCATAGCCCTGCTGCTGATGTCGGCCACTGTTTTTAAGTCTTATATTAAGAAAAGCGCCAAAGCATTCGACACATCACAAAATCTCACGATACTTAACTTACACGTAATTTTTCTGGGGGAAATTTAGCTGCGATATTGTCAGTAACTTAGCTTACAATTATACGGCCGTTTGAGTTCCGAGGTTTACTTAATTTAATAAATCAACTTATTTCCTTTCATTAATTGGGAAAAACACATGTGTAAAATAGGAAGAAGTGATTTCACCAAAGTTTTGTGTTGGTTATTGAATGGTTATTTGCAAATGTTTTCCATATATGAGACTAAGGATTTAACTCTTGTCAATGTTCTTGCTCTTCTCCCGTACTTCTTCAAAATGTGATCATCAATTCCTAAAAAACTGAGCTGTAAGTAGTTGATACTCGACCTACCCGACCTGACCTACCCGACCTGACCTACCCGACCTGACCTACCCGACCT
>VCRD01000026.1:721562-770476 GCA_006783055.1 Trinorchestia longiramus
CCGACCTACCCGACCCGACCTACCCGACCCGACCTACTCGAGGTTTTTCATTCTAAAAAAAGAAACAAATGCTTCAAAAAATGGACGTTTTGGTGCAGTACCCATCAGCTCATTTCCAGTTACGAGTCTCCGACTTTTAGAACTCAATTTCCCGTTGGACAGATGCTACCATACGATGAGAGGTAATGGTGCAGGCTACATGATTGGTTTGTTCTCAATCCGTCCCTCTGTCAAATCTACCTTTATTTTGAAAATTTCATGTGTCCCAGGAGGACAATTTTATTAATTAGTTCTTCAGTAATTATTTCAATAACAAATGTATCAAGCCTAGAGTGCTGATGGTGACTGAATGAAATTCACTCTCTTCAATCACGGAAATCTTTTTTTATAACTGTCTTTGTTTCTTAAAACGTAAATATTTCATTCCTACTTCAGCATATTTGTGTATTACCATTGTTCGAGTATCACCTTTATCAACTGAAAAACTGAGCATTGGAGGCATAAGAATGTAAACTAATTTTGTAGTACGGAAAGAATCAAGGAATGAGTCAATTAAATCCTGCGTTCCAAGGTATTATATGTATCTTAATATTCAAAAAATTTCACCATTGCCAATATTCATTTTGCTTCCAACATTGACGATAGTCCACTTTATTACATATATTCATGAAAAATGTCCAGCATCAGCTCATATTCCATTGAGTAGTCGACCCTAATTGATATTGGGAATAAGCCTAAAATTTGCGGCGAATTGCGTCCTTGAAGTCAATACAAGAACGCGAGTCTCGTAGTCCCTGCGCTATTAATGAGAGACTTTTCAATCGCTTGGAAATCCATTTCTAGATCGGACGATAAATTTCATCGCTCCGCTGCTGGAGATCAATAGGGAATGCGGGACTTATTTCCCAAATATTGGCGTCACTAGCAACTGTGGGCCACGACTGCTAGAAACTCTTTCAATTTACCGAAGGTCCGTGAAATTAAGTTTCGTTTAACAATCGTATGGCTTTTCATAAGCTTAATTTGCCAAGAGAGTTAAACCCATATGTACATATAGTTTTCGTTCCAATAAGAAAACATTTCAGAACTTCAAAGTATGGACTAGATAATGCACCATTTCATGAAGCATTGAAATTAGATTGTAACTCGTAGACGCATGACTTCACCACCCTTAACGACCGCAGTCTTGTAATATTTATCGTTGCCTATATTTAGCCTAGATATCAAATGAAAAAAGAGAAATGAATATGATTAAAATCCTTGGCAGTGGCGAGAATGATCACCACATAATGACGCCGTCAGAACACCACTACGAAGAAGGGAATGGAATGAAGATAGCATCAATTCCTGGCCACTGAGTTATCTCAGCCTCTAACAGCCATCCTCAACTAAAATGATGCAGTGTACAATGAATCCTTAAAGTTATGGTATAAATATTAAGCAAAAAATTGTGCAGCATCTGTTACTAAAACTGTTGCAGATCAAACAGACTGTGATTTTCATCCTGCTACTTTGATAAGGAGACTGAAAAGTACTATGAATTGTAATGGATTCCGTTTAATAAGAAATACAATTGAAGAACAGATTATTCCGAAATCGCTCGTGAATTTACTACACTTGATGAAAATAGTTTTATGAAAACTGAGTTTTGTTTATTGTGCGTTTCGTTCATTCCTAGATTTCAAAGAAAAACATGAGTAGATTTTCAGTGAATTGAGGAGCGTTTGGACTGGTAATTGAAATTTCAAATATTTTCCCACACCTCAAATAGTTTTAGAGAATACTTTTTTATTAAATATTCGATTCAAACTTTAGAAACAGAAGAATTAAGTGTTTATTTGGTCACCAAGAACCGACTGCCTCTTGCCACGAGTCCAAGCCTCAACTGTTTGTTCCTTATAATTAAATCCTACCAGCCTACGGCTCGCCGTCCTCAAGGATAAACAGTTATAAAGGGGTAAGTAATTACAGCAACGAGCGTAGCTAGGGGAAAATACAGCATTGAGCGTCCTAATTATAGAAGTAGTGGGAAGGGGAGAAGCCTCTCCTGTAGTTGGTTTTATTACTAAGTGTGATGTTGGTGCTTTCTGATGTAAATTTAAACAAGTGTGTGAAATGACGGGGTAACAAAACAAATACTTATTGAGAAATTGTGACCGACTTGCGTTGCTAATTTGCCTGAGTTATGAGAGTCGTACACTGAACAATTGTGTCTGATCGCAACTATAAATTGGAGGCATGGAACACATTGATTCTTTGAATATTATGATGACTTGAAAAAAATATTAGTTGGAACAGAGGCTCTTCTAATTCCTTTTTCTATTCTGTCGATTGAAGCATAAGATTAAAATTTCCTTTAGGTATCCCCAAACGAAAAAGTTACAAGGGATTGAGTCTGGGGGCGTTCCTGGCTACTCCACGTCTCCCCTTGAAAACATCAAACTCCCATGAAACATTTCCTTTATTAACACTCCGAGCGAACGTTCTGCTGTGTGAGCTGGGGCTCCGTCCTGTTGAAGCCACGCATATTCTTGATCAAAATTGTTCACTGTAGGGCGCACCCCAAAATTTCAGCGTATCGTGACTACATGGCACTAAATTTTGCACTTTTTAAAAAAAGCACGGGCTAATCACACCAAAGTCGGCCATTGAACATAAACAATTATTAGAAGAAAGTGAAGCGGTTGTTAAAATATTTGATGAAAAAATAAAAATGATAGAAATTAGCCGATCAATTGAGACCTTCCACACCTCCCTACCACCTCTACAGCTCACACAGATGTATTTCCCACTCCAAATTTGGCAGATCTTTATGCCCCACCCTGTGTTATAACTCACACATGTTATACGACATTGAGTTTAAAATAGTCTTTCACTATTTCTACATGGACGGTTGCCTCGCCACATCGTGCTCTCGTTGAAAACACAGCGTACACAATTTACAGGGAACGCAGCATTTGTTTACACTTTTCGTTGGAGCAGGTCGTCAAGCACAGGAAACTCCTCCATGCTTTGCTTTTGAATCTTTTATATTTTCATGGGTGTGAGGTATTTAAATACTCTCATTTCACTACGTTGATCTATGTCACATTCGTTCTTTCTACGCCTAAAATACTCGTTTTCGTAACTAAACGATACTAGTAATCGAATCTTTCTTCTTCAAAATGAGGAGATTGAAATGACATAACTTTTAAGGTTTGAAATAATCTTAAGTGAAAATTCAGGTTAAATCTGAGCATAAAATAAGTTTTTTAAGCATACATTTATGGAAATATGCACTAATGTACTAAGGTAGTAATTGATGCGAATAAGGAACTCGCGTATTTTAGTCTCTTCGATTTCTCTCGTCGACTGGAACCATAAATCTTTCACCAAAAATTATCTCTTAATAAATTTTCTGCACTTTAAATTTCTATAGGCAATACGAGTACAACATTTTACATATTTGGGATTCTGTTTATAATCTAAAGCAAAATCAAATTATATTGAGTTAATGGTTTTTCTAATCTACTACTGATGAATGGGATATTTATTTTCGGTAATTTGTGTTCAAAATGTTGAATATTGGACCTACAATAAGCTTCGAACAGGATAGCTTCTAGATGCTAATAGAGCATTGTTTCCATGCAGACAGATGTTTTTATTTTAACCCCATAAAATTATTTTATTTAGACAACAGGGTTGCCAAAAAGAATATGAATGAATTTCTTAAAGGTGAAAATAGTTTATCGCAGTAATAGTTTCACCGCTTGCATAAGTATTTGAGGTAATACAGAACAGATAAAAATAAATAACGAACACAAATGACAATTTTTCAAATCATTGCATTTACTTTTTTTAGTTTTGTGTTTGTTTTTTACTCAGTTATTCAGTATTTCTGAGTGTTTCCTTTTTGCATTATATGCGATGCAGTCTCTGGTAAATTATTTAAGCAAACAAAAGTTTATGGATCACCGAATTTCGTGATCGCGTACTCTTGTTTGCAACTTGAATTTCTCCATTTTGCTCACACTTTTTAATTTTGCATTTATTCTTGATTTATTTCCGTATATCATATATTTAAATAACTTGTGCATTGCTCCAGTATGGGAGAGCGACTCTTGAAATTTATTTGATATTCTCACTTTAGCATCAATGCATATTGTAAAGGTATACTCAAGAATTGTATTGTAAATTTGCTCGCTTCTTGTTGGGGCAGCAGTAGTGCATTTACCCAACTAGAATCCTGTTCCCTATGAGATGTGCGTCTGGATGGAAGCCGCTTACAGATGAACACTTCATGATCCAGCAATAGACTGTGCGTTTTGCCTCATAACTCTAGGTCCATTTATGCGAGCAGAATCATAGTTTCCATTTCATATTTCCTAGAATATTTTCTTTTGTTTCAAGTAGGCTACGACATCATCGAAATCTCTGTGGAGAGAAGCTGTCTATGTCTTCGAGAAGCAATTTCACTAACCTATTCTTCGTCTCATAACTGAGACCCAAACTTCCAGCTTGAGTATGTATGTACTCCTACACCTGAAGAAAAATGTCCTGTAAACCTTTTTATTGTAATTGTTGTTATTATAATTTGTTTGGGTATTAACTATTTCGAAGATTCTATTACTTTATTTTATACTTTCGAGAACCAACTTGTTCTGTGAAATGAGAAAATAATAGAATTTCCCAAATGTTTCTTTTCTTGGTAATTTTGTAGGACAGAATGTCCTACAAAATGTGGGAGGACAGAAAGAACATAAAAATATGAAAAACAATTTGCTGAGGAAATAATAAATGTTGCTCTCTCACAACATTTTTGTACACAAACCGGGAAATATTGTTGCTTAAAATAAAAATGAGCTGTGAAGATGTGTAAATGAACATATAAATGAAACTAACCTACTCATATTTATGTCATCAATTTAAAAAAAAGCTAACAAAAAACAGTATATTCAATAAATTACCTATACACATATTCGCTCTAGATTTCATTTACAATATGTATATATCTTGCTAATATATCTACTTCAGAAATTGTCACCTTATTTACTGTGATATGTGACTATGAAACACTGATCGATTTTTCTTTAGTATAATAGTCAACCCGAGCGAAAAATGTGTGGGAAACATTACAGGCGCTTCTGTTTGCAAGTAGGTGAGCCAGGAGGATGTAATGTGAACGTATGACCGCAAAAGAAACTCACGAGTCTGTCGATGATGTAGACGACGCACTTCTGGCACTTGATGAGATCCCTGGCCTCTGTCATGATTTTTGTGACGAGACGGTCCAGTGAGGACTGCTCTTCAAACAGTCGGCGTGCGAGCTGCAGCATGAGCTGTTACACAACATGACAAGTCAACGAGAAAAGTATCATATCGCATGGTCTGTGGCACAGTCGCCCACGCGGTATATCTGTCTTATAATATTAAATGAGACAACTTCACTACCATCACCAGCCAGCGTCTGTTCGTACACTGTATGTGTCTAAATCACAGTGTCGCTTATAAGAATGAAGACGCGACAAATATTAACTCACGAAAAATTTCTTAAATATGAGGCATACGAAGTTGCAAGAAATACTTTAAATTTATATAGTAACTTCATCAGCGTTCATGTATTGTATTTTTTTCAAGGCAGACAGCAGTATTCGAGTGCTGGAATTCTGATAACGTAACCAACATGAGGCCCTTATTGGAAACATGCTACATCGAAATTATTACGCATCGGAAGCAATATAATTGTTTTTCGCACCTTAGTCCACATAAGATTTTAATTGTATTAGTTTCGGACTATGAATTTGTAACAGCTTAGTTGCAATTGAAAGATATAACACGTCTCAAAATGGACTTAATTTCCCCCTGTTCATGGTTTCCCTGAAGTGGTGAGCCTACAGCCACAGCGTAGTGTTCTTCAAAATGGTATTGAAAAATCGTTCATATGCTCAAATTATTAAAAAAACGTTTGACCCTAGAGTAGTAACCCTCTATTTCAGAACAATGAAGAGTCTGGTAACTAAGGAGAAAATCACTTCAGGTTACATTTCTAGGGTTAAAAATTCTCTTTGGTTTCGATTAGTTTTCAAGTATAACAGAGAGGTCCATGCCAATGGAAAGGGCCAGTAGGCGACTTTTTAAGGAATAAAGGCAGTCTTTCGTGGTCTGATACCTGTATGAAAAATGCCTCAGCATGTCTTTCATGCTCTTTTATTGTATTTTCCCAATCATGTACATGTAATACCCAGTTGTAAATCTTACCTTAGCTATAAAAATATAAGCAATTACCAATCTATAAAACTATTTCCGTAAAGAGTGTGTTTTGCACAAGAAGGTATTTCTTATCCCTAGTATATATTGCAGAGAAGCGTTACCTCATTTAAGAATAGAGCTGAACATTCACATGATTTTGACAATGTCGGCAAAGCTCACTGTCCAACTGACACGGCAAACAAGAACAGCGTTGTGCATGGATGTGTCACAAAAATGGCACGTAGTACAAAAAATAGTCTTAACAATGATTATTTTTATCAAAGCTATGGTAGAGTTTTAATGTTATGTTTTAGCCATCAAAATTTGTACAGAAATTAATGACAGTATAAATCAGTGACCAGCGTCAGATGGAAGCTGACCAGGCGAACACTAAATTTAATTCCGCGTCGCATGAAATCATATTTTTTATGGCGAGGGACATCGATGTTGATTACATGTCAAGAAATTCTTACACAACCAAATATGCAGCGAACTTAGCTGTATATTATTTGTATTCATTATTTTTATTGTTCTGTGATCTGTTTTTGGCTTGTTGTTGTAAGACCGTCTGGAAAAACGAAAAGACTACAAATATATTTATTTATTTACCTACTGATACTAATTTGTTTATCTACTTTCTTTTCAGGTCCAGTAGGGGTGAAATACTTTGTACTAGCGTCAGCTGCTAGTCCCTGCTGCTAATTGAAAAGGCAACTCACTAACTTCCGAAATGCAGATCTGGTCAGTGACCTAGTATTTAAAAATTACTTAGTTTAGTGAGGATCTTACTCATATTCCATTACTCCAACATGAGGAAAGTTTTTAAATCCTATACATGTCCAGGGCGCCTGATTAAATCATAGTCACCTGGAGCAGTCTTGAAACTTCAGTACATACTTTAATACCTGTCGCAATCTTTTAAACTCATGAAAATCTACGGTTGTTGTTCCCAGTATTTCAGTATCTCTTGAAGTCCCATAAACTCTTAAGTCTACGGCTGTTACTCCCAGTATTTAAGTATCTCTGGCAGTCTGATAAACTCTAAAACCTACCTCTGTCAATCTTAGTATTTAAGTATTGGTTGCAAATTCCCTCAAAACAGCAAGTCTGAGGCTCAGCATGCGTAACAATGTCCCTAGGATCTAAATCTCACTAATCCTAATGTGGAAGTAGACTTTGCCTTGCATATACTACATACAGCTTCTTCTGGCAGTGCGGCCATAACATAACGGAAAATCTGACTTGGAGTACAGAGAGATCCTCTCTGTAAAAGAACTTCTTGCTCTAATGGCTTCTCTCTAGATCTCAGATCAAATTCCCGAGTGTACAGCACCATTATTGTTATATCTACTTCAGGGTAAAGAATGTATTTAGTCTCAAATATTCAATTCTTCTTTGTGTGAAGCTGTATCTTACCTGATTCCGTTTGTACTCGTGCATCGAAATGTTGAAGAGATGCGCATTCTGGAGCCCCATGCCACAAAACGCCAAATGCCTTTTGACAAGCTGGTTGCAAAAAGTGAAAATTTAAATTAGAAATAATATGCCATATCTACAGGTTGCAAGCTGTTAGATTTTTCGAGAGAAAAAAATTCCACTATTCGCACTGCTAAAATATAATCTATTTTATCTCTAGAAGCCACTGAAATGTAAATAATATTAATTTTCACGAATATTTAATAATTCATTAGTGAGTCGCAAGAAGACATTCATTCTTCAAGGACTTTATAAGAGTTTTTTAGAGCAAGTTCCTAGCCGTCGCTGCGCATGACAATACTGTTTCTGTCATATAATGTTGGGCAACAATACCACTCTTTATTTTATGAGATGAGCTCTTAATAGAAAATTCTGAAGGACAGATATGTAAAAACAAATATAAAGAGCTGAGTAGAAATTTCCAACGCAAATTCCTTATGTAAAAGTTACTAATGTGAGTCAAATTTACGTCGTATTATTTCATTTATATGTAAGCACACGGTCAGCATCTCCAGGTCAGTTTAACATCACTATTGTTCATCAAAGTCTCGGACTTGAGCAACAAGTGCACGTTCCTTACAGATTAATGTCCCAGATATAAACAAACAAACAAACTCCTTACAAATTTCAGAATCAACTTTGCATAGCATAACAATGATATGTTCCTTCTTTCTTCACTAATCTTAACTATGTATTTCTGAAGAGAGTAATTACCCATCTATATGTACTTTAAAAACCTGGGCTTACAAATGCACGAAAGGTGTGGTTTTAAGTGCATTTTTAAAATATGAGTGTTAGATTTTGTGAGCACTAATAAATTCATCCACTTATGCAAATCTGACATCGAGACTCAGAATGCAAATGTACTGAATCCCATAAGAATATACTTGTTTGAAGAAAAAACGCAGGAAAACATTGGTGAGCTGTGTTTTCATCACGTAACTTTTAACTAAGCCAAGCTTTCACCCTGAATCCGAGTATCAAGCACTTCTTATCAAGTGTGATCAAATTCTTGACATAAAAGTATGCGTCATAAATTTATACACGTCAATCTATTCCTAGAGAAATGCATTACTTTCTTGAAAATTTAATACTTAGAGATGAACAATAGGCTCTGCACAGCTCAGAGAAAAAATACAAAGCACAAACATAGATAAGCATGAACGATTGGTCTCTTCATAGACAGTTTGTGCAAAGCTAACACCACTTTGGAGAACAAGCAGCAGTTTAGCACACACAATACATGTCACAGAGTCCAACATAAAAACTGCTTCAGTATTTTAAAGTAGTTCAATATTAAATCTTGCTATGATGTGCGAAAAATTCTACAGTGAATTTTTGATTTTAATGAATGGTCTTCTTTTAGTCCAGAAACCAACCCAAAAAAACTTCGCTATTTGGTTTCGCCTAAATCTTATTAAAATATCGTTACTCTGTAAGAGAACTCTCTGTCTTTATTCGGCAATTTGGATGACGTAATGTGGCGCTCTTGACCCACAAAGATCATTACGTTTGAGGGTCACAATAAAATCAAAAAAGACCATCGTAAAGTATGACCTACATGTTACATTCATAGCATAAAATACAACGTATTCACAGTCTTAAACCTTTCAACCTTAGTACTTTTTTATCTATTACAAAATATTGGACTATTCCTTGAATGATATTTTTCAAATTCAAAAATCATGTGTTTCCTGGATTTATGCAATTTTATATAAAAATAGGGAAATATGAGTACAAGAAACATTGTGTTCGAGTTAACATCAAAAAGAACTACTGCTCTGAACTCAAGACAAACTTTCATTTTCCTGACAACATGCACACAAAATTCTCCATATTCATTAAGACTCGATAGTTCTTCAAAAACAATTATCATGGTTGTGAAATGTCACAAAATCATAAAACTAGCAAATACATCGGATACTAAAGCTAGCTCACAAAAAGCCAAAATTATCTCTTCACTTCCATAAGTCGTTAAGAAAGCAGTAGAAAAATATTTAACTTTTGCTACAAATTCATTATTGGTATTGGACTATGAAAAGCTGTATGTTTCCGCCTTATTTCTTATACAATAAGACTAGGATAAGAAGTGTTACAACGTACTCTATTTCGTCTTACCTCGACATCATTCTGAGTGAACTCCTGCGACCCGTTCTTCTTGTTGATTATTTCAGCTACGCCAATGACTGTGCCTTCGTGGTTACAGAGCGGCATGCAGAGCACACTGCTCGTCCTATAGCCCGTTCGTCTGTCCACAGAGCTGTCAAATCTAGGGTCCTGTGGTACACAGATTTTAAAGTATTACCATTAATATCCTGTGGTGCACAGATACTCACATGAATAAAAACAACAGTGAAATGAACGTTCATGAGTTTATTATATACAACATGAATGCTGATACTCTTATAAATAGTAATTTTGAACATTCTCATGTACGTGTGCAAGAGGGAGCCCAAGGTATATATTAATGAATGGCTGGCAAGATGGATGCCGTGACACGAGTGTTGCACAGGAGATTTACGAGGACGTCACGCTTGTGTGCGAGCTACGGATCAGAGAGAGGAATGCTTGTCGGGCACTAATCTTTAAGACGTAGTCACGATTGGGACCCTATTATTTCTAGTCAGAAGTAAGGAATAGAGAAGAAGAATCTATTTTACGATATGGCAAGGAAATCTTAGTCAGAGCTGACGAACTCTTCAACAGATGGCTGGAAGGATCTCTCGAAAGAGACCAACGGGCTGGACTGTAGCCGGTGCTCTACCAGTTACGAAAATGATCTGCCTGATCTTAGGCCACTCTCTTTCTTTCTCTTTCCATCCTTCGATCAAAAGAAATTGTCCACATGAATATTTATGAATTTGTAATTGGAAAGCCTTGTTTAACTTGTTACAATAGTATACGAAAATTCACTTCCCGTTGTGAACTTCCGTCGAGAAACATTAAGTTTTCTCTTGATAATATTTTATCAATTTTCATCCATTTTTAGTCCAAAGAACATAAAGGTCAGTTTACCTAGACTGTTTTTAAACCGTATTTGTATCAGGTACTTCTATTTTTTGTCATTCTCATCCATGAAAATTACCGTATGCTAAAATAAAGGAAAATTAAGCGAAGTAATCTTATTCCGTTCTAGTAAGTGCTAAATTTCTATGGGTATATGTATGAATAGTTTCTGAAATTCAGTCTAAAATTTGTCGTGATTGCTATTCACTGAACTGAAGATCACACCCCTGCCCTCTTCACTTCCTTCAAACAAAACAAAGCGCTTCCTTCTCTTCAAAACAAAGCGTTTTGAAAAAAGGAAGTCATGTTCTCGCACCCTGCAGTGGTGAACTGTCCTTAATGTGGTATACGTGAACGAGCACATGGCGGTGATCACAACCAGCTTGAATTGGTCACTCTGCAGGTGGTCTGATTCAAAGCTTTTGGTGGTTAAGCAGAGTAGAGATGACCTATGTTGGGAAGACGCGTAGTACCTACACAGCTCACCTGGTAAGCGTCCTTGATGTTGAGGATTTGCTTGGTGGTTGCTACGTGTCCCACAATGCCTACTCCCCACGGCAAGAGGATGCGACGCTCCTCGGCATTTACGACAGCTTGTTCTACACCTACGACAGGAAAAGCAAAATTACAAAGGAAAAACTACATGCTTTAGAACAAGTTAATATCTACTCAACGGTATTAACGTTTTTGGGCACAGCGCAGTATCTAACGTAGATCTTTTAGCGTGAAAAGTGACTCGAACCTGTGGCGATCAGAACGTCCCAAATACAGTAATAGAATGGGGATAGAATGTGCCCTATTATTTTCACTTTAAGTTGAATAATAGAAATTAATCTCGTAGATAGATAAATAAATTCATGGGGCCATTTTATAGTCTTTAATAAAAAGAATCATGTTCATATGCATCATTGTCATCCTTGCGGTAAGTCTTTTGAAAAACTATAGAACTTTTCTACATAGAAAATTTTATCGACAGCCATCTTACAGTCTGATTGCATGCTCAAATGTCACATAATTATAACTAGCCTGAAAATCGTTGTCGCAACATGGTACCTAACTCATTAAGAGTTTGCAGGATGAAGATTGCAGTCTGTGTCTAGTCATGGACACACATGCATTAACGACGGTATCAGAATTACTTGCAACCACGATGACGGCTTCTAACAACTCGTAAATTTAACTCACAGAACACATCAGTTTAATTGATGCAAAGTCCTATGGACACATGCAAGATAATGTTTCAATTAATGAGGCTCTCTACGGACACATGTTCAAGATATCATCTCGACTGATGAAGCTTCCTATGGCCTCATGCATTATAAACTATTACTGCTTTGATCTTTTGAATGCTCACACGCAACATTGAGGTCCTTCAAACAGAAATATTTTTTGATTGATTTCGTTATTTTTGGAACATATTTGGCGTAAATCATATTTAAATCTAGAATTATAGATGATTCAAGGTATTCTGTTAAATATTAGCTACCTTATTTACGTGAGAAAACATTCATTCATAAAGTTAGAATGTAAAGGCACGTATAAAATTTAAAGCAGCAATGAAAGCTTGCTTGAATTTCTGTCAGACCGGTGACAGACCACCGTGGTTGGTGGTCTCTTAACGACATATAAAAGAATGCCATTTCTCACAAAAATCGAAATCAATTGTCACTGCAAAAGTTTTGTCAGATTTCACGACTTGCCTTAAAAATGAAAAAGATTGTGATAGTGGGAATATTTATTCGTAGATGTATCCTTCTTCTTTATTTTCCAGAACATCATTTCATGTGAACAAACTTATAAATCCTGCGGTTGTAAAATTCCTTAAACATTTTTAAGTTCAATTTGAATCGAACTCATTTTTAAGCTCTTTTTTTGATATCAACCTAAGATCATTCAAATGGTTCTGTAGTCCCCGGAACAAGTAATAATCAGGAGTGAGGTCCAAACTAAGTTAGAAGTAAATTCCAGATCTGCACTTATCGCAATCAGTGCATATGAACTACAGAATATTCTCTAAGAAATATCGAGCTATGATAAATGTTAACGCGGGTGAAAAATCTAGCCAAGATTAAAAATAAATGCAGTAAAATTATTTAGACATTTTGGGGGCTTTCAGCTTTATCAAGTCTACCTCACGGGATAAAAAAAGTACAAATCTTGTGTCGTATACCTACATATTTCGAGCGCTTACAACAATGCTGTAGAACTTTCCACTGGTTGAAAGTTAAATACTGTAATTCAAATACAGTGAAAACAGAGTGAAATAAACATAATTTAGATACAGATGGTGCTTATAAATTTACTGTGCACTTCCTCATATACTGCAGCTAGTAACAAAAATATTTGTTGGATTTCAAGGCCCAGTGAAAGTTACATATTATAACTTACTTCCTTCCATGCCATATTTTCCTGTGCGGTGATAGCATATTCATTTCAAGGAAAACTTCAAAAAATAAACTTTGATACACGCAAAAAATAAACTTTGAACACACTTTACAGGCCTAAGCGTCATCAGGTTTTTGTGAATTGGAGGGCATTGAGGTTGACCACGGCCTCTCGAAAAGTTCTCCCACGAGCAAAACACATAGCGAGTTTGAGAAACAATATCATGCATAACATAAATGTCAACAGTTTTATATGAATAATTTCTCCGTTCTTTAGGCTATAAGAAAACTGTTGTATAATACACGAAGCAATATGCATACCAGGGAAGTTATTTAAACGCTGTGACTACCTATGAATTAAAAAGGAATAAGTCGCCTGATTTTATCAAGAAGAGCAATTTAAGTAATGCAGGAGAGATATTGTGTAAGAGCAGTCTAAATGGCGGGGGTGAATCAGGATAAACTTAATGAGGATAGACTGAAAGACACTAATTTAATTGACCGATAGGAAGTCGAGTTAGTTTGCAGGATGAGTTCGCGGGAATGGAAAGGTCGAATATATTTAGAATAAAATAGAAGGGAATAGATAATGAAAGTGAACTCTGAAGATTATGGTCGTCAAACAGGCGCTATGAATTTCCCGATCTAAAACGCCTGCAAGAAGATTTCTCTTAGAAAAATATTTCTTTCATTTCTAAAGGCTGGACTTATGATACATTCTTCACAAATAGAGTGTTGTTTTATAAAATCAGGAGTAGACTAACTGTCAGTCTTAGTAATCATTTCAGATGGACTTTGAGTTCTGTGAGCTATAAGCTTTACGAGCTCTAAAATAAGCGGTTTCGATCAGCACCACGCACAAGTTAATTTTTTATCTATGTCGGACCGGAGTATGAGCAAGCAACGCGAAAAGCTTTTGAAATATAATCTGAAGGAATCAGCTTGCTATTTGCAAGTCTCTTTCTCAAACAAATAAAAAAATGGTAATATGATTGAAATAAGAATATTTGAATCTCTGGCTCCTTGACTTCAGCTTTCAAGTGTATGGCCACAACCGATTATGCATTCAACTGTTGAGGAGAAATGATTGATTTAAAGAATTTCCATTGACATCTTAGTTTATAGCTTAAGCTTTCACTTTCGTTAAAAACTTGAAAGTTACAAACATAACTCCAGCTTAAATCTTAATGAAGTACTTTTATAAACGGTCGAAACTGAACAGTAAACTAGCACTGCAGTGTTTCGAAACTTATCGACCTAGGGGATAAATAATTTTGTCTATGAAAAGTTCTATACTTTTTTTTTGAAGCTCACCTCGAAAAATCATCCGTAAACTCATCATTCATTGACTCTTTTCGCTAACCTGTGCCTTAACTGCTGCGTGGAAGTTACATGAACTGAATATCAAGAATATAAAGCAACGCTGAGGTAAAATAATGCACGTAATCCTGAATGTTTTATACCTGGAAACACGTGCATAATGTCTACTGTACACATGCATATATTCTTACGATGAAAAAAAACCGTTACTTGGGGGAGTTTAACCGAAGATACCTTTAATTTTTTCCAGCTTCCTTAATCTTGAGCAGAATTACGACATCAGAGCAAGACTTTTAGAATTCGACGACCTAATTCTACTGCGAAACTTACCCACTGAAACAATCAGTTTCATATCTTCCAGCCATCACAGTTCTGTGAAGTTGCTACTGAAAGTAACTTTGATAGACAGCAACATCAGCTCAAAGCTGCCAGGTCGCCATACCAACATAAATTTCAGGAGTGGCTATTGCTGTAGTGAGTACACACCTCAGCAAGCATTGTACTAATTGACTCGGATAAACGCAGACTGTGGAGGCTGCATGGGAACTGAAAACAAAATTTACCTTCGATATAACAAACTAAAAACATAATATTTTTAATTCAAGATTAAGAATATGAAATGTTGCGTAGTAAATTCACAAAAAAATTATATCGAAGAAAAATCTTATGATCATCTAATTCTACTACAGTAATCTCTCGTTTATCGCGGGTGTTACGTTCCGGGACCATCCGCAAAAGGTGAAAATCTACGAATTAGCAATACCATACTTATTTTATTATTTTACTGTACATACGCATGTAAGAAGGAAAAAGGAAATTTATTAATGAGTTATCTCATTTTCTATTCTGTGTTTTCGACCTTATCAGGTCTAACAACACATTCATATCTACGCTTTATTCCGTGGACCAAATATATGCTACATGTGATAATAACATATTTTAAATAGCAGTAATGATAATACAGTAACTTTATGAGAGTAACATCGCCATGTTATGCATTGTTGCGAGGGAGCCGAAGGTAAGACCAGATTCTTGGACTTAATCATTCATCATTGAGCGCAGATCGATGCTCGTAAGCTAATCAGAACCCAATATACAGAACACAATGCTGTGATTACGTAGTCGTCATCCACCCATCAGCCAGTCTGCTCATCATGTACATGTGTTCGTCATAAAGACCCGAAATACACTGAGTCCGCAAAAAAAAGAACCGCAATATAGCGAGGGACTTCTGTACTCTGATTTCTACTAAACTGAAAGAGGGCGTCTTTAACCGACCTCAAATTCGACAGATATTGAAAGATAATGACTTTAACGAGATTCTAAAGTTGAAAAAATTGATAGCATAGAAAGCATTTCAGTTATTTCTGGGAAATTCCACCACATTCACTTTTCATGACTTAGTGCCTTCCGTGGAGTTGAGTGGTTGCTTTGTTTCATGCTGTTATCTTTTACATTTTTTGCGGCTTTCAAACAAGTAGTAGGTTTGTTAAGATAAAGGTAGAAAACGCTGTTCCTGTATTGACGGAAGGTCATCGTTACACTTTTCAGAGTAACGTATGGTCAGTGTATGGTCTTCAGTGCTCTCTACTCACCGCTGTTCTGATATGTGCATGATACTTCTGGAAAGATTGTTTTGCGGTCTTTAGAAGGGAGAGATGATCGGAAGATATTCAATGTGAAAAGAACAAATCCCAGGGACAGACCCCAACCACATAATACATGTGCGCAGGCTGCTCATTTCTATTCGTCTCCTAGTATCCCTTACCGTTTCACCCCCATACTTAGGTACACCTTATGCCAAACTCTCCCTCAAATCTTTCCTATTGGTACCGACCGACCGACCTGATACCTCTATAGCTCTGTTGCTTAAGTCTAAAGCTCCGTCGCAGCTGGTAGATAGAGCTCTACGAAGTTGTATCAACACGTTTGCCTGCTGGGCGTGTCATGTGGCTAGGCAGTAATCAACATTTGTAACCCATGACGGAATAATACTTTTCGACCAATTTTTGCACTTTACTAGTTTGAATCTTTCCCTTACAGATTTACCGTTTGTCTCATATCGACTGATCAGCTCGGCCACCCACATGCTGTTTGAATACCATAAAAATATTCAAACCTAAAGGAGTCAAACTGATCGTCTTCTCCGCGATCTATGTTTTGTGATTTAACGTAAATCCACAGAATGACTTTTGAACACCTATCAGTCACAATCTTTAAATAACTTATACCGCTAAACATAAAATTGCAAAGTAATGGAAAATTTTGTAAAATTTAAGTTATGTTATGCAGCCCTATTGTTTTCAAATTTGGAAACAGAAATTTGCAAATATTTATTCAATCTACTGCATTTGAATGAAATTTAACTGAAGAATGTCAAAGGAGATTTGTGTAAAATTAGACTAGTTGTTACTAACAACTAATCTTATCTCGTTAGTTACGTAGCGTTAAGTATTACTAGTTAAATCAAAAAATTTTGTATCTATCTTACAAAGACGATTAAGAGCGTGTGCAATGATGATTAGAATATCATACAGGGCAGCCTGAAATTAACAGAAATTCATACTTGCGTGCCAAGGAGGTTAAACATAGAAAAATGCTTATTTTTTCATTGCTTCAAAATTGCAAGCCCTACAGTGTGACTGCAAGAGAATTAAGTTACCTTAACTCTGAGCCACACTCATCACAAGCAGGATATATATAAATATGGTAAACATTTTAAATTTTATTTATTTTTTAATTTAATTTTTCTTTTTCCCGCATCCACGCAAAGTATGACAAGCCTCTTGTGAATTTACGTATAATTCCAACAGCAACAGCCGTTTGTTTCTGCCTTGGTTATGACTGAACTATATTTCTAATTTTCATCAGAATGAATATTTTAGGGAATGAGTGTTTCATGTCCCAATAAATATTCCTTTTGACATCATATTTTTGAGTACATAGTTAAAAGTCCTGTCACTATGCAACGCGTCCAAACAAAAAAATCAATTGATTTTCCTAAAGATTTATAATTTAGTCTGCAGTCAAACGCTGCACGGCTTAAATTGAACGACGGGTTCGATGTAAGGACTGAAGAAGACCACTCAGAATGATAATAAAATTTACATTAAATCAACACAACCGGTGTTTTTGAATTTAATTCAGAATCTTTTCAAAGGAAGCCCGAGGCATGAACTTAGACTGCACGTCTGAGGGAGAATGTAGATTCTTCCTTGCGTGCGACGAGACTTTATTATAAAATGAACCATTGATCGTCACGCAGTCTTCTACACAGATTTGAAGCTCACTTACCGTCTATCGATTCGTGAATAAAAGCTCGTTCGCCACGAAATCTCAGTTGTATATTTATCTTCATACTTGTTCAAAACATCCTCCGCTAATTATTGTTCTTTGTCATGAGAATATGAAAAGAAGCATATCATGTGTTTCCTTAAGGAAGATAACTGACATTAGCTCATAACACTGCATTTTTTCACGTTCTATGTGCTTAGTCATAGACTTGAAAGAGTTAGCAGACACTATGTTAATACTTAATAATACTCACCCGAATCGACGGTCACATCGAAAAGCTTAGCCACCAGGTACTTGTTGTTATTCCCTCCCTGAGCTAGAAACAGCGATGCTCGGTCAGCGCGAGTTAAGTGCCCAACATTAACCAGTATTTTGTGACAGAAGGCATCGACGTCCAACTCCATGTTTGGTTCCGCTGCTGCTGGTGCTGCTGCCGCGGTTGCTCAGTTACACTTGCTGCAGTTGTTCCTACAGCTGCTATTGCTGATACAGCTGTTGCTGCTTCTGGAGATTCGTTACATCTCCAAAAGTCTGTGCGAGACAGGTTCTACACCTGCCTTGAGCAATCGCAATATTTCATAGAAATTGAATGTATTCCAAAAATAAACAGGAGAAGTCTTTCTCCTGCTCTTGCGGAATTTTTTAATGTATCTTCTCATAGCTAAACTATCGTTATAGTTCCGTTCTTAACGAAAACTATAAGTTTTTCTCTGCGATTGCCATCTTTCGGTGGTGCAAGCTGGAAAGGAATGTTACTTGAGTATATAGAAAAAATTCGATCAAAAATCATTCCCTTTTCCAAAACTCAGATTCATCAGTAAAGCTTTTCTACAGCAATATTTTTCTTTCTCTGAAAACCAGTCTTCACAAACAGTTTAATTCATAACCTAATTAAGAACTCACTCGGCTTTTGCACAAGCATTTCTTGTAAATAAGTGAATAGAATTTGTAGGTATTATAAGTATACATGTATAATGCAAAATTTCCCCTTACATGTTAAAAAATTTGTTACTAGTGCATCTGTGGTGCCCACTATTCTTAGGTTCACAAGAGCTAATCTACTCAGGGTTCGCATTAAAGGGGGATCACACAGGCGGAGACCATATTCGTGTGACCTGATACACACGCGCCAACAGCCCCGTGTTTGTGGGCTATTTTTAACAGCGAGGGCCAAGGCTTCAAAGCTTAAACAAACCGTCAATTTGCCATCTTGTCAACAATTTACTTTTTGAACCAATTCAACATGTAACTTTTGAAATCAATTAAACTTTTAGATCTAATAAATCAGCCGTTTAAAAGTAAAACGAAGTTTTCTAGTAAAAAAATTACAAAGAGAACTTGAAATTCATTCATTAAAGTGAGAAAGATAAAATCTTAGGAAATATTCTACTGGTTACAAAAATTCGAAAGACTTAAAAGAAATAATCAAATGAATAAGCGAAACTGCAATTTGCCTAGCATTATTGGTTGTAAATGTTTGACACGTTCAATGATAACCGTGTTCAGTATTTTTGCCTAGCTTTACGGTTCAATATTGCATTGGACATTGCTGCTGCTGTCGTGTATACTGTGACTGGCCATCCTCAGAGCTGCATGAGACACGCGTAAATCTCGTACTTTGTTCATTAATTCGGACTCAGAATTTGTTTAGTATGACATGAAAATTCTCCGCCTCGTTTTGTATATGCCACTCGAATAACGGCTTCCTCGTTAACGAGTTGTGTTGTGCTCAACGTGTGCACTACATAAAATGTGTAAATAACTCACTTGTGGAATTAAAAGCAATGGAAAAATATTATAGTTTACTCTATTTTATTGCAGAACTATGCAATTTACTCAGTTAAATTTTTGGGCAAAATTTCTTCATCTGTTCCGGTAGTTGCGTGTAGTATGGTATTTTTCAGCCGTTTACGAGAAATTGAACAGGTTTTGTATGAGTTTTTGAAATATTAATGTTCATAAAGTACTATTAATATATGCATGCATTCAACCCTGGCTTTATTTTTCATCAATAGCATCGATGTAAAATAGTTGTGAGACCAGACGTAAAGCCCAACTAGTCAGTCTCTGACCGTTAACTATGGCCTTTTAAATTTTGCCTTATAATCTTTGAAAAACACTTCACCCTGGGATTCATACGTTATCGTAGTTGAATATGCTTCTAAGCATCTTCTTTGGATCACATGGAAATAATTTCAGAGGCGACTCATTTAAACAAAGGTACATGCTTATGAAACGTGTGCAAAAAATTAATTCTACTTAGGTGTTTGGAAGAACCACAAACATTGTTTTCGACCTAATCCATTACTACATTCAACTACGGGTAGTGCACAGCAATTACAATAATTTAAGAGCAGTAACAAACAGTAACGTTTACAGTAAAACAAGAAATTAGAGAAATTAAGAAAAATGCGTGTGATTTCAACATCATGAAAACTGCAACACAGATACCCCTCATCAAAATCGCGGTGCATGCAATTGTAACCCACAGCTCTGCTACTGACACTGAAATCAATTGTCAAACGTTCCTTTTTTAAAACCGTGTGTAAAAAACGATGCACGACCAATTTTTCCGAGCCGCGTTTTGATCTTCAAAAATAAAACTCTTCCGAGGTTCTAAATCGAACACGTTAAATATCGTTAAACATAGCACTTTTAAAGCAAGACATGATATAAATGAATTTTACGATATTTTTAAAACGTATCAAAATTGGTGAATGAACTTTCAAATATACTTTTCGGTATGTATGCAACCAATCACATATTTCAAAAGTAAATTTAGGAAATGAAATTGAATGTTCTTGATCAAAAACCTCAGCAGAGTTTTCTTCCTTACTTTTACTCTTTTCATGACAATTTGACTGAAGAAACAAGCTTTCAGAGACTCGGACCTGCAGCACACACTGGTCAAACTCTTGGTACCTTGCACGAAGCATTCGGGTGACAGCAAATATACTGAATCTTGAGTTTTTTTTTTAAATCTGTGCAATTATTTGTGGCTTGAGAGAAATAAGAAACTGAAACATTAGTTTTTAGTCATACGGCCGCCGAGAGCTAGAGACGAAACAGTACAACTAACCAGCAGTTCAGAAGCCGACTGAGAGCCTTTGAAGGGGCAGCACTGAGGCAGCATTGGGAGGTGACAGGATGGATAGGGAAGGGTAAAAGAGAGAACCTCTGAAAAGAGAGGGAAAGCTGTAGTAAAACTAACTTAGATAGAAACTAAATTAACCAAAAATGTGAAGGGTTTGCTGTAACGACAGTATAGAATCTGATGACTATATGCTTTAAATTATAACGTGACTACGTAAAGAACAGCCACAACTTTTCTTCCCTTGTGTGCTAGTGTGAGGGAGATTATAAGGTATGGTAATAAAATTTTGCATGCGAAGGAAGAACAACACAAGAGTAAAAGCATGGAGTTACATAGACCTACGTAGAAGAAAACTGCAAAAAGAAAAGGGAAAATCAACTTTTTTGATAGAGAGAGCGATGTACATTTTGATATAAGTGTGAGAAAAACTGCTGTAAAAAGTCAAGCAACGTCAGTACCATTATTAAGGACAAAAGAAGAAAGAAAGACAGAGGAAAAAGACAGCACCAAAGAGTTGTGAAATGGAGAGCAACGTATAGGGAGCGTTGTATAGGAAGGTCAGGAACCCGTGACACAACATATATTAAGGGACAGCTCCTAAAGCTCGAGCTAAAAACTCCTTTCCAATACGATAATTCGAAATTTTTCTCTCTCTCACACGTACATAATTTCACGAAGCTCAGAGTACTGAAACTGATGCAAAAATAGAAACAGGATGGTTAGAAAACTTACTCAAGACTGTCCTGTTGAGTGCAGAAGATGATGCCCAGTTTTTAAAAACAGTTGAAATGTGATGGTTTCGCACGTGACATGGAGTCTATATTCAGTGTCGGCCAGTTTTAAGGAGTTGCGAATTTTTGAAGAGTTACGAATTAGGTAGCGATGCAACTATTTCTAGCCAATTTCACCGTAAGTCGCAAACGCAATTTTGAAAAGTGTAAGTTGAAAACTATTTAAAAAATAATAAATGAAAATGAAAACTAACTTAAATAAATAATACATAAAAAATAGCTTTAGCAGTCAAGAGTATCGCTATCATGTCTTCTGAGACCAGCAGTATGGAAACTCAGACATATGAGGATTTCTTCTGCTCTCTGTCCAAAAATGATGAGCGCACAAACAAGAAAAAAGCTACTTCAAATGAAAGAGCCTGTCATCAATCGGTCCATGCATCCAGCTATTCATCTGGCCATGTTTCCCAATTGTAACTTTATTTCGTGCTTCATAGAGTTCAAAACTTTCATTCTCTCAAGTGCTGCAGTTGAAAGACTATTTTCATTTCGTAAAAATACATCGAAGCCTAAACGTGTTTGTCTTTCAGACAGCAACTTCGAAATGCTTACATTTCTAAATAGGAATTAATAGTAAACAAGATCATTTAAATTAATTTGCACAATTAAGTACAGAGTTTCATGTGTCTTAATGAAATGATTTGCAATACTACCCTACTGAAAGTAAAATATAGGAAAAAGTGATTGGCGGCGAGAACAAAAATAGGATCTAAGCTCAGTAAGCTGTTGAAATGCTGTGACTTATCGTAGTCCCTCTTTGAGCCAAAAATGTTACTTTTATTGAGGATTATTCATCAGTGTTTCTGTGTGAGCTGTACATTCTCAATACTTTTTAAGTAATTTTGATATTTAATAGTTGCGGTTGCAAATTGCTGTTACGACAGCAACTTTCGAGCTTGTGTTGTTTGCAGGTGCAATAGCAACTGTTTTTGGTGACTTGCGCGTGCGGTTGAGCAACATTTATTTTCCATTTGCGTGCCCAATACTGCCTATATTAAATATTTTTACAGCATGTAATGAAGTTCGTATTTATTCAGGCTCTAACGCAGTTCTGAAGCTACACTGCAAGTGACTTACGAGGTTCAATAATGTTTTAAAATACAAAAACAATGATACCTATGAAAAAGTTGTTTTGCATTATTTTTCTAATGGGGCGATTCTCCAAGAATTGAGTTTGGTGATGGGTTAGTTTTCATCCTAAATGCTGCATTCTTTTCGAATATAAAATGTTTTTACAATGGATACAACTATAATTGGCGAGCCACCAAACTTGCTAGTGTGACTTACGTGAATAGCGCAGTACACATTTTTCGATACTTTTCACCAATCGTCTTCCCTTGTTAAACAGCTTTCACTGAGACGCTCTGTGCCATGTTCGCTTCTACTTTTTTATTGGTACTGCCACTTATGAATAAAGAGTCTGGAATTTTCATGATATTCATTTCAACATACCTACCCGTCATATTTCAGTTAGTTCCAGTATTATTTTATTTCGTTATTAGTGGCTGAATTAGGTATAGAAGTTTGATAGCGATTTAAAAGCAATTTCATTATTGTAGTAGAAGTATATAGAAATTATTCTAAAATTTGTTTCGTATAAAAAGGGTTACGCTTCTCCCATGTGGTAACAATGTCAGTCGAGAACAGACGGTAACATACGGGAAGAGACTATTAGCTTCACAAAATAGCTTCATGCTTCAAATAAAAAAAAGTGATGTAAGAGAGGAGTCTGACATAAAGTGAAATATTCTGGCCCTTTATGCTAGCAGTCATTTACGCATGCATAGTTTTGCCCCTAAGATGAAAGAAAAAGTGAAATAAGGGAACGTAAAAGGTACCTCATTGGTTGTAATTTGAAGAGAAGTACAAGTTCAGGCGAGTCATTGTAGCAAAAATGCTTGACGTGATTTTTAAATTCAATTACATGGAGAAATGACGAAACGTTTCCTTAGCATGGCTATCGGGAAGTACTGGAGCAAACATGTAAAAATGCACTCATTTATAAGCTGTATTCCGAGAGGTGGAAAAAGATGCAAAATATAAAAAGTTTCCGCCAAAACCTGCGCTCTTAACCCCGGGAGGGAGTGCGAGTAAGGGCGTTTTCCGAGCAAGCAAAAAGCCGAGGATATTGAGGGTGATTTGGGTGTAGGCCGGAGCACGGGCGGTAGCGCTTCTCGTCGTGTTACTGTGTGAGAAAGATGACGCACTATTAAAGAGCTCTGTGTCCCTCCCTGATTGGCCGCCTCAACGCACAATTATTCCTCCTCGTGAGTAATGAAATGCTATAAAATACTAATTAAATAGCATTCAACTTCTATGAGCCAATTCTGATCTCCTTGCTTACCACCTCAGTTAAAGAGAAAGTGTCAGTTCAAATTTGACTAAGCAACTGTGAAATAGCTTCGAACCAGCTTACAAGTTTGAGGTACCAAATTGTCAATGAGAGTGTTGAAATCAACAGAACTTATATTCTTTCAAGTTTACTCGTTCGACCTTGGTTTATTCATAAGAAGAGATTGGTATAAAGACGCATAAAGATTAATTAATTCAAGACGTGTGACATCTTTTCTCTTAGTGGAAGTATGTACATACACTAAAAATAGCGAAAATCAAATTTAGCTCAATAAGTGGTTATGTCTCGTTAATCAACTAGGCAGCGCTACAACATATTGCAACGCGAAGTAGAAACAAAGTTACGACCAGTTTGATGGCGGCGATCAACATGTTTTGGAACACTCACGTAACGAGGAGGATAAACTTAAATTCGTGAATTAGAAAATCTTACTTTAATTAAAAAAAAATTCGAATAATTCTGGTGACGGGGTTCTGGTCCTTCTATTTTTCTACATATGACTAGCCATGAATTTGGAAGCACCACTTTATCGCAGTTTTTTCTTTACAAGCCAATCTCTGTACCACAGGCGGTAGTGCAACTTATATTATCTCCAAGTAATTAGTTCCTGCTCTCGATAATCTAACGATGATGTGAGACCATTAAAAACGCGATCAGCTCTTATACATATGATATTCTCGTTGAGACCAAAGTTTCGGTTGTAGAGGTAGCCAACCACCTTTATAAATTCAAGTTGATAGCGAAAGCACCGGAAGCGCTGAATGGAGGACAGTCTTATGGCTGCAGCTATCAAAAATTGGAGAGGAGCTGTTTCACAGAGGAAATAAAATATCCGAAGTTGCCGATACGCTTACAAGGAGGGAGTTGTTCGCCTGTGGAATGTTAGTGGGTCACTACCCCATAGCCGCATGGTTACACATCGCCAGTAGCTACATTAAAAGATGAGCCGAATGATTGCACTGGGAGGACTTCGTCGGCGAGTGTGCAATGTCCATGATTAACGAAATGATTGATAGAGTTATAGTAGAAGACTCAGTAAGAGGAAGTTGGTCTGCGTTTGATATTAAGCATGGAGTGTCATGGTCGGACGCAGGTAAAATCGCTCTTGGTACGGAGTTAGAAATAATTGGCAAGGCTGTTGAAGACGTGGCTGAGAAAGAAGGAGGGTTTCAGTCATATCTCTTGAATTTTTATTTGTTCCACTTTGAATGTGTTTGACTTTTGTATGTTAAATGTTAATGCGCAACGCTGGGTTAAATACTCTTGTAGCGGTGTATGTTTTGAGTCTGATTGGTGGTAGAAAACCATTTTCACAGCATTGACAGTCTCAATCATTAGCTCGCCGTTGCCATGTGGACATTGGTGTCTGTACTGAAATCAAAATATTGACTGTGTTCAGTGATATAAGTCTGGTTAACGTTACCATGCTCATGTGATTTTTCCACAACTTTTAACAGTATCAACGTTGCAGAGTTAGAGGCAGTACTGATGCGAGTGAATTTGACACTAAAGTGGAGCATGACCTCGATAAAGTTAAGAATTAATTTTGCAACTGTTGTGGCGTGGTTGAAATCTGTTATCAGCGCCCAGAAGCGCGTCCACACGGGAGGTGTCGCAGAAATATTCACAACATAGAAGCTGAGGAATCTGAAAGAAATAATGGTTATGTTTGAACTAAAAACCTAGATTTTGCTAGCGCTTATCGAGAAAAATATAGATGTGCTAACTCGAGTAAAGAACAGGTGGGTGTTAGGGGAACAAGTATGTGGTTCACAGGATAAAAACTCTGGGATGCCACCTTGTTGCATGTGTGTATAAGCAGGAATTAAAGGCTGTTACAAAAACCTTAGCCCACTCTGGTCTTCAAATATAAGTCTAAGTCTAGCGACGTTATCGACGAGCCGGAGCAGATGTGCTATAGTGCTTAAACGAATATAGTAGAGGTGCATAGTAAACACCATGTTGGGGTTAATAGGACCTTTTATTCAGTGAGAAAATGGACTATTAATGTCTGACGGGAGGACGTGGAATTGGTCCTGCTGCTTCGATGCATCAAATGGGATAAGTCAGTTGGCAACGCTTTGTTGTCAACGTCACGCACCATAGCGGAGCGGATTCAACTGTTTATTTGTCCGGAACTATGGCTAATCCCGTAGGATAAATTATACAGTCCGGTTTCCTCGAGGGGAACCACGCAGATACTCGAGTTAGCCAACTCGTGTTTGCCGTCAGATGTAAGGCATTAAGTGTGAATAAGCGTACATGGAGGTGGAATGAGGGGAATACAAGGTTATGTTTGCAGTGTAACAGAGGAGTAGGGGAAACAGTTGAGCATCTAGTCTTAGAATGTAGTAAATATAAACATGAGCGAGAGAGTTTCATGGATGTGGTTCGTAAGCAGTATGGAGAGAAGCAGTGGAATGCAAGGTGTGTTGAAGAGGACTCGGGTATGAGATATTCATAGGGGTGGATGAGGAATGTAACATGACTGTTGTGGATGCAATGAAAAATTTCTTCCTGTATGCATGGAATAAGCGACATTGATGTCGAATAGTCAGTTTCCTAGACTAGAATGTGACTACCTGCCAAGCATGAGGGCTGTTTATGACGAGCTGGATCTCCCAGTGATGCCCTCACTTGGCTGGTTCTTTTGCATTGAGTGACACAGGGCGGCCCTTGAGGAACTAGTTTAGAAGAGAAAAACTCTCTGGTGCCACCCTGTTGTTTGTGTGTGCAGTGGAGAGAATTAAAAGCCATTACAAAAGCCTAAGCCAGTACTGGTGCTCATATCTAAGTTTAAGCAGATTACCTAGCAACATTACCAGTATAACATTTTGTATAAAATACTGGAAAGGAAAAAATAATGCTAATCAAACCCCAACTGACAATACCTAGTACAACCTAATGTTTTGGAAGTTATTCTTGCCAGATTAATGGTGCAGCCTATGGGCTTAAAATATTAAGCTAATTGCTACATTGTTTGTTGTCAGTATCTCTCTGTGTTTCTTTTAAATTGCATTTCTCTTCACTCCTGAGTTTGCCTCAATCTTTGCAATTGTTGGCTCAAACTTTTTGTATTTATTCTGAAATTGGAATGTTCTTGTATTGGCAAGAAAATTATAATAGTGAAAGATGTGATTGTATTATTATGATATTAGTATCATATTTACACAGCTTGAAATCATATATTTTGGTTGGGTTCAGATGGGTGGACAGTCTGCTCTCTTATTATAGTAAGGATTATTCTGACATTATATTTCATATAAGATTGAAATCTAACTCTAAATCTATGCTGATTGTTGGTTTTAAGTTGTAAGGGAAGACAAGTCTCCACCTTTCTTGGTAAGCATTTAACTTGGTTTCATCTGAGTCAACCCTAGCTACAAGTAAAAATATTTCACATGATTGGATTCAAAATATAAATGAATTATTTATCATACATAAGTATTTTGTTTCAAGTATTGATGCTTAAAATATTACTTCACTGGTTATCATTGTTGTTGTTTCATCATGTATATCTTGGTACTATATCAAAATATTAATTTAACATCTTTGTTTTCAGACTTGTAATTGCAGGCATGGATAATACATCTCTTGGAAAGTCAGTTACTGCAAAATATCTCTCAGAAGTACTGAAGCAGCGGAAAACATTGCCACCAGACATTACTAGACATCTCATTGAGGAACAAGGTCTGTAAAAGATATAGTTTTACTCATACAAACCACTGCAACTATCATATTATTCCACTGTTGTACCCATACCTTCATAGATTTTATCCTGCAATAGGCAAGTATTATAGTAATGCTCTCAATGTGTCTGTCCTCATTACATGCATTTGCATTTTAATTGATTTATTTTTAACTGTGCATTCATAATTTCTTTCTTTTTCCTGAAGTTTCTATTAGTCTTTGGTGTGTTAGATTGGCTGTTTTTTGTTCTTTGGTTATTATGCATATCTTAGCTTGTTTTATGTGGATAGTTTGTGTGAGTAGCTCAAGTATTTCATAGTGTCCTATTTTTAAACTTGTGGTATGCTTGGTATAAGTGTTGACATTAAGAAACTATAGGTTTTACTGGATGTAAGTTAATCTTTTTAAAGTATTTCACTTCCTGTACATATGTGTAAATAATTTTCAGTGTGTAACAGAAAATTATAGATACATTCTTACGTGAGTGAAGGAGTGGGTTATTCAAGTAGAAGTTATTGCAGAATAAAAGGGCCTACAATGGAAAGCTGTGGGGGATGGTTCTGATTCTTTTGATCAAATGAAAAGAGAGGAGTTAGGCAAAGAATATTAAATTCAGGTGCAAAGCTTTGAAAGGAATGCTTTAGTTTGGATAGAAAGTAATGTTTTTTGCTATAATTTTATTTAATCCAACTAAGAGGCTCTCAATTGTTAGTTTAAACAAAATCTGAGTTCTAATCTATTTTTAATTTATTCAGAGATAATGCTCATTAAATGTAGAGAAATTTCATTGTTTCAACCATAAAGAAATGAATGTTGAAGAAGACCATGTAACATATTGTATTCTCTATGAATACAAGAAAAGCATATAGACCACACAAGCTGCAAGAAATATTTGTTCTGTGTATGAGAATATTGTTTTGAGAAAGAATTGTTACTGGGGGGGTGAGAAATGTGTTCTTTATAACAATACTCAATGCAAAAGACTAGTTCAGTTGAAATCAAAGTCTAAAGCAAGGACTACCCATGGAAGATCATGCTCTGTTTGTAGTGGGACATGTGATGACTGGTTCACTATGGTTTCGAGCAGTTGCAAAGCATGGCAGCGAGACTGCATTGCTGTACCAGGACAGCTGCCCTCGCTGCTTCACACCTGATCAGTTCTCCAAGACTGTCTCTTACTCCCTCCTGCGGTGCCCCCGGTCTAAGCGTTGTGTTCGGCATCTCCGTAGCAAAAACAAGCTCACTGCCAGGGAACAAGAGATGATTGCTTCACATGAGAAATTTGAGAACATCTTTTTGAAGAGGTAAGAAGCAACGAAAGTACGATATTGTTAGAACTAGATGATTTATTCCAAAGCTAAATATTTTATAGCCTTGGACACTGTGGGATTGGATACCATATCCATTGCCTACTAATGTGTATTTTGTTATCCTATGAAAGTCCCCTATAAAGGATCGTCTATCAACACGGTAAACTTGGTGCACCTCATAGGATATGTAGGATTCATGTACTCATCTCATTACCATATTTTGGGGACTTGGCGTTCTGCAAACAACTCCCCAGTTGCCTTCAAGGCTTCTTGCAGTAGTCGGTCGCTGCTCTGAGGGATTACCGTCATTCCTATTAGCGCTCATGTCAGAAGCTCTATTTATCAACAATATATCTGCCTTTTTCATTATTGAATTTGTGTTGCTTACTTCTCTCTCAGTTTGCCTGCTAATTTGTTACAACTAAAATTAACTCTTCTCTGATGATGCAACAACTTTAATTGACTGCAAATAGTTGAAAATCTTTGATTTAATAATGATAATGGTTTCCTTGGAAGGGCTGGTTATTTGAATTTTTCTAGATGTTAAAATTGGATTAGATACTAGAGTGTTGAATTTAGTTTAAAATGTTATATTTATCATGGTGGTCTGTATATATTTTTGTTATAAATTTAAAGGGTTCCGGAGTGTTTAAATGTTCGTTTGGAGGTAGAGAAACTGTTTCTGAATTATTGAAGCGATTAGACAAGTATTCAAACTATTCAAATACATGTCTAAAAGATGTATACTGATATACATACAATCATTTTTTGAAATTATTTCTAACTCAAGGCTACAATGACAACAAGAATGACGTTACAGTAATTCTAACTTCATCTATCATCAAAACCAACGGACTGGTTCTGGTTTCAGTGATTACTTTCGGTTTGAGAAATCATCACTGACGCTGCTCCTTGTCTTCGAGGGTGTCAATTTCACTAGTATACGTTCATTTTTTACTGAACATCAAATTTAATTTCGTGACTAAACACGATGTTTGGTAGCGCGCCTTTGCTGATATGAGAGAAGGATTTCACGTTCTGCGTGACGTTTGTCACAGTTTTTACAGATAACAGCTGTTTCCATTGATGTATGTGAGGAGAGCTCTTCAAATCTTGCTTTGGGAGAATGATGGATGCATTTCCTTCCTTTGCCAGGTTTGTAAAGCATCTCTTTGGGTTTCATCTGAGCTCTTCTGTGCTGGATTGGAACAGTGAACTTTTAAAGTTTTTGTAATAGCCATTTGAGGCTTTCCCTCCATATGCAATTCTAAAGTAACTATTCTTTTGTCGACCTGGAAATTATATGATTTCCTTAACTCCCAAAAAATGAAAATGGAAAGAATCAGCATAAGTACTCATATAACTCAACATTGTTTAACCCATTTGTTCCAGAATTAATTTTTTTTCATCAGAATTTGACTAACTCATTAAATGATATCTGTTTAACCCAAATACCACTAACTTATTTACAAAAATTTCTCATGAAATTATTATGTGTAATCATATGGTTATAGAAAGTAAATTAAAATTGTTTATTTCTCAAATAGAATAAGCATATTCAACAATTATATACTAGAAACCAAAAATAATACACAAGTTAATCCATTAGTACTAGAACAAAGTATTTTATGCATATATGAACAGTTTCGACAGCAACAGAAATACTTGCTTCGAATTACCATAAAAGGAAATCACTTCGTATGGTAAGGTAGAAAGCAAGCGATACATAATCCTGCATCATATTTTAAACATTATGTTCGGACATGAGATTTTCAATATCCCCCTATATTTATTCGTCGTTTATTCGACAGGACTGGTTGCACAAAGTGACCAGTATAGTCAAATCTCGTCACTAACTCCTGGATCTGAAGAAGATTTTCTACCGTCCATTTTTGGAAGTGTTTTGAATCTATGGAGATAGGACATAGCAACTTTCCTTTTGAATTCCAATTCGTCTGTAGTACTGCCTGTACCACGAGCTAAAATCCAGGCATTTTGTATTGACACATCCACCATTCATGTAAACAGGCCCCACTGTTTTTTCCCTCTAACCCCAATGTGGTGAGCATTTATATGTTCATTCATTTGCTCTGTGTCTTCCATTCCTTTGTTATACTCCTTGATTCCGTTAGGGGATGATGCATCAACTTGGCTGCAAGCCTGTTTTGACCAGCGCTTGACTTTATGATATTTTTCCATGAACTGTTAAAGCAATTGTCATGCCTGAGTTATCCTTCCAGCTTGTAAGTTTTACATCAGGTGACTGAGCAGTTCCTCTCACCTTTTTGCAATAACTTCGATCGTTCTTTTCAACTGAAGCTACTGATATTGAACAATTTTTGTCAATTCGATTGGTTCTAATTGTACCAGTACCATTGTAGCCACGTTTATTTTGTTCACACAAGAGGGAATTGGTAATGAATAAATTATCCATGAATATATATATATATATTTGATATATATATCTGTGAACTGTTCTTTTTCCTTTTACGGAATTGTGGATGCATATTTATCAAACTCTGTGTCAAGAGATTCATTGTCCTTACGTGCCTTTTTCTGATAAGGATCGAATGCAACTAGATAAACTGACAACGTATGTTGATATCAAATTTTATATCCAAATTGTATGAGTTTGTTACTACTAGCTTACTTGCAACTGTGTCTGCCAAAGTATTGTGCCATGGCATCATCGTGAGATATATTATTTATTGGAATAAAATCATCTGTGGACTTGATTCGTAAATAAAAGAAAAGTGAACGCAATTTTGAGAACTTGTCACTTTTGTCAACGTTATCAAATGCATTAAAATACAAATATATGATTATTTGGGCAAACCTATCTCGATGCATAGCATTACTAATTTCTTCATTGCATGCATTTGATGGTTTTGTCCAATACAAGTGTCTGCGAGGAAGAAAGTGTATCCTGATACTAAAAGGACACCTATACAAATTTTCAATTCGTTCACAGATACATTTACATCAATACAATCCTTCTTCATTTGTACGGCGTCTTTTGTCCTTTAGTGTGCTCTAGAATATTACCACCAAACAACAATTCAAACAGTTCCACTTCTGTGAAATCTCTGCATCTAGTGTAGTTACTCTCAGAGAAAAGCATCAATTGCTGTAAGGTGTCAGTTTTTGACCATTCCATATTCCATGATTTTTTTCGTGTTTTCGTTTTGCGAAACATCAATAATATCTGTAACTTCTCGTGGTTCCAAATAATATACACCGCAGTTTTCTTCTGTGACTTCAAGCATTGTCAATATCTCATTCATTGCGAGGCCTTTGCGTCTGAAAACTAGGATTTGATTTCAAAATAGTAAATTTTCAAGTGTTTTCACATTTTTCTAGCGTTCCCATATTCCCGTGAAATTCAATTATAAATATCTCCAAGTAAACCACACAATTATCAACTACAGTTAACTGTGCATGATCACTGTCTAATTAACTGTAATTCACCACAGTTTCCAATCAATCTGATAATAATTGATAGAAATATGAATTCAGGTTTTTAGTGACGCTATGCTGGCAAAGAAAACAGCGCCCTACAGTTTACAAAAACAGCCGTCACGACAGATATGATTTTCCAAAGCACTAAACCTATTACGTCAGAGTACAGCTAGCATCCATACAGAACACGTTATGAATGCGTTCAAACGAAGTAACAAATGCAGTACAAGTTATAGCAACTTAAGGTTTTGCAACGTAGTGCCGGAACCGTACAAGTTTTCGTACTGGAGTTTATTTTGCTCTGTGCCGTATTAACCTCTTTGTTTCTTTTTGGGGGTAATTTATATTATTTAGAACACCGCTAATGTCGTACATTTTGTTATATTATTTTTGTAATTCAAACTGCTGTTAAATGCTCATGTTCAAGCAAGACATGGTAGATGGTTTAGTTATGTATGTAACTGCATTTTAGTGCATTCTTTTAATTATCACGGTCATGAAAATTTAATTAATTTGTGGTAGTAATATTTGGAAACAAAAAACCGTAATATTCTGAATGTCATGCGAACTACCTATGGTCTTTAATCTTGTTTGCACGAGTACTTACTAAATCCCTCAAATTTACTTCTTGAACCGTGGAAATTCTTCAAAAAGGGAATTCTGTTACGTCTAATAAAATTATTGAAAATTGTTAATAAAAGCATTGAGGAATTTTACAAGGTTAGGTTAGGCATTTCTATGTTGAGTATCCTTTGTTATACGTTTGATGACTCATTACATTTTCCTCTACTTTGTGTTCCTTTTTTCATGAAAAGCGAGACTGTAGTCTCGTGTGAACACAATAACCCCTTTTAGTTATTTTATCTAGCAAGGTATGAAGAAATATTTCCGTACTATCTTGGTCAATACTTATCTCTATAATTTTTCAGTGTAAAATATGGAGAATGTAATAGCGTGTCCTTTACTTCTGTCTTCATGCCACTACATGACACTGTATGTCCCTTCCAGGTGCCTCGTATGCAGTCATCAAAAAAGGACTTCATGTGTTCTGCCTGACAGTCGAAGGTTGAAGAAGAGAAGGAAGATCGAAGATGCTTGCAGAGCTCCTGAGATGGTCGAGGCTGAGGTGCAGCTGCCTAAGATTGTGGTGCCTGAAATAGTGACTGTTAAAACAGTTAAGAAGCCTCGTCTTGATAAAGTGGACTGTGGCCTCAACATATCTCCCGCCTTAAAGCAACAGCTGCAGCAGTACGTTGACGAGACTTCCATTGAGTCTGTCACTGAGACTGCACCTAGCACCAAGAAGAAGAAGAAAAAGAAACGAATGCATAGTAATACTGGGACACCAAAGACAAGTCAAAACTCTAATATGGCATCACCAGCTCCCAGGAACGGGAAGTGTGACGTGAAAAATACTCTCGTTCTCAATTCAACCACTCCTAGCATTGTCGGCAGTCGTAAACATACATTGTCCAGGAATAATAGCTCCACTTTAGGCATTTCAAAATTTGGCAACCATCAACCCGTTAATAAAGGTACCAATCTGAAGCTGGCTGAAACTCCCTTGAAGGTACAAGCGAACTCGAAGAATCACAACCGCATGTCTTTTACTGCAACAAATGCTCTAAAAAACGCTCTTAGTAAATCTGTTCCTAAGCAATCGTCGTTGAAGAATTTTCTTGATACTATTTTCTGACATGTCGTTTTTTTACGAGTATAATAAAATTATACTTTTGTATTGCGTGTTTTTATGAATGACACCATCCTGTTCTACAGTATTTGTTTCTGTTTCAGTATATATACCCCTAAAATGTAAAAAATATTCATTCAAGAGGTTGACGCGGTTCCTAAAACTTTTTCCGCACCGCAGTATGTGTTAGAGTTTCTTATGAAGATAAATTCGCTATTTCTCAGTCGTTACTGGCAAAGAAATTAGCCTAGTGGCTCATTGAATTATGATTTCTTCAGAAATATTCCGTTGGAGCAATTTTTGAAAATTTAAATCATTACTAAAAACTTGTAGAGATGCGCTTCAGCGTTTTAGGTTTCAGTCGAGGAGGTAGGAGACTCTTGCAGAAGGTGGGCTAGTGTGGCCGAACTGCACGCTGCCAGCTCGTACCCCATCCACACGCTAACCTTCAAGCCATCACTGACTGTGTAATGCATCTATGACGTAATTTTCAACACCTAAATAACTACAGGGCGTTCTAAAAAAGTGTCAATTGTCAATCTACTGACACTATTGTTTTGTTAGCCTGTGTTTTCAAACTGGTACTTGTTTTTTCTCTTTCCAGATGAAACTCATTGGAACGATGTTTATAAGATAAACACTTCAATAATGAATGTTTGGAGTGATGGGATTACGTTCAAATAAAATGGCTCAATTAATCGCCACAATTGCCTCTACTGGGACCTGAAAACCCGCATGTTATCGTGGAGCATCATGGGGATTTATCTTGAGTAGCTGGATGCTTATCATCCACAGCATTAATTGGGTCAATCTTTTCTTACGCTACTGGGACTAGTTCCGTTTACTTAAACATGCTGCAACAGTTTGTCATGCTATTAGTTAGAAAGGACTATGAAGATGAGGAGTTTATTATTCAGCAAGATGGGGCACCCCCACGATATTAGATCTTACCTTGATAAGATCTTGCCAAGTAGGTGAATTGGCTGAAGGGGTTTTGTAGAATCACCATGTTCACCGGACCTCACTAGATAATTTGATGGGGCTACTTAGAAAACAAAGTCTATGCTAAGACAACTAGAACAGTCGCTAAATTGACAGAGACAGAGACTCTGTTGATTATTTATGTGCTCTTTCTCATTGATCACAGCACTAGATCAGATTAGTCGTATCATTCATTCAATTCGTAATTATTTGCACTCGATTGATCATCAGTTGTTGATTGATCGACTGAAAATCTACACTAAACTAATCAACACTGTATTTTGATCTTCAAATGTCTCGCTTTCGTTGTCTGAAATCCAAAATTAATTCATGACCCAGTGCGAGTCTTGAACTAATAAATCTTTCACTATGCGAAAACTCGACGTTCTGGTAGGCTGATATCAGTGACATCACGAAACAATAAATTAGAAATCTATAAAAACAGCAGAAATTTTTTGTTCGTGCGTAAATTCGCTAATTATTTTACTTTTTTCAGGAAGGAACTAAGCATTTCATTCAGCTTCACTTCGGACAGAATGGTTAGAATGACAGCTTGACTTTCTGTTCCTTTATCATGATGCGAAGATATACCAGCAGAGATTGTATATACGAGTATATATACAATATACGTTTTTGTTGTTGGTTTTGTTTGCGGCTTTGAGAATGTGTCCTCGCTAAATGCATCACAACTGAAGACTAGTGTTACATGTGTGCAGGAGCCTCGCAGGACACCACGTGTCCCATGAAGCGTCAATGAAATAAGAGTCTTGTAATTCTGTCGTAACACAAATAAACTGTAAATTGTAAACTGGGACACAATTGTTGAAGCGTAAGAGGCGTGTGGGTATGTCTGACCTTTCTCTTGGGTAGCGAAGCAACTCTTACTTTCCTCAGAACCGGACTTCAAGATAGAGCGCGTGCCCGGCGAAGGAATCGGCGTTCTCTGCAGAATACATGTGTACGGTGGATGGAGTTGTCACAGCCCTAAAAATATCAGAAATCCTCACATCCCTGGGGCTTTTCGAGTAAGTATCGAGTTGAATATTACAGACATTTCTATAACAATATTGACGTTCTTACTTGTAATAACTTTAATTGTATTTCACATTAATTCTATTTCTTAAGGGGCTAATTGACCAGTTCATCTCAATTGAGATGGATGAAGATCTCACTCAGTTGCAGAAGCGTAAGATGCATGTTAGTTTAAGGCTCTTGTGCATCTATTCAATATCCATGCCTGTCCTGTGAATATTGTACTTTTTTAATGAAATGGAGAAAATCCTTTAATTTGTGGAAAAATCTACGACATATTTCACAATTAACCCTTATTTCAGTACAGTTTACTTAAAATTTAACGCGGTGGTAGAAAGCTAACTTGTTCCTGACGTATTTGACCTTTTTTACGTTATCAATCGTTGAGAGTTAACTCTTACTTCCAATACAACGAGGGAACACTATTTCTTAACGGGTGTAAATATATTTCAACAAGAAAATCGATGTCAAAAAGCCATTTACTAGAAGAAGACCTGCTGTTGGGCTTGTGTGAACGAGGTGCATCCAAGTCATAACAGCTCCCATGGGTTTTATGAGCATTGGAACTAGATAGAAATATACGGTTCATTTTAAAATTCAAATGGAGCGAATGAAACTTCACTTTTTCAAAAATATGTTACAGAAAAACTATAAAAGATATCAAGTCCTAGTAAATTGCGAATGAAAGAGGAATACTAGAGTTCTTTTAAATAGACAATGTATTTCAAATGTAGACTCTTTAGGCCCAACTTTGAATTACAAATTACAAAACACATCTTAAACTGCAACAAAGTTATTTGGACACATATACCTAGGCATAATTTTGCCCTTATTGCAGGTACCGGAAACATTCATACATATTTTTCCCTGCACGGAAAAAGTGATTATGTAACAGAGAACAAACGAAGCAAGAATTGAACATGTATCATTTCTTATCGAACATATTTGATTCTCGTCTTTTCTACATTTTGTTTTGAAATAAATTATTTCTCAATAAAATTATGACTTCATAAAATGTCAATAAACTATTATGAGAGAAATGTGTCGAATTGTGGAAACTATTATAGATATCATTAATATGGTAGCAAAAGGCCAAAAATACGAAAAAGGCCAAAGTCGAATCCCACTCCAAATGCTTTCAAAAGAGAGCAGAATTGTATATTGTGGCCCCATCGGGATGTGTCGTGCCTCAACAGGCGGTTCGGGCTCTGACTCGAGGCAAAGACTCAGTTTTTTAAGGTTAACCCTTCGTGTTTTGGGCGTCATCACTGTCCAAAGAAAATGAAAAACCTTCGTGATCAACTTTCGTGCGAAAACCTCCGAGAAAAACTAATTTCGAGTTTTTATTAGAGGTTTAAGTCAAACCATTTTTAACTTTAGATTGCCTATACTACATGAACGGTCATACGTGTGTATGTATTTTGTCACTGAAGAATTTCAATCTTGTTAATGGTGTTTTCACTGTAGCCAAATAGGTAGTAGACTGTGCTTGTACAAGTTCGAGTCCCCAAGTAGCCTTTGAATTTTCTCTGTTTGTGCTGCAGGGACCTGTTAGGTAGACTGACTGACTTGCCTTAGACTATTACCACAAAACTTTCAGATCATTGCGACGTGTTCATACAAGCCTCTACCTCACATCGTAATATGGACAGCAATAATCACTGGAAGCATGAACATTAGTCTTGAGATGATCACGAATACAAAAAACATTTTCTATATCAAGTATACCTGAATAATATATAGGTTTTTCTTTCTTTTTTCTCTTTCTTTGATGCATATTTTCAGTATGTATCGTACAAGTACATCAAAACTATGCATAAAAGTTTACGTAGTTTATGAGCAGTTTATTACTACATGTAAATGTGCTTCTCAGTTTATATTCCTACATGCAAAAGTTTACATCTAACCATATTTGTATCGCTTAAATTCAAAATTATGTTCCGTAACTAAAAACACTAAATTATTTTCAATGACCAACAGCGTTATTTTTTACAAAGTGCATTCCTTTTGAAATAAAATATATAGGGTGCTAGATAAAATTTTGAATCATCGTTGTGTTTTTGTATTCATTTGTTCTGATATAAGGTTTTTTCCTGGACGTCTGTCCAGTTTTCAGGTATATCTGTGGACGTATATGTCTATCAAAATATAAAATTTTTAAGGCAATTTAGGCTTATTTTAGGAAACAGGACTCTAGCTTGTGAGAGCCGTCGTGCTGTCCTATTAGACGAATCTACGAGGCAGACTAAATTCAGGGGCGTCAGAATTGCTACGTTCGTACCAAAAGTGTTACTTTTTGCTCGCAGATGCACATTTTTTTACTTTTCTCACTTCTTCACCAGAAGTTGTTACTATTTCAATTTTCAAAGTAAGTTTACATAGTAATTGATGTTTAAATCAAAAGAATTCCAGAGAATCGTTTCAAACGCATGTACAAAGTATGTATTCGAAACACGATTTGTTCTGCTGTACTCCACCGCTGTGCAGCTTGGGAGTGGTGGGGCAGTGGCCGGCCAGAGCCTAATCTTCATTAGTTTTAGACGACCGCGGGGAAAATTACACTTTGACAAAGAGCTAGGGTACGTATGAATACACAGCTTGAACTGCCATGCACTATTAATGAAATAAATATTCGATCTTTTTTTTGTTGGAGGATACATTTAAAAACTTAAACTGCTTCAAGCGATTGATCTAAAAACGTTCATATGGAAAAGTGCACTCTGTCAATCCTTTTCCCTTGATAAATTCTAATATTATATTAAAACAAATTATAAACGATTCAAGACCAGATAGTGGGAACTCATTTTGAGAAAAACTTGCTCATTAGTGAAAAATAACACGAAATTTTGGAATGATGTTTCAAAACAATCAGGCAGTGATAGTCTTTGTTATTCATTACTGTTCAAACTGATCCCGAGTCTACTATCATTGTTTTATTTTTCTGCGTGTTTCAAGAGTCCATTTTCTCTGCTAAATGTTATAATAATTGAATATGTTTGATTAATGTTCGGTTAATATAAAATTATATAAATTCTATTGCAAAAAATTCTAAAATTGGCATGATGTAGAAGTAATATGTTCAACGAGCGCATAGTATGGATTTAGGAACAAGTTGCAGGTACACATAAACGGGCATTAATATGAATTAATATACTTATTTAGTACTTTTTAAATTTATTACTTTTTTCTTGAATTTGTTACATTTTGAGCCCAGGAGTTGTTACTATTCACGAAATCCTCCAGACAACTCTGCCCTGGATAGTGTGCTAGCAAACGTTAATGTGTGTGGTGGTAAATAGGTGCGCTCCACATAAGCGAATCTTCCATTGCACCTGCTCCTCTATACAATTTCATTTCTCGCGTGCTATCGTGTCTACTTTCTACTATAATTTTTATTAACTTGTATTGTGAACGTGTGTGTAAATTTCGATCCTACGTATATTACGAAATTTTTTCACGGAAGCTAGGACTGGGAACGGAATTATGGATTCCCGTTGGTGCTAGGCCTCATGTCTTGTTGAGGATGGAAAAATGATACACATGCGAAACAGAAAAATCGAAATTCAAATAAGTGCTAGTGATGTCGAAGAATAGATGTGGTTGTTAATGCCAGACTTGGATGCCCGACCGCAGGAAACCTGGAAGGCAGCATGAGGGGCGCTTGGAGTAAAGGTGAGTGAAAGTCAAGCCCTTCGTACAATTTCAACTTAACTCGAGCTCAACTAAGGTCAGCAGTGGCATTTCCTACACACAGTTCATACCACTGTATTTGTTCCATATTCTAGATTTCTATTAATTTTTGTCGACTGTTTCCGGTATTACAAAATGGAAATGTGCTTTAGCTGTGGATATAAGAGCATGTATTGCTGACAGAGGCAGGGAACATGACTGTCCTGTTTGCGTGAGTTTGAGCTGAGCTGCAAAAATGTTGAAAAAGTTTTCAGACTCGTTGAGGTGTGACGACTTTGTGTAAAGCATCTAATCAGCTGCTCCTGAAGAGGGAAATGTTATAACTGCGTTTTCTGGACACAGTCCACTGTCATAACTGTCCGTGCCACAAGGGCGGAGATGCCACCTGCTAAAAAATGCGTTCTTCATGGTACTGAAATATCACAGCTGGGCTTGATTTTTTCCCCGTCAGCTGAATGATACTGTTCGCTATTGGTATGTACATAGTTATGCTCTGAGAATTTTCAGTTCATAAACATTGTATGGCAATTACTCAAACCTTGTTTTTGGCATCTTCGCCTTGATGGCACTCAAAGCCTCGTGCAAATATGAACATCGCTCATATGTAAAGAATGGGTGTATTACAAGTTCATTATAGGAAATAGTTAGATGAACCATTGTAATGTGCGGTATCGTTTTAGTAATTTAATTATATATAAATTATATGTATATACCATACTCAAGATGATAGCCTATTTAAACGGACCAAACGGCAACCCAAAACGGACCAAACGGCTCGTTGTTGTTGCCGTGATATATTCTAGTTTTAAGATAAGGAACGTGTGTTACATGAATGAGAGACTTATTCTCTGCTCTTTCACTCCCTAGATATTGTTTCTCTTTTTATTGTCGTACTGCCTGCTTCTCATCGATTAATCTTTCGTCAGGCTTGAGACGTCGGATTTTACACGATACAATGGTAAGCTTATGGATTGTGTGACTTCGTAAGCTGATAGTTTGTATTGGTCAAAGTTATACGTGCCCATGTAATAATAGTAGGTTTCAGATCTCTGTCCTTGAAACTTTGAGCAGGCTGTTTGTTAATATACAGATACGCGATGCAGAAGCGGTGTAGGACACTTCCATGACAGCATATGCTGATCAGGTTCCCCTCTGACACAATTACTTCTTCAAAGTATTCGTTCCATTCCTGCTCTTTTTGAATTTGGACGAGATCAAGTTGTTCAGTTAACTCTTCTGCACTTACAAAATTACCTTGTTTTCAAATTTATTCGCTAGCTATGCTAAAATCTGTAAGTACATTTTAGAAGATGCTAGCGAGTATCGTCCATTTTCTTGGGGCTTCCCTTCACAAGTTTGACACCATTTAAATCGGTGCAGTTGAGTTGAAAGTAAGGAAAATGGCATACGTATGCAATTGTTGTCACATTTACATGTACAAAAACGGTTAATTACTTTCCTACTTTGAACACGAGCGTCGCATACAGATATTTCTTGGTGTAGGTCATGAGTGTGAAGCCTGGGCGAGAGGTGTCCACAAGACAACCGTTTTTTAGCTACGTTTGTTCGTGACTGCTGCAACGATGGCTAATTCAGAGCGACTGGATGTCTATTCTGGATAATGGACGATCATTATAACCTTAAAAGAAACAACATTTAAAGTAATAATGACATCATATGGTGAATCCTGCCCTAACCAAAAATAAAATTGTGCCATTCAAGTTTCAGCGGTTTCCCCGAGCAGTGACATCTTTTCACGAAATCTAGAGAAACTAATTTCCCTTTTTTAATTTGCTTACGATAAAACAGAAGTCTTATGTGGTGTGACACTGTACTATTTAACACGTTGACTCCGAAGTGGTACGTATGTGGACCATTTAGGTTAGGTTCTGTAATTTTTTCAGATCCTTCTAGGGACTATGCGTACAAAGTGAAGATTTACCCCAGTCAGGCAATCAGAGGCAACTTGTTAATGTTAGTTCGCTGAGAATCATCTTCATTCCTGATTTCATGTAGTGAAAGTTTAGAAGCTTCAGATGCGCATCACACCGTGAGGTAGGGAATACGGTGCCTTGTTTTCTGTCGCATTCCTATTTATGGTTTTATAAATTTTAGAACGTTGTGAAAATTTAGAGGCCCATTGTCTAGTAATTTTTAACCCTTTGACTCCGAAGTGGTACGTATGTGGACCACTTAGGTTAGGTTCTGTAATTTTTCAGAACCTTCTAGTGGCTATGCGTACAAAGTAAAGATTTACACCAGTCAGGCAATCGGAAGCAACGTGTTAAAATTTATATTCTAATCTTAGGACTGAAGTGATTTGATTCTGGAAGTGTAGGTACAGAAAAAATTAAGAAAGTACGAAAAGATTTAGTTTAGTTTTACAGAGTAATCTGGATTAATTTTTATGTAGAATTTTTATTGCGCAAAAATTTAGAATTATTCACGAGTATTCAAACCTTGAAATGTGATCAGAGTTATTTCAAAATTGGATTTCTCAAGCTCGATGAGTTTAAAAATGTCATTCACTGGACTTTCAGTAAACTAGAATGTATGGACATGAATGCTGATTTAAGTTCGTAGCCGCAAATGGGTAAGACCAAAATGTAAACGCATTTTTGCAAATTAGAAACAATGCTTGCTGTTGAATTTATCTTACATAATATAAAACGTCTTATTCAACTTGTCATACAAAAATCATTGCCGTATCTTGACATGCGGGATGTCGCCAGTGAATAAGAGGCTGCGCAAAATACCCCAAACTTCGCACTTTCTTGACACTCAACTAGACAAGTCGTATAGAGTAGGGAGAGATCTCTTATTCCTTCGGCGAGCCGCTCGTAATTCTGTTGCCGGCGTCCTGTTTGTGTTGCTGGCTGCTGTTCCAATATTGGTCGCTAGGTTCTCCTTTTTTTTGCGCTCTGACGAACACCGCTGCAAGTCAATTTCCACGTATTGCAAGTTAGTACTATTGTGCTGAATTTTGTTTCAAGCTCCTTTGCTATTATGTTAATTTGTTTCAGAAATGTCAGTGGGGGGAAGTTAAGTTAGTCTTTCGGTGTAAATTGGTTTATACGTAAGGACGTACTTGGTAAACCACTTTTGTATGTATTTAGGGATGAATTCAAGTAACATGAGAACATTGTATAGATGAATTTAACACATGTAGATTGCACCTCAAATTTGAAACACCGCCACAACACGTCTAAATTTTACACTTGTAGATGCCAGAAATTGTATTTTGAATTCAACCACACCACCAGCGCTTCCATTAACACGGAGTTGTGGACCTCTGCCCAGCACGTCATCCAAGACGCTCAGTACACGGCTTGATTGTCGCCAATTAATGCGCGCTTTAGGAAGATAATATACTCGAAATGAATAGCTGGAACGCGAGGTAGATGTTACTTCACTTTACAGATACTATAGTGAATGTAATGGAAAACCAGGGAACAATTTTAGACAATAATGTTACGTCAAAGAATGTTTCCCGATTCCCTAATTCTGTAATAACGTGTAGATCAGTATTATAATTGAATTTCATAAGATGATTGGTATAAAAGCAAAAAAATTTACCCGAACGATACCGTTAGTATTGAATTAAACATAAATTTGTCAACAATTTTTGTGCGCAATTCCACTTGTGACGAAATTAATACTGCGCTTCTACCGATAGTAATGCACTTTGTTAATGGTAGATGAGGCTAGTGAGTGCTGGAAATGATTTGCTCGCAGAATTTTGCAAATGCGTTGACCTGCTGCAAATTAATTTGGTTAAAAACGCACCTTCTGACAATATAGTAAGTCATCTCCTACTCCTCAGGATGCCCATTCGCTTACATGGTCATAGTGAAAACGAATACCAGTAGAGCTGAGTCTTTTTTTCCACAGCTCACGTCTGAAGATTTATTATTATTTTCTGTCATCAGCGTCTTATTAACTCTGCCCATCTTCTTTAACTCGACCCGTCTTCTTTAACTCGACCCGTCTCCTTTAACTCGACCCGTCTTCTTTAACTCGACCCGTCTTCTTTAACTCGACCCGTCTTCTTTAACTCGACCCGTCTTCTTTAACTTGGCCCATCTTCTCTATCTCTGGACTACTCCTTGAGCCCCTCTACTTGATTCAAACGAAGTGTTTTAACACGTTGACTCTGAAGTGGTACGTATGTGTACCACTTAGGTTAGGTTCTGTAATTTTTTCAGATCCTTCTGGTGACTATGCGTACAAAGTGAAGTTTTACACCAATCAGGCAATCGGAGTCAACGTGTTAAGCCTGTACTGGTTTGTCTGTTACATGTAGGCAACCCCTGATACAGGCTCCGCCTAATTTCTCTCACGTTTGTTGTGGTTTGAAAAGCGATTCTTCCCCATCTTTTTAACCCACTGCGCATATGTGTTTTAATCGCCCACTGGAGTTCATCCTTGATACCTTCATGTTAGCTCACGTTTTTAACCGAACGGCCTAACTATTTTCGCCAAGTAATATTCCTTGTTTCTACGCGAAAGTCTCGCCATCTGCCCACTAAATCTTTTCCGCTTGACGTCAGGTCATTAACCCAGTAATCGAAAACCATCCTTGCGCTTTCTCGCATCTCATCTGGCGTCTGCGTTACAAATGCTAGACTGACATACAGCTCTGAATGTTTTTCAACATTATGTACAAAGTTTTATTTCTTCACTATTGCGCAAAATTCCTAATTTTTATTAATTGTCTCCGAAAAGTTTTATTTACGGACTTTATTCCTCAATCTGCATCCAAGTGTCCAAATAATTTCAAAATTAGTAGCCGCAATTTTTCGGCTTTGGAGCCTGGATCCTGTTTTCCAGATGGATGAGCTTGAAGTCTTAGCCCCCGTCAAAAAAAATCTATTCCTACTTACGCAATATTTTGTAATATATTCATCAGATAGTTTTCAGTTTTCCTATTTCTTTAGTTTTAGCAATTACTTACTCTGCTTTAGCTGCCAATGATGTTTCACACAAAATATACTGCACGTTTGTGTTAAAAAATTTTGTTACTTCTATTATTTCGTTCAATATTAAAGTGTTACTTTTAGTGCTTGAGTTATTGAATTGTAAGGAAAGATGTTCGTTCGCTTTTTCAAGATACAGGATGTTCTAAAAAGATGTTTACATTTTAAAAGGCTGTAGTTTGAATAATACTGATGCTAGGAAGCTTGGACAGGTCTCATTCGAAAGAGCAAGATCTGAAGTTTTATTTTGTATCCAGAATATGTTGTTACTTACTTTATTTTAACACGTAGAACTTCAAATGTCAATTCGTGCTTATTGTTAATCAAAAAATGACGCAATTCAATGTTCATAAAAGAATATTCATCGTGGAGGCACTTACTTGGTACGAATCTAAAGTTAAAACCATTCAGCATTTTAATCTTGGATTTGGGAGAAAAATAACAAGAATAATCGTTGCAAGCATCTACACTAAATGGAAGGATCAAGGCACTGCTCATAATTTAAATAAACGAAACACAACGTCCAAAAACAGGAAGATCAGGAAAAAACCTTTTCTTGTTATTTGTCTTCTAAACCTCGCCCTAAGACCTCAACGAGAACGCATTCGACCAATGTGCTTCGTGCATATTGAACTATTTATCATAATGAATTTGTGTGGTTAGAATTTTGCTACTTTTAAAATGAACATAAACTTGAGCGTAGTTATCTAACGAGTTCCGGTTCATGCTTTTAACATACGTACAGAAACATTTAGTACGGAGTCATTGAAAGATTTTGGAGTTAATTCTTAAGCAGAAATTTAGGCTGGTTGTATCGGCTTTCATTACAAGCCTCAATACAGAGTCTATTCACTGATCATAAACACAATTTTGAAGTTCAAGTAGTGTGTATCTAAAATGCCAGTTAGGTTAAAATTGAATAAAAAGACCAGAATATAGCAATGAGGTATTGATTTCATAATACTGAACAACCATGATTACTGGTCAATATTGAACAACCATGATTACTGGTCAATATTACAGTTTGTCGCCAGAGATCTACACAACACAAACGTCTCTTCATATTCCTGTATAGATGAACTTGCATTTGACTTCGTATGGTTGAGCTGAATCTCAGCGAAAAATGCGGTGGTAAAGAGAGCAAGTATCTCGTGGGTTTCTGTTCGATAATTTATCATTGACGAAAACAGGTGCTCGACTAGGAGAGAACTCATCAGCGACGCATTTTATCCTTTAACTCACAACCTTATTATTGCTTCGAATAATTGAATTTGTCATTTCCATTCCTTAGTAATTTTGTGAACTAATGTAACGCATACTTTAGGTATTAATATTCCTGTGTCATCTCAGCAGCTTCAAAGTACAGTCTTTTTCAAACCATTTCCGCTCACGCGACAAATATTCTGCTGATAACGAGGCCTACGCCTCGATGGATCCCCAGATAATTTCGAGCTATTATTGAGATTAAAAACTACATACTGGTGTGTATGTGTGTGAAATATATATGTATGTGTGTATATGTATGTATATATATAGTACTTCTCACGCCCTCCCAGATCAGGGGATGATTTGCAAAACCAACCTGAAGATTATACTTCAATTCTTTACAATTAACTGTTGTGAAAAAAATTCACCTAAATGAAAGTCTATCTCTCGTTTGTAAATTAATATCAACAGTTTTTTCCGGCTCCTGTATGAAAGTTAGGAAGGTAATACTTGAATCTGCCCTATTTCCTACTTCAGTTATTGTTTGTATTGAATTTTTGTGCTACAATCTACAAGAACTAGACACATAAGTCATAATTCAGACTAAACTGTTACATGACTATGAAGTTCATCAAACAGTTACATGTTTTTGATATTTTCTGTGGTGTACAACATTTTTTTAGACTTTATTTTTTCACTTCATCTTTTATCCCATCCATTCATTAGTTTGTAGTAAGACGGATGCAATTGTTCCTTCAACCTGGATGCAATCATCAGTAACATCATGAACTGTGCGTTATAATTAGACGTGCATTTAGTGTACAAGATAATCGACTGTCCAATGATCTAAACATTGCTACATGGCTTCCCCACTACGACACTAACGGCATTTACCAAACCTGCCTCACACTAGTGACTAGACCATCAAGATCTGATCAACATCCGCCGGTGCAGAGTGGCCGTAAATTCTTTGCTGATTCAACGGTGACAGAAGTTGAAAAATAGAAACATTGGCCATAGGCGCGTTAAACGCTCAAGCATAAAAGTAAACGCTGAGGACAATTGAATATCGTCAATATATATATATATATATATATATATATATATATATATATATATATATCTCTTCAATAGATATTCAGTTGTCCTGAGCGTTTAATTTTAATCATCACAATTGCATCCGTCTTACTGCAAACTAGTCAATAAATGGGATAAAAGATGAAGTGAAAGAATAAAGTCTAAAAAATGATGTTATAGCACAGAAAATATCAAAAACATGTAACTGTTTGATGAACTTCATAGTCATGTAACAGTTTAGTCTGAATTATGACTTATGTGTCTAGTTCGTGTAGAGTATAGCACAAAAATTCAATACAAACAATAACTGAAGTAGGAAATAGGGCAGATTCAAGTATTACCTTCCTAACGTACATACAGAAGCTGGAAAAAACTGTTGATATTAATTTACAAACGAGAGATGGACTATCATTTAGGCGAATTTTTTTCACAACAGTTAATTATAAAGAATTGAAGTATAATCTTCAGGTTGCTTTTGCAAATAATTCCCTGATCTGGGAGGGCGTGAGAAGTACTCAAGCATTCATGAGACAGAACATGTACAGGAACAGCTTGGATACAAGCGTTCGTGGGAGCAGTGCACTGGTGTTCAGTAGTGCTTATCAAATGTGGTCAACATTACGAGGGTCAGTTTGTGGGTATTTCTTACGATTACGCTATAAGCAATACAGTGAAGGCCAACACCACCATGGGACTGGTAACATTCTATCATATCTCTGCGTTATTCATTGTGTCGTACTTCCTCAGAATATTACAGTTAAGATTACAATTAGCATCATAAACAAAATTAGGGTTAGCGTTACTATTAATGTTACAATTACCATTAGAGTTAACGTTAAAACTAACATTACAAATAATTAATGCTGGACAATTGACTGAACTCAAGGCTGAAGGCAAGAAACTGCGACACCTGCGACATTGCACAGCTGTTCAGCTCGTGATAAGATATGGCATAGACTGTTTGAAACCACTTGGCTATTGTGCAGATTTATTCGCACCATGCTACTTAAGGTTACAAATATAATTCCAAATTTGAGTATGTAAAGCAATCTTCGTATTTAAATTTAGTTTTAGAACAATCAATATATTTAACTTCAATTCAGAACAAACTTTATTTCATCTTTTGAATATACGGCTCATTTACAACCAGACTTTCCAGAGCCCTGATGCCGCAGCAGGCAGCCGCGGTCTCAGCAGCAGCCACTGGCAGTACAGGCGCACTCAAAAAGCTCGGTCTTCTCTAGCCTGTGCGGCACTGGTGTGAGTTAAAAGCTGATCGCAACTCAGGAGGTGGTCTAAAAACCGACAAAGGAATGAAGTTTTCACCAGGAAGTACGGCTGTGAATAACTTCAGTTGGGGGACGAGACGAACAAGGGAGAAGCAAGCTTCCAAAGTCTCCTCAGTCAGGTCGGAAGCCCACACTTGCACATTGAGTGAAGATGAAATAACATTGAACGTCGTTTCTACTAACCAGCGTCGCTGCAGAAGCGGAAGAACGACGAAGAAGAAAGAACCAAGAGATAGGCGCTCACTGTCACAGTCTCCAATAAGTGCTGCTGCAATTATACCACAAAAATAATATTGTTGGACTCGTTACACACGAGTTACAATTCATAGACTCAATGTAACCCACATCCGCTATTACATGACAGTTATTGATAAAATCCAAACACAATTTGTAAGCTAAATTCAGTCGTTTTTCATACTCCAGCAAACGTGACAATTTGTTTCGGTGTAAGATGTACGCATGAAAATGAACGCAGAGCTGCTGTTGCAGCGGCCTCCGACCTTCAGGTTTGCGGATGCTCACGGAAGCAGCAGCAGCAGCAGAAGCAGCAGCAGAAGCAGCAGCAGAA